>JAJSOF020000001.1:194076619-194131619 GCA_025594305.2 Periplaneta americana | reverse complement strand
AGCGTATCTCAGACGTTTATCTCCTTATTAAAATATAACAATGTAATAACTTAATTACAGACCACAGCTGATCGTACGGTTTGCCGTATATTCTCTCTTATTATTGCCCCCTATCACTTTCCAACACTTAGCATTACGCGGTTGTGACGTAACTGAACCCATTTCCTCATCGTGCTGCCACGCCCTATTATTATCCGTATTAATAAAAGAAAGATTGCGTAATAAACGGAATTATATCACTTGCAGGACGATTGTTATCGAAGTGTTGCATGTACTTATTTGTGGAGAGCCAACTGGAGTTTAGATAGCTGATAGCCTCTCTTGAAAGGGCTTGGATTCTGTCTTGAATAGGGAAATCGAGATATTTTTAACGGAAAATTCACTGCGGCATAAGTTTACACCAAATACTTCGGATTTACTCGCTGTTCTCTTTACACCATTGCTCCATTTTCATCCTCCATCATTATCTAATTGCACTGTTGTTGTTTAGTCAACTGTTCGAGACAGGTCTGAACCTCACAAGTGATACCAAGAGATAAGCCAGGAGATAATGGTGGTAGGATGGCCAGTTCCTTTCCCCCTCCATTTCATATATCGCTGACTATAGTCCCGTCGCTCTAATTTCCTGCAGCCAATCGCGTTGCAGATCGGCTACATTTAAACGTGTGCGTCTTGTGATTCGCTGATTCATTTCTTAAGGCTCGATAAATACTTAATATAATCGCCCGCCATTTCAGCTCTTTCGTTGGCATTTGCCGCTCAATTATTTGCTGAATTACAGTGCGTTTGATTTATTATCATAGGAGCTACGACATGATAATGTTTAACGGTGTGGCAAATAGATTCCTCGTATGGTAGCTGGGCAACGTTAGAACAAAAATGGCGAACGATACTACCTACCTAGACTTTATAGAGCCTTCACTTTCTAAGACGTAAGCAAAGAGGAGGAGACACGCCGGAAATAACAGCGTCGGGACTATAGTAACACATTACACTGATCAGACTTTAGATGTAAACAATCAATCATTAATCATTAATACAATATAGTATAATAAATTGGGGTGGAGTAGCATCGCCTGTACTTAATCTATTAATTTTATTACACAGAAGATTAATAAAAATTTTTCTGACCAAAAATATGGATTACCCAACAAATTTAATTTATACAGATTTTAATGTATTGCCTATTGAAGAAATTTATAAATATAGTTTACTAACTTACTACCACAGAAATCAAATAAAACATAAATATAATCGACATGAATATCGTACTCGAAGACAAAAGTCTACTTTCCCATTAATTGAGCCTAAACGTCATACAAGTGCAGCCCTTAAACATGGTGCTAGTTTCGGCCCGAAACTTTATAATAAAATTACAAACCATTTTCCATGTTTGAAATATTTTAAAACTGAAGCTTTTAAAAAAGAAATTTGTAAAATTATTCATGATATATAATATTAACAAATGTATTTTTTTTACCTTTTATTTCTGTCTACTATATTCATGTTTTTATTGAATATCACTGGCTTCTGTCGAATTGTCAATTTATTATTAAATGTGTATTTTTCTCTTTTTTCTCTTTCTTCCTTATTCTTGCTCTTGTGTTGTATTTATTGGTTTGAATTAAGTTACTTACTGTATTTAGTAAACTGTCCTTGTAAATTTTATGTTGTATTATTGACTAAGACCACACCGTACACGAGCCTGGCTCTTACGGTAGTGGCTAGAAACATTTTTGTTTTATAAATGTAATTTGTACTCACTAGCTAGCTAATTAAATAAATAAATAAATAAATAACTTGCGAAAAAAAAATTGTTCTTCCTCTGACACATATCATCAAGTGAGATGTACTGCCTGATAATGGATGTACATATCAGTTAAAACCTCAATCAGAGGAAATTGCACTGAATAGCATTTAATTAAAAATAACTTTAGTATAGAGACAGATTTTGTCACTACTTCTTCAACTTTATCTCTTTTCTCTTTAATATTTGCTTCCTGATCCTTCTTTCTCTTGTTTTCAGCTCTTCTTTCTTTTCTGCTTCATTCTTCTCTTATAATTCAACCGTTTTTTTCCATTACTTTCTCATACTTTTCGTTTATAAATATTGTCTCTTAATGATTAAAAAACCTTATGTGCTAAAGAGAGTAAATGAAGAAAAATCCTGAAACTGATCAGAAAGATAAAAAGAAATTGGTGGAGTCATTGGCTAAAAAGAAACTGCAGAAGGATGCACTGGAAGGAATGTTGAACGGGAGAAAAATTCAGGGCAGAAGAAGATATCAGATGATAGACAACATTAAGATATATGGATCATATGCGGAGACTAAGAGGAAGGCAGAAAATAGGAAATATTGGAGAATGCTGTGTTTGCAGTGAAGTACCTGCCTTTGGGTAGAAAACTGTGTCAATGTTTGAGTAAAGATTTAATTTTTATGTCAACCTTAATTTTGGAACAAAGATTCTCTAATCATTATTTTCCATTTTTTATTGGCTGACCCTTAAATTGACAAATTATCCTATAGAATACAACAGGTTAATAGGCTATATATATAATTTGAACTGGTAATGGAAATTACGGGAAAGCGGCTGAACGAATTTTAATGAAAGACCCGTCATTTTGAAGCTTGGCATCCAAGAATTTTCAGAAAAATAGTAACTTTCAGTGAAGCGTTAGTTTTCCTACATAATTTTCTTATTTTCCAAAATCCATCTTTCGTCAGTTTTGAGAACTAATTGCATTTCAATATAAAACAAAACACACACTACAATAAACAATAGGGTATTACACGAAGGCCATGACCTACAGGATTTCTGACATATATAGAGCTCAAATTCAATTGGTTATTAAAAACTTTCAAGACTTACTAAAAATAATTTACAGGTCTGATTCTGCGGTGTGTAATTTTCTGAATACAGCTGTGTATTGGATATTGAAATCTACAAAACTTGAGGAGGTTTGATGACATTATTACCATTAGGAATGACATATTATTATAGTTAATGCTATGATGTGACTATTTTTCATTAATTATACATATTAATGCTATATTGGTGATATGAAAGTGAAACGTTTTGGGGTTATGTAAGTAGATGTAGAGAATATCTTAAATTAGATCTTCATTTCTGTAATTTGCTGAGTGGCGGCTATATAGTAGGGCCTATATAACTACAAAACTTACGTAAGATAATAATATTGTTAGTACAAATAAATTATTTTTATAGTTATTAATCAAGTGAGGTTGGGTCTTTTCATATACTTAATGGCGGTGTAGTGTAGATATTTATATGCGTCATTCTCTTCAGTATTGGCTCGAGAGAGCGAAAAATTACAGTTCCTAAGGAAAGACAAAAAGGTATTACTTACTGATAAAATAAGAAGCCTAGAAAATTTTGTAGTCTCCAGATCATTTCAGCAAGATCTCTTAGTAGGATAAAATGATTTTACCCTCTACATTTCAAGCTCTAAATGCAGCAGCTATACCAAGATGCTATTGTTCGAAAGCTTAGCAAACCTGACTTTTTTTTTAACTTTCACCTGCAATCCGCAATGACCTGAAATAGCTATTTCTTTTCTGCCACATGAAAAACCCACTGATCGTCCTGACATTGTTACTTGCGTTTTCGCGTTGAAACTCTAAAACTGAAGGTCGTTAGGTTGAAGAAAAAGTATTTGGCATAAAAAAACATTCAGAGGGAATATGTTTCATTATTACGGAAGAAAATATCTTTCAAAATGTCTGGTATTCTTCACTGAAAAGAAATCTGAAAAAAACTTATTTGAACGTCTAATGAACTTAGTTTGCAGCGTTTGCTGCACAAGCCACTAGTACGCTATAATTTTAATAGAACAATAGAAAAAAATTGGTAGGAAAATTAAAATTTCACAATACTATAATATTGTACAACATATAAAATATGGACATTGCGATAGTTGTTTTCTTTACAGTCCGACACGGTTTAATAAACTTACTTACTTACTTACTTACAAAAGGCTTTTAAGGAACCCGAAGGTTCATTGCCGCCCTCACATAAGCCCGCCATCGGTCCCTATCCTGTGCAAGATTAATCCAGTCTCTATCATCATATCCCACCTCCCCTCAAATCCATTTTAATATTATCTTCCCATCTACGTCTCGGCCTCCAGAAAGGTCTTTTTCCCTCCGGTCTCCCAACTAACACTCTATATGCATTTCTTGATTCGCCCATACGTGCTACATGCCCTGCCAATCTCAAACGTCTGGATTTAATGTTCCTAATTATGTCAGGTGAAGAATACAATGCGTGCAGTTCTGCGTTGTGTAACTTTCTCCATTCTCCTGTAACTTCATTCCGCTTAGCCCCAAATATTTTCCTAAGCACTTTATTCTCAAACACCCTTAACCTATGTTCCTCTCTCAGAGTGAGAGTCCAAGTTTTACAACCATACAGAACAACCGGTAATATAACTGTTTTATAAATTCTAACTTTCAGATTTTTGACAGCAGACTAAATGATAAAAGCTTCTCAACCGAATAATAACAGGCATTTCCCATATTTATTCTGCGTTTAATTTCCTCCCGAGTGTCATTTATATTTGTTACTGTTGCTCCAAGATATTTGAATTTTTCCACCCCTTCGAAGGATAAATCTCCAATTTTTATATTTCCATTTCGTACAATATTCTCGTCACGAGACATAATCATATACTTTGTCTTTTCGGGATTTACTTCCAATCCGATCGCTTTACTTCTTTCAAGTAAAATTTCCGTGTTTTCCCTAATCGTTTGTGGATTTTCTCCTAACATATTCACGTCATCAGCATGGACAAGAAGCTGATGTAACCCGTTCAATTCCAAACCCTGCCTGTTACCCTGAACTTTCCTGATGGCATATTCTAAAGCGAAGTTAAAAAGTAAAGGTGATAGTGCATCTCCTGCTTTAGCCGCCGTGAATTGGAAACGCATCTGACAGAAACTGACCTATACGGACTCTGCTCTATGTTTCACTGAGACACATTTTAATTAATCGAACTAGTTTCTTGGGAATACCAAATTCAATAAGAATATCATATAATACTTCCCTCTTAACCGAGTCATATGCCGTTTTGAAATCTATGAATAACTGATGTACTGTACCCTTATACTCCCATTTTTTCTCCATTATCTGTCGAATACAAAAAATCTGATCAATAGTCGATCTATTACGCCTAAAACCGCACTGATGATCCCCGATAATTTCATCTACTTACGGAGTTAATCTTCTCAAAAGAATATTGGACAAAATTTTGTACGTCAACAAAAGTGATGTCACAAAAGTGACAGTTGGTTTTGTCCCCCTTATTAAAAATATGTACAATTATGGACTCCTTCCATTGTTCTGGTACAATTTCCTTTTCCCAAATAGCAAGTACAAGTTTATAAATTTCGCTATATAATTCACTTCCACCCTCTTGTATTAATTCTACTGAAATTTGATCGATACCTGGAGACTTGGGTTTAATAAACTAGTGTGAGAAAAGAAGTTTCGTCAATTTATTTCTTCGCATATATTTGGCGCTGACAGCCTGTTACTGAGGACTCCGGGGTAGAATAAATACCTCCATTATTAAGGTCTCATGGCAATCGAAGGCCTTACGGTAAGGAAGGTGATACTATTTGCAGTGTCTGTCATTGTATTTTGAACGACTTAATTTCAGCCCTGTTGTCCGATGCCAAGTGGTTGGTCTTTGAACTCTGCCCTGACGTAACCTACGAGAGAACAATCGCTTGCTTTTTCTCTATAAGTAGTCCACGATGCTGACCGAACAAAGGCGTGATAGAGTTTGTGTTTGAACTTCATCACTGTGACACAGAATGGCTTAAGTCAATATTATTCCCAGGAAGGAGACTTGAGTGTGTATGAAGTACAAATATGCTTGCAATGTTCGAGAGAATGGACCAATCGGTATTCCCATGTCTTCATAGATCGTACTGAGCAGTAAAGGCTTCGTCACTGAACCAACTGTTGACTTTCGCCACTAAGACCACAGGACCTATTTCAGATGTGGAATATATTTTTAAGCACTCGTTACTTTCACCATCATCACCATCATGATCATCAGCTTCATTGATCGTATGGACGTAAGATTATTTGTTCATAGACTTTTTATGTATATATTTATCTATAATAATAATAAATCTGTAGCCGAAACTTTTCTGGTAATTTTCGATTTTCCAAAAATAATTGGTCCTAACATATATAATTGACCACCCTGAAACCGAAAATCGCTTTTTTGAAATTTTTGTTTGTATGTCTGTCTGTCTGTCTGTCTGTATGTTTGTTACCTTTTCACGCGATAATGGCTGAACGGATTTCGATTAAAATTAGAATATATATTACGTTCGTTGTAACTTAGATTTTAGGCTATATGGCATTCAAAATACTTTATTTAAAAGGGCGGTTATAAGGGGGTCTGAATTAAATAAATCGAAATATATCGCTTATTATTGCTTTTTGTGAAAAATGTTACATAACAAAAGTTTCTTTAAAAATAATTTGCGATACGTTTTATTCCTTAAAAAATTTTGATAGGACTGATATTTAATGAGATAAATGAGTTTTAAAATTAAAATAACTGCCACCTAAGGCGGTGTAATGAAATAAAAAACAAATGACTTCGTCTATAAGGGGCCTTGGACAACAACAATCGAAAGCTATGAAACATAGCCTACAGAGAATGTTTCTGTGTTTGTTTGAAGTGATATCGGAAGCTAAATTAACCGATTTGTATAATTAATTATTATTTCACCATTGGAAAGTGTAGTTTCTCTAGATGGACATAATGCTATAATGTTATTACAGTAACTTCTGATATAATATAATATAATTTAAGTTATTTGAAGTGTTCAGAACCATAGTGGGCCAAGCGCCATTTACTGAATACGTAGAAAACAAGGGTTAAAATTAAGTTATTACCATAATTCAATGGAAACCTATAACAAGTGAAATAAAATATACACATTAAATCTAAATGATGTCAGTGTTCATTAAACTATGGTTGCATGTAATAAAAATTAATAAACATGTTAAAGGAATTGTCATTGCACCAAATGAGTGTCTTTGGATCAAAATGATCGCATTTTAATTATTTGGATGCAATTTAAATTAAGTAACATATTAAAGGATTTATCCTTCTATCAAACACGAATGTTCCCTGGATCAAATGTCCTATTTTAATTATGTAATTACTTTATATTTATTTCTAACGGGTGCAGCGGAGCTCACGGGTACGGCTAGTTTTACTAATAATTGTAACATAAAATATATTATAAACAGAAAAAACTTTAACTCACCCCTGAAAGAGTAGAACTCGTGCTCAGGGGCGGATTCCTGAATTGAAATTAAGAAGTGAAGAGTCCACTGCAAGAATGATGGATGTCATTTGGAATACATTTTGCAGGAGAAGCAATTGAAAGTTTGAAATGCTTAGCGCTCAAAGCTTAATTGTGATTTTCCGATCATCAGTGTTAATGCCATATAACTCTGTATGTACATTCTATATTAAGAGTCCACTGCAAGAATGATGGATGTCACTTTCTTGTCGAAAATGAAGCAAGACTGTCAATGCATAGCTTAAGACATATAGGCCCCTATTCATAGACATTTCGTAGCACGCGCTACGAGCGTACTAAGCTAGCCCCGGCTATCCACTGGTTACTAGTACAGAATTCAAATCATATCCTATCGCTAACACTGGTTTATGAATACGAAAAACGCTGATCATCCACCGGAAGCCCGGGCTAAAAATGTCTATGAATACGGCCCATAGAATGTACATAGAGAGTTATATGGCATTAACACTGATAGTCATTGTCCAGTAATGATCGGAAAATCACAGTTAAGCTTTGAACGCTAAGCATTTCAAACTTTCAATTGCTTCTATTACGCTATTATCATTATTTTTTTGTAATAGTCTATGTTAGTATTCTGTTCTTTAACTTTTTGTTAAATTTTTCACCGATTGCAAACTTTGTGACCTGGTAGAGTGTAAGAGAAGGCCCTATGACCTTAACTCTGCCAGTATAAATAAAGGATTATTATTATTATTATTATTATTATTATTATTATTATTATTATTATTATTATTATTATTATTATTAATGAAGTATAACGTACACTTTTCTGTCAGTCGTTGACCAACTACAGCAGCACATGAAACTGCAGGATGGTTTAAATAGTCTATAGCCTTTATTCCACTGCCGTTCAACATCGATTTAGTTATCAAACATTATACTAAAGGGTTCTACATCCATTGTGAGACACATCTATATATAATTTGAACTGGTAATGGAAATTACGGGAAAACGGCTGAACGGATTTTAATAAGTAACCCCTCATTTTGAAGCTTGGAACCCAAAGTTTAAAAAAAAATAATAGTTTTCAGTGAAGTGTCAATTTTCCTACATAATTTTCCTATTTTCCAAAGTCCACCTGTTGTCAGTTTTGAGAACTAATTTTATTAAAACACGGCCGACTTGATTGAATTTCAGAACAAAACAAAACACACACTACAATAAACAATAGGCTATTACACGAAGGCCATGACCTGCAGGATTGCCGACATATTTAGAGCTACAATTCAATTCGTTATTAAAAATTTCAAGATTTACTAAAAAATAATTTACAGGTCTGATTGTGTGGTGTATAATTTTCAGAGTACAGCTGTGTATTGATATTCAAATCTACGGAACTTAAGGTGGTTTGATGACATTATTACCATTAGAAATGAAATATTATTATAGTTAATGTCATGATGACATGAAAGTGAAACGTTTTGAGGTTATGTAAGTAGGCCTAAATGTAGAGAATATCTTAATTTAGATCTTCATTTCTATAATTTACTGAGTGGCGGCTATATATAACTACAAAACTTACATAAGATAATAATATTGTTATTAAAAATCAAATATTTTTATACTTATTAACCAAGTGGGGTTGGGTCTTTTCCTATACTTAATGGCGGTGTAGTGTAGATATTCATATGTGTCATTGTCTTCAGTATTGGCTCGAGAGAGCGCAAAGAATACAGTTCCTAAGGAAAGACCAAAAGGTATTACTTACTGATAAAATAAGAGGCCTAGAAAATTTTGTATTCTCCAGATCATTTCAGCATGATCTGTAGGATAAAATGATTTTACGCTCTACATTTCAAGTTCTACATGCAGCAGCTATACGAAAATGCTATTGTTCGAAAGCTTAGCAAACCTGACATTTTTAACTTTCGCCTACAATCCACAATAACCTGAAATAGCTACTGCTATCGTCCTGACATTGATACTTGCGTTTCCGCGTTGAAACTCAAAAACTGAAGTTGGATAGGTTCAATAAAAAGTATTTGGCCTAAAAAAATCCATTCAGAGGGAGTATGTTTCATCATTATGGAAGCAAATAACTATCAAAAAGACAAGTATTCTTCATTGAAAATAAATCTGAAAAATTTTTATTTGAACGTCTAACGAACTTAGTTTGCCAGCATTTGCTGCACAAGCCACTAGTATGCTATAATTATTTTAATAGTCATAGCACTATTGTGTGGAGAATTTAAATTCCATTGTTTCTTCTCTCGAAAGGCCGTGTTTATTAAGTTACGTGAACAACTCAGTGACACATCAGCATCGATGCTATCAAAGTCTTCAAGTGACTTAAGGACATTACTGTACTGCAGTCCTGTTTACATTCAATGCAAGCAGAATTCTTGCTCTTAATTACACTTGTGAAAAACCGCACGCTTCGAGAAGCTGTTAACCTTTACAACGAAATGAGATTCTAGTGTTTCCACTCCAAGTTAGGAAAGGTTTGTTTACTCAACTTCCTTTCTGTGATAGAGCTCGCTTAGCGTTTTCAGTCGATCCAGTTAGGTAACTTCAATCAGTAGGAAAGTTCATTCCAGTCAGTACAGTCCTGTAAGTTCTAGAATTATTTCAGTCTGTAGATTTAGGATGTGAGTTCAGTCAATCAGTATGTCAGCGTCTCCAGTTAAAACACCACGTGATTGTAGTGCGTTCCTGTCAGAATGGTACTAGGCCCACAATCATTGCGTCAATTCAGCCCAATTCACCCGATCGTTCAGTCCGGCCCAATTCTGTCGATCGTTCAGTCCGGCCTAATTTATTCTTTCAGTCCGACCAAATGTAATCGATTCGTCATTTTGGCCCTATTCAGTCTATCCGTCATTTTGCCCCAATTCGGTCGATCCGTCATTTTGGCCCAATTCAGCCGATCCGTCATTACGGCTCAATTCCGTCGATCTTTCAGTTCGACCCAATTCAATCGATCAGTCCGTTCAGTTCAATTCAGTTCATCAGTACAATTCAGTCGATTCGTCAATCCGACTTAATTCAGTCGATCTCTCAGTTCGGCAAATTCATTCGATCCGTGAGTCTGGCCCAATTCAGTCGATTCGTCAATTCGGCTTAATTCAGTCGATCGTAAATCTGGCCCAATTTAGTCGATTCGTCAGCCCGGCCCAATTCAGTCGATTCGTCAATCCGACTTAATTCAGTCGATCTCTCAGTTCGGCAAATTCATTCGATCCGTGAGTCTGGCCCAATTCAGTCGATTCGTCAGTCCGACCCAATTCAGTTGATCCGTGAGCCTGGCCCAATTCAGTCGATCCGTGAGCCTGGCCCAATTCAGTCGATTCGTCAATGGGGCTTAATGTAGTTGATCTCTCAGTTCGGCAAATTCATTCCATCCGTGAGTCTGGCCCAATTCAGTCGATTCGTCAATTCGGCTTAATTCATTCGATCGTGAATCTGGCCCAATTCAGTCGATTCGCCATTCAGGCTTAATTTAGTAGATCTCTCAGTTCGGCAAATTTAGTCGATCCATGAATCTGGCTTAATTCATTTTACAATTCATTTTTGGTTTTCCGGTAAGTTAATTTACAAAGTTATTAAATATATTTATTTAAAATTTCCAATGATATGATTTATCATTCTTATTGCAATTTAACATTACACTAAAAGAAAAGTTTAAACGTTTTCGCCTGTACGGACGGCATCTTGAGATACATAATTGTTTAACGATATCTAACAAGAGTTTAATGTAGAATGTATTCATTTTTGTAATGTAATATTTATATATCGTGTAAGAGTAAGCAGTAAAGTCGTGAGTTATATATAATAATAGTTTAATATAGTTATTGGGAACATATTGGTATATCAATTAATTTGCATTTTAATTGCTGATTTGCCGAAATTTTGCGTGATATGGCATATGTTTACATATATCCCATGTTACAATATTTTTGTTATATGTGTTGGTTAACACTGTTAAAAATTAAAATTGACTATTACACTCTTACTACGTCATACTACTTTTGACCAATAAACCGGTACGAAAGGACGTATTTCAACCAATCATGGCTGCTTATCGCGCAATTTTATCGCGTCCCTAGCATTTGTTTCTTTGTTTGCCAACATTAGAAACTGCGCTGGTCTGGACGTCAAAATATATATATATATATATATATATATATATATATATATATATATATATATATAATTACAAACCACTCCAGTCGATGCACAGCAGTTTCAAATATGACTCACATTGGCATTCAAGAACAAGAATTAATAAAAATCTCTGATCATACCTATGCATCTTCTGAAATCCGATTTACAAATAAATGAAGAGCACCATTCGGAAATCCTGAATAAGTTGAATACACCATGTAGGCCTAAATCAACGAGTTCCACTTCTATTACGCACACGTCCAATATAACATCAATTGAACCACCAACCACATTCAAATTTGAAAATTGTACATTCAATAATTATTCCTTTTAAAATTATTCATGTTTATTTTTATGTCATCGTCGTTAATTAAAACTTTTCTAACACTTGTGTATATTAGTTAGGTTATGTTATAGCGTCTGCTATATGATATTATGGATAGTCACGTATCAGAGATTGTTTAATATTAAGATTTATTGAAAATCATCTGTCAAGTGACGTTGATTACTGGGATTCAGATAATTGAAGTGGAATGCAACTGTTTTAATAAAAATGAAACTGAATCAACAAAGCCTTCTTGACTAGTAACATTGCCATCGTGTATAGATCGGGAACTTCTCGACTAGAAGGCATTGCTCACTACTGCCATCTAGCATGCATCTAGCGTAATATTTGTAATGTTGAGATGGTACAATAATACATTTGAAGACAGTCGTATTTTCGTAAGTCAATTAATATTTTATTGTATTGGAGTACTTCGTTACTTCTAATCTTTATATACTTTCTTCTAATCGTGTAATAGTCAATTAAATCCCACTCGAGTTTTGATTTTCTCTAGATAAATCAAAACGTCTAGTGAGATTACTGTTGATAAAATATAAGATCATCATACTTATACATATACATATATATAATATATATATATATTAGCACACGTCATAATAACATCACAATATTCGTGCACAATTAATAACGTCAATTTTCTAATATTAAATTTAAATTTTAACATTTATGTATGAGTATGACGATATTTTATATCTTAATTTTACTTTTTAATAGTGTTAACCAACTTACAGGCTATAACAAAAATATTTTAACGTGAGTTCTATGTATACATACACCATGTCACGTACAGTTTCGGGAAATTAGTAATTTAGATTGAAATTAATTGATATTTCCCAATAACTATATTAAACTATTACTACATATAACTCATGAATTTACTTCTTACTGTTACCCTACACAATATACAAATTAATATTATATTACAAAGTGAATACATTCTACAATATACTGTCCACACCTGTGGAGTAACGGTCAGCGCGTCTGGCCGCGAAACCAGGTGGCCCGGGTTCGATTCCCGGTTGGGGCAAGTTACCTGGTTGAGGTTTTTTCCGGGGTTTTCCTCAACCCAAAATGAGCAAATGCTGGGTAACTTTCGGTGTTGGAACCCGGACTCATTTCACCAGCATTATCACCTTCATCTCATTGAGACGCTAAATAACCAAGATGTTGATAAAGCGTCGTAAAATAACCTACTAAAATATACATTATACTTATGTTAGTTATCGTTAAATAATAATTATGTATCTGACGACGTCGTGCAGGCGAAAATGTTTGTACTTTTCTTTTAGTAACATATCGTAGAAAATGTTAATTTGCAATAAAAATGATGCCATACGATTGAAAATTTTAAATAAATATATTTCATAACTTTGGCCTAATTCAGTCTATCCGTCACTCCCAACCAAATTAGTTGATCCTATGGATTCCAAATCAATTCGTTAGCTCACACAAAATCAATCAATAGGAATTCAGTAAATCCGTTAGTCCAGTCCGATTGAATCAATCCATAATCCCATCCAATTGAGTCATCCCTCAGTCCGGTTCAATTCAGTCAATTCGTTAGTCCCGTGGAATTTAGTTAATCTTGTCCAGTTCAGTCAATTCATTACCTGAGCCCAAAGCGCTCCAGGAGGATTCAGTCATTCGTCAGTTATCCAATTCAGTCACTTGGTCACTCGTCTCTGTACGCGCCGTTGCCTTCAGATTTCTCCGCTCTGCAATTTAGCAGCGATGAGAGGGGCGGGGCTGATTGGTTAGCGCGCTGAATCCCGCAATTAAAATGCCTGCACGCCACGCGCGAGGCCCGACAATTCCTCCCACGGCGATCAGCTATCAGCGCGATGACAAACAGATGGATGTCCAGACTGAAGCAACGGGAGTTAAAGGGAGCGTGTCTAGAGGACGGAATAATAAAAACAAACACAAGTTGCTGCGCCCGAGAATAATCCACGAAGAAAGTGTGATGAATGGAATGGTAAGGAGATCAAAGAAGAGGGACGAAGAAGAGACAATGATGGAAGAAGAAGGAGAACAAGGAGAATAATGGAAATGGAAGGAGAACATTACAAGAAGAATATGAGAAAAAAGCGAAGACAAGGAGAACAAAGGAAATCAAAGAGAACAATAGAAATGCAAGGAGAACATTGCAAGGGGAATATGAGGAAAAATGTAAAGACAACGAGAATAAGGGAAAGACAAGGAGAAATGTCGAAGGTAAGGAGAACAAGGAGAAGGCAAGGCGGTCAAGGGAAAGACAAGGACAATGATAGAAATGGAAGGAGAACATTACAAGGGAATATGAGAAAAAGCGAAGACAAGGAGAACAAAAGAAATGCAATGAGAACATTAGAATGAGAATACGAGGAAAATAGTGAACACAAGGAGAACAAGGAAAAGGCAAAGAGAAGAAGGAAATGATGAGGACAAGATAACGAAAAGAAGATCAATGGACATGCAAGGAGAACATTAGAAGGAAAATATGAGGAAAAAAGCGAAATCGAGAAAAAGACGAAGTCAAGGAGAAAAGAAAAATACAAGGAAAATTAAGGTAATATTAGGAGAATAAGGGGAAGGCAAAGCTAATGGGGGAAAGACAAGGAGAACAAGAGAAAAACAAGGAGAAAAATAGAAATACTAGGAGAACATTACGAAGAGAATATAAGGAAAAAGCGAAGACAAGCAGAACAAGGGGAAGACGAAGAGAACAAGAGGATGGCAGGAGTATAAAAGTAGAGGGGAATGAAAGGAGAACAAGGGGAATGCACGGAAACAATGGGAATAGGAGAACAAGGGAATAAAGAACAAGAAGAATATAAGAAAAATAAGAGGACTAAGAGCAAAGAAAATGCAAGGAGAACAAGGAGAATGCACGGAAAAATGGGAATACAAGGAGCACAAGGAGATTAAAGGAGAACAAGAAAAATGTACGGAGAACAAGGAGAATGCAAGGGAATACAAGGAGAACAAGGGGAATAAAGGAGAATAAGAAAAATGTACGGAGAACATGGAGAATGCAAGGGAATACAAGGAGAACAAGAACAAAAAATGTACGGAGAACAAGGAGAATGCAAGGGAATACAAGTGGAACAAGAAAAATGTACGGAGAACATGGAGAATGCAAGGGAATACAAGGAGAACAAGAAAAATGTACGGAGAACAAGGAGAATGCAAGGGAATACAAGGAGAACAAGAAAAATGTACGGAGAACAAGGAGAATGCAAGGGAATACAAGGAGAACAAGAAAAATGTACGGAGAACAAGGAGAATGCAAAGGAATACAAGGGGAACAAGAAAATGTACGGAGAACAAGGAGAATGCAAGGGAATACAAGGAGAACAAGAAAAATGTACGGAGAACAAGGAGAATGCAAGGAATACAAGGAGAACAACAAAAAACAAGGGAAGAACAAGAAAAATGTACGGAGAACAAGGAGAATGCAAGGGAATACAAGGAGAACAAGAAAAATGTAAGAACAAGGAGAATGAAGGGAATACAAGGGGAACAAGAAAATGTACGGAGAACAAGGAGAATGCAAGGGAATACAAGGGGAACAAGAAAAATGTACGGAGAACAAGGAGAATGCAAGGGAATACAAGGGAACAAGAAAATGTACGGAGAACAAGGAGAATGCAAGGGAATACAAGGGGAACAAGAAAAATGTACGGAGAACAAGGAGAATGCAAGGGAATACAAGGAGAACAAGAAAAAAATGTACAAGGAGAACAAAAAAATGTACGGAGAACAAGGAGAATGCAAGGAATACAAGGGGAACAAGAAAAATGTACGGAGAACAAGGAGAAAAGGGAATACAAGGAGAACAAGAAAAATGTACGGAGAACAAGGAGAATGCAAAGGAATACAAGGGGAACAAGAAAAATGTACGGAGAACAAGGAGAATGCAAGGGAATACAAGGAGAACAAGAAAAATGTACGGAGAACAAAGAATGCAAGGGAATGAACAAGAAAAAATACGGAGAACATGGAGAATGCAAGAACAAGAAAAATGTACGGAGAACAAGGAGAATGCAAGGGAATACAAGGAGAACAAGAAAAATGTACGGAGAACAAATGAGAATGAACAAGAAAAAAGGAGAAATACAAGGAATACAAGGAACAAGAAAAATGTACGGAGAACAAGGAGAATGCAAGGGAATACAAGGAGAACAAGAAAAATGTACGGAGAACAAGGAGAATGCAAGGGAATACAAGGAGAACAAGAAAAATGTACGGAGAACAAGGAGAATGAATACAAGGGAACAAGAAAAATACGGAGAACAAAGGAGAATGCAAGGGAACAAGAACAAGAAAAATGTACGGAGAACAAGGAGAATGCAAGGGAATACAAGGGAACAAGAAAAATGTACGGAGAACAAGGAGAATGCAAGGGAATACAAGGGGAACAAGAAAAATGTACGGAGAGGAGAACAAGGGAATACAAGGGGAACAAGAAAATGTACGGAGAACAAGGAGAATGCAAGGGAATACAAGGGGAACAAGAAAAATGTACGGAGAACATGGAGAACAAGGGGAACAAGAGAAAAGAAAAATGTACGGAGAACAAGGAGAATGCAAGGGAATACAAGGGGAACAAGAAAAATGTACGGAGAACAAGGAGAATGCAAGGGAATACAAGGGGAACAAGAAAAATGTACGGAGAACATGGAGAATGCAAGGGAATACAAGGAGAACAAGAAAAATGGGAGAACAAGGAGAAAATGTACGGAGAACAAGGAGAATGCAAGGAGAATGCAAGGGAATACAAGGGGAACAAGAAAAATGTACGGAGAACATGGAGAATGCAACATGGGAATACAAGGGGAACAAGAAAATGTACGGAGAACAAGGAGAATGCAAGGGAATACAAGGAGAACAAGAAAATGTACGGAGAACAAGGAGAATGCAAGGGAATACAAGGAGAACAAGAAAAATGTACGGAGAACAAGGAGAATGCAAGGGAATACAAGGGGAACAAGAAAATGTACGGAGAACAAGGAGAATGCAAGGGAATACAAGGAGAACAAGAAAATGTACGGAGAACAAGGAGAATGCAAGGGAATACAAGGAGAACAAGAAAAATGTACGGAGAACAAGGAGAATGCAAGGGAATACAAGGGGAACAAGAAAAATGTACGGAGAACAAGGAGAATGCAAGGGAATACAAGGAGAACAAGAAAAATGTACGGAGAACAAGGAGAATGCAAGGGAATACAAGGAGAACAAGAAAAATGTACGGAGAACAAGGAGAATGCAAGGGAATACAAGGAGAACAAGAAAAATGTACGGAGAACAAGGAGAATGCAAGGGAATACAAGGGAACAAGAAAAATGTACAAGGGAGAAGAAAAAAGGAGAATGCAAGGGAATACAAGGGGAACAAGAAAAATGTACGGAGAACAAGGAGAATGCAAGGGAATACAAGGAGAACAAGAAAAATGTACGGAGAACATGGAGAATGCAAGGAATACAAGGGGAACAAGAAAAATGTACGGAGGACATGGAGAATGCAAGGGAATACAAGGGGAACAAGAAAAATGTACGGAGAACAAGGAGAATGCAAGGGAATACAAGGGAACAAGAAAAATGTACGGAGAACAAGGAGAATGCAAGGGAATACAAGGGGAACAAGAAAAATGTACGCAGAACATGGAGAATGCAAGGGAATACAAGGGGAACAAGAAAAATGTACGGAGAACAAGGAGAATGCAAGGGAATACAAGGGGAACAAGAAAATGTACGGAGAACATGGAGAATGCAACGGAATACAAGGGGAACAAGAAACATGTACGGAGAACAAGGAGAATGCAAGGGAATACAAGGAGAACAAGAAAAATGTACGGAGAACAAGGAGAATGCAAGGGAATACAAGGAGAACAAGAAAATGTACGGAGAACAAGGAGAATGCAAGGGAATACAAGGGGAACAAGAAACATGTACGGAGAACAAGGAGAATGCAAGGGAATACAAGGAGAACAAGAAAAATGTACGGAGAACAAGGAGAATGCAAGGGAATACAAGGAGAACAAGAAAAATGTACGGAGAACAAGGAGAATGCAAGGGAATACAAGGGGAACAAGAAAAATGTACGGAGAACAAGGAGAATGCAAGGGAATACAAGGAGAACAAGAAAATGTACGGAGAACAAGGAGAATGCAAGGGAATACAAGGAGAACAAGAAAAATGTACGGAGAACAAGGAGAATGCAAGGGAATACAAGGAGAACAAGAAAAATGTACGGACAAGAAAATGGAGAACAAGGAGAATGCAAGGGAATACAAGGGAACAAGAAAAATGTACGGAGAACAAGGAGAATGCAAGGGAATACAAGGGGAACAAGAAAAATGTACGGAGAACAAGGAGAATGCAAGGGAATACAAGGAGAACAAGAAAATGTACGGAGAACATGGAGAATGCAAGGGAATACAAGGGGAACAAGAAAAATGTACGGAGAACAAGGAGAATGCAAGGGAATACAAGGGAACAAGAAAAATGTACGGAGAACATGGAGAATGCAAGGGAATACAAGGGGAACAAGAAAAATGTACGGAGAACAAGGAGAATGCAAGGGAATACAAGGGGAACAAGAGAAAATGTACGGAGAACAAGGAGAATGCAAGGGAATACAAGGGGAACAAGAAAAATGTACAAGGAGGAGAACAAGGAGAATGCAAGGGAATACAAGGAGAACAAGGGGAATAAAAGAGAACAAGAAAAATACGAGAAAAACAAGGAGTATAAAAAGGAACAAGGAAAAATGCAAGGGGAACAAGAGAATGCCTGGAATGAATAGGAATACAAGGAGAACAAAGGGAATAAAGAACAAGAAGAATATAAGAAAAACAAGGGAAATAAAGGAGAACAAGTAAAATACAACAAAAACAAGAGGAATAAAATAGGAGAAGGAAAATGCAAGGAGAAAAAGGGGAATAGAGGAAAACAAGAGAAATACCAGAAAAGCAAGGGGATTAAATGAGAACAAGAAACATGCAATGAGAACAAGGTAAATGCACGGACAACAAGGGAAATGTAAGAACAACAAGGGAAATACAAGGAGAAGAAGGGGAATAGGTGATGATAAATTCCCAAGTTACCCCCATATATACTCAGGATATTGACGTAGTTCTACGAAGAAATCGTAATCCACTTTGGTATGCCGTATCAGAGCAGTTTTCGTTTTCATTCGTAGCGGCGATCCAGCACGTGCTGTTCTGTGCACACACGATCTGCAGTCTGCATCTGTCTGTTTCCACAAAGCTCCTCGGATTCCAGTCGCTACATGCTAATTCCCAATCATCGCGTTGCTCTGTAATCCTGAACAAAAGCCAAGCTTTCGCTCTCTGGCTAGCTGCAGTAGAGATCGCAGTGCAATCGAACGTGCGTACGGCTCCTCTTTTTGCCTTCTTTTGGCAAGAGAAGAATAATGTTAGCGCCGGCTATGGAAATGCAGCCAGGAGCTCCAGTCTGAATATTTGATACCGGCAGATCGAATGTGCCAATGACCTACTGGCCACCGCGCTGGAATGCCGATCGCGGGGAACTAAAGGCCGACTTTGAATTATTCAGTGTCTGAGTTGACAAAGGCTTTCGGCTTGCACTCACACTTTATTTATAATCCCATCCTCTTCCTTTCTTCTCTTTCTTATATTTAGCATTTGTCTTTCTAGCTTCTCCTTTTTTTCTCATCTGCATATCTTTAACTTTCCATTATTCTTCTTAACTTTTTCTTTTATTTCTTGATTTTCAGTTTTCATGTCTCCTCTTTGATTCCCTTTCTCCACATTTCCCTTCTCTCTTTCGCCTCTTTTTCATGTCATTTTTTCATCTTCTCTTACTTCATGTTTCTTATCTGCTTTCTTTTTCTGTTTCCTTTCTTATCTTCCTCTTTTCTCAAATTTCTCTTCCTTTCCTTCTCTTTCTCTTCTTTATTTTTTGTCTCTTCTGTTTTCTCTTTCACCCATTTTCTGTCTCTCTTCTTCTATTTCTATTACTTTTTTCTTCTCTTTTCTCCTTCACTTTCTTCTTCTCTTTCTCTCTTCCTTCTCATTTCTTCTTCGCTCCTTTCTCTTTTATTCTTAACTTCTTCTCTTTTGCAGACTTTCTTTCTCGCTTCTTCTCTTTCTACCACTCTTTTCTACGCTTTTTTTTCCTTCAATATCTTCTTCTCTTTCTCTGTTACTTCTAATTTCTTCTTCGCTCCTTTCTCTTTTCTCCTTTACTTCTCTTTCGCCCATTTTCTTTCTCTCTTCTTCTCTTTCTACCATTCTTTTCTTCTCTTTTCTCCTTAAATTTCTTCTTCTCGTTCTCTTTCTTCTCATTTCTTCTTCGCTCCTTTCTCTTTTTTTCCTTCACTTTTTTCTTTCTTTCCGATTTCTTTTCTCGCTTCTTCTCTTTTTAAAACTCTTTTCTTCTCCTATTTTCTCCTTCACTTTCTTCTTCTCTTTCTCTCTTCCTTCTCATATCTTCTTCGCTCTTACTCTTTTCTCCTTCACTTCTTCTCTTTTGCCGACTTTCTTTCTCTCTTCTCTTCCTAACTAACTTCCGTCTCCCCCTCTCTTCTTCAGCTCCTCTTCCTCTTACTTCGCTCATATGGAAAGGGTAAAAGAATAATACAAATAGAGAATGAACTATTCAGAAGTATCATTTCTTTAATTAGCTAATATTCTGAAGCTAAAAATGTTTTGTGAATTCCTTGGCTGCTTCATACAGATTTTTTTTTTTTTCAATTTTTAACTACAAAATTACATTATTCTTATGCACTTATCACAATTGTTACAAATCACAGCATTTCTAGCGACTCGATTCTTTACAGTTCAATTTTGCATCCTAATGTACAGTCTTAAAGAGTTTACAAGAGTGGCGTGATTTCTAACAATTAGTGTGATATGTACGTAAGAATAATTTAATTTTCTAGTTAAAATAATTTTAAAAATTCTGTACGAAGCAATTTAAGAATTCACAATTTAGTTTCAGAATACTAGCCAATTATAATACTTTTTAATAGTTCATTCTCCATTTGTAATATTCTTTTACCCTTAAAACTAAAGAAAAAGGTAGTATTTTACAAAAAAAAAAAAACTTGAAATTAGTACACCTATGAAAATACTGAGAATAGGACCCATGTTTATATGACATATTTTGCTCAAAATGTCTTCAGAAATAAGCTCCGTAAGTGACGGTAAATCCTCATGTATCACCCTGTAGATGGCGCCGTTTTAGTACACGATTAAGCAGTTTATTTTGCTCGTAGTCTTCAAGCTGCTGGTTCGGAGCAGCTCTGTCATTTCAGTCATTTCCACGTCTGCGACATTTATCTCGTATCTCATTACTTTACTTATTTTATGACCTAACATTGCAGTAGATAAATTGACAGTCCTGTCTGATTATTTGCTTCATTGTTACAATTTTCTTTTCATTCCCCTAAACCAGGCATGTCAATTGATGCCCACAGGAGCAAGCGCGCGCTTTAGAGCCCAGGAGAGCCTGAGCGCTTTACAGCGGAAAGGAAAGAGACAGACGAAAGAGGTGGTATATGCCGCTTGGTCGAGCTATATTCAGGGTTGGCCAGCACTAATTCAATAGATAAAGGGAAGAGAACTCATTAAAACTGTATCCATGTTAATTTTTAGATTTGCCTGAGAAGTATAAGTGCGTTATAAGAATGTAAGTTTTAATTTTAATGCTCATTTTTCACAAGAAATATTTTCTCAACTTTTCGTATACAAAAGTGAAATTTTCAGGTATAGGCCTATTTATTTAGTAGCCTTACAGAATGTTTTCGTAAATCTAATATACCGTAAATACGTATTACTGAAGGTAGTGCATTGAAAATTTTGAAAATATTCGCATGGAAATTGTATGTAAGGAAATGAATTAACAAAGCAACTACTTTTACATCATAAGCAAAAGATGCGTGCCCATGTGTTGTAAAAATGTCAGCTCTATAGCTTCAGCAGATTTCGAGAAAATAATTTAATATTCTGATGATAGGAAGTTGCTCACAAATATCACCTTAAAGCATAATGTGATAAGAGTTTTGTTATGTAATATTAGTTACACTTAAAACAGATACAGTACCTAGGTAACTTTGCTTTGTACTGTAATATTGTTTTGATTAGTTTATTGATTACTTTTGTAAGGCTAAAGATACCATCAATATAAATTCCAACGTATCATCTCTTTCTTTGGAATATCACTTTCTTTATGAATGATGTGTTTCATCCACATAATACAGTATAATATTATACTACTATGGAATTTAAGTGAATATTCCTTCCTAACTCTCTATCATGTTCTTAACATTTAAAACACAAGTGCAATATTAAGAAATCAGTGTTAGTACTTTTGTTTTAAGACAATATATATAATATTAAACAGAAAGAAAGAGGCGAAGAGCCTTCCTCCACACACTTGGCGAGTTCTCGCTATCACAGATCACACCTCGCTATGATCATCTATGCACTGCCTTCATGCAGAAAGCATTTTTCTGATTATAGTAATCACTCGTTGGGGAAATATTGTAGGTTATGTATTTACGTATATTGTCGTACTTAAATATATAACCTGTAAGTATATTGTCGTACTTTACAAATTACGTACGAACGCTATGTTGAATCTGAGTATTCAGATGTTGAGGAAATGGAGTTACATGGACATATTTTGTTCATGAAAAGAAGAAGTAGGCCTAAAATTAAAGCCAGAAATATCTGAAAATCACATTGTATCTTACGAAAATAAGGGCGAGTTTTGGACACTGGTTTCGATTTGAATGATGATACGTTTAGGCGTTATTTCAGGTTCAGTGGACCACAGTTTTATTTTTGCCATTCATGATATGATAGAGGATTCTTTGCTATGTTCTGATTAAAATCATGTAAACTGTTAACACATATAGATACATTATTTCGAATGTTTAATTAATACTATTAAATCTCATCAAAATAAAATATAGCCCTATTTATTTTCAGATAATCTGATATTTGTCTCCAGATTTCTTCTTTAAGTTTCGTGTTTTTATAGTTTTCATCCCGTGTATCATATAAATAGGCCTACGGGTGACATCGTACAAGTTCGATAAGTTTCTGACTGCAATTATCAGCCATCTTTCCTCATTTTCAAATAAAAATAATACAATTCATCGCCACCTGTGATATCTTTCTCTACATTCAATCGTCATAAAGAGTATAAATGTCAAACATCTTTGATAAATGTGTCAAGAAAATTCGCTGAGCTACCGATTCCAGCGAGAAACTCGTGCGAGGTTTTTGCTTCGAACGAGAATCTCTTCCAGTGTGTGGACTTCCATTTGAATCCATGTTATCAATCTTTGAATTTTCCCGCAACACATTTCTCGCTAGCGAAAACTCTTGAAGTGTGCTACGGGCCTTAGTGTTGATATTTTTTTCTTTCTGATTAATTGTTTTCAAGTATTCTAAGCGTGTTTGTTTGATATTCTGTGTGAACAAAGACCTTGGCTCTTCTTTTCTACAGCAGGCGACAAGTTTCGATAGGCTCGCCTCGCCACTGTGGAGAGAGCGTTGCGGGACTCACTTTGTTCAAAGCAAGGAAACTGTAAAGGCAAAGAATTCGGCAGCGCTGTGTGATTGCCCCATCGGCACGTGAAATATGTTCACCAACCAGAATGACGTGCTCTGTCTGCTAAATTGTCTCCTAAATTAAAGAGAAATGTAAGTGATTTCACACTCGTTGCTTTCTGGCGTCAAAAGGCGATAAAACAAAACCTCTCGAACAAGTTGTCATGGTGACGATAGAACTCGTCTTGCTTCAGCCTCATTTATTTCAGATTCATCTCCGTACAATTGACTCACAAGGGCACTGAATTGTGAAATCGTTTGTTGTAAATTTAATGGCACTGAGTCGTCTAAAGACTTTCTCTGTAATACTTAAGAATTCTAAAGTTTATTTTTCGTTGTTTAGGCAGCCAACCCAAAGGAAAGCTTTCGTATTCATATTTCTCAGAAAGATCTTAAAGATGACAGAGTCTGTGTGCTCAGTACTTGACAAAAGAAAGGAAATAGATTATTGAAAAATTAGGTAAGAGATATACAACCAAGTTCTAGCAGCGATCTGTTTGAAACTAGCTCTATTTCTTGTCTCTTATTCGTTAATCTTGTCTCAAGTTTGTTACATTATTATGTATTTGTCTTTGCACTCTTTTGTCTCTTTTTGACTCTTTTGTTTCTTCTTTCAGTCTTTTTTTCTTCTTTCAGTCTTTTTTTCACTCGTTTGTTTCTGTTTTTACACTTTTGTTTCTCCTTACACTCGTGCGTTTCTATTTTCATTCGTGTGTTCCTCTTTTCATTCATTTGTTTCTCTTCTCACTCTTGTATTTCTATTTTCACTCTTTTGTTTCCATTTCACTCTTTTGTTTTCCTTTCACCCCTTTGTTTTCTTTTCGTTCTTTTGTTTCCATTTCACTCTTTTCTTCCCCCTTCACTATTTTTGTTTCTATTTGACTCCAGCGTTTCTTTTTTCGCTCTTGTTTTTCTCTTTCAAATCTTGTATTTCTCTTTGACACTTATTTCTTTTTCCACTCTTTTGTTTCCCTTTCACGCTTTTGTTTCCTTTTCACTCTTTTGTTTCCCTTCAACTCTTTTGTTTTCTTTCACTCTTTTGTTTTCCTTTCACTCTTTTGTTTCCCTTTCATTCTTTTATTTCCCTTTCACGCTTTTGTTCCCTTTTCATTCTTTTGTTTTCCTTACACTATTTTGTTTTCCTTTCACTATTTTGTTTCCCTTTCACTATTTTGTTTTCCTTTCACTATTTTGTTTCTCTTTCATTCTTTTGTTTCCCTTCATTCTTTTGTTTCCCTTCATTCTTTTGTTTCCCTTCATTCTTTTGTTTCCCTTTTACTCTTTTGTTTCTCTTTCATTCTTTTGTTTCACTTTCACTCTTTTGTTTCCCTTTCATTCTTTTGTTTTCCTTACACTATTTTGTTTTCCTTTCACTATTTTGTTTTCCTTTCACTATTTTGTTTCCCTTTCACTATTTTGTTTTCCTTTCACTATTTTGTTTCTCTTTCATTCTTTTGTTTCACTTTCACTCTTTTGTTTCCCTTCCACTCTTTTGTTTCCCTTTCACTCTTTTGTTTTCCTTACACTATTTTGTTTTCCTTTCACTCTTTTGTTTCCCTTCCACTCTTTTGTTTCCTTTTCACGCTTTTGTTTTCCTTACACTATTTTGTTTCTCTTTCATTCTTTTGTTTCACTTTCACTCTTTTGTTTCCCTTCCATTCTTTTGTTTCCCTTTCACTCTTTTGTTTTCCTTACACTATTTTGTTTTCCTTTCACTCTTTTGTTTCCCTTCCACTCTTTTGTTTCCCTTTCACTCTTTTGTTTTCCTTACACTATTTTGTTTTCCTTTCACTCTTTTGTTTCCCTTCCACTCTTTTGTTTCCTTTTCACTCTTTTGTTTCCTTTTCACTCTTTTGTTTCACTTTCACTCTTTTGTTTCACTTTCACTATTTTGTTTTCCTTTCACTCTTTTGTTTCCCTTTCACTCTTTTGTTTCCCTTTCACTCTTTTGTTTCCCTTTCACTCTTCTGTTTTCCTTACACTATTTTGTTTTCCTTTCACTCTTTTGTTTCCCTTTCACTCTTTTGTTTCCCTTCCACTCTTTTGTTTCCCTTTCACGCTTTTGTTTCCCTTCCACTCTTTTGTTTCCTTTTCACGCTTTTGTTTCCTTTTCACCCTTTTGTTTCCTTTTCACTCTTTTGTTTCCTTTTCACTCTTTTGTTTCCCTTTCACTCTTTTGTTTCCCTTTCACTATTTTGTTTTCCTTTCACTCTTTTGTTTCCCTTTCACTCTTTTTTTCCCTTTCACTCTTTTGTTTTCCTTACACTATTTTGTTTTCCTTTCACTATTCTGTTTCCCTTCCACTCTTTTGTTTCCCTTCCACTCTTTTTTTTCCCTTTCACGCTTTTGTTTCCCTTCCACTCTTTTGTTTCCTTTTCACGCTTTTGTTTCCTTTTCACTCTTTTGTTTCCCTTTAACTCTTTTGTTTCTCTTTCATTCTTTTGTTTCACTTTCACTCTTTTGTTTCCCTTTCACTCTTTTGTTTCCCTTTCACTATTTTGTTTTCCTTTCACTCTTCTGATTTTCCCTTTTACTCTTTTGTTTTCTTTCACTCTTTTGTTTTCCTTTCACTCTTTTGTTTCCCTTTCATTCTTTTATTTCCCTTTCACGCTTTTGTTTCCTTTTCACTCTTTTGTTTCCTTTTCACTCTTTTGTTTCCCTTCAACTCTTTTGTTTCTCTTTCATTCTTTTGTTTCACTTTCACTCTTTTGTTTCCCTTTCACTCTTTTGTTTTCCTTACACTATTTTGTTTTCCTTTCACTATTTTGTTTCCCTACTTTCACTATTGCGTTTCTCTTTTCACTCTTTCGTTCCTCTTTTCACACTTGTATTTCCTTTTTCATTATCTTTTCTCTTTTCTGCCTCTTGTTTCTCTTTTCACTCTCTGTCTCTTTTTCACTCTTTCATTCTCTTTTCATTTTTTGTTTCACTTTTCTGTCTTTTGTTTCTCGTTACAGTCTTTTTTTTCTCTTTTGATACTCTTTTTTCGTTTTTCACTTTTGTGTTACTCTTTTTCTGCTTATGTTTCTCTTTCCATTCTTTTGTTTCTCTTTTCACTCTTGTGTTTGTCTTCTCATTCATTTGTTCCTCTTTTCAATCTTGTTTTTCTTTTGACTTTTTGTTTCTCTTTTCACTCTCTTGTTTGTCTTCTCACTTTTCGTTTCTCTTCTCATCCTCTTGTTTCTCTTTACATTCTTTTGTTCCTCTTTTAAATCTTGTTTTTCTTTTGGCTTTTTTGTTCCCCTTTTGAATCTTGTTTTTCTTTTGGCTTTTTTGTTTCTCTTTTCACTCTCTTGTTTGTCTTCTTACTTTTTCATTTCTCTTCTCATCCTTTTGTTTCTGTTTGCATTCTTTTGTTCCTCTTTTCAATCTTGTTTTTCTTTTGACTTTTTGTTTCTCTTTTCACTCTCTTGTCTGTCTTCTCACTCTTTCGTTTTTCTTCTCATCCTTTTGTTTCTCTTTTCAATCTTCTTTCTCTTTTGGCTTTTTTGTTCCTCTTTTCAATCTTGTTTCTCTTTTGGCTTTTTTGTTCCTCTTTTCACTCTATTGTTTGTCTTCTCACTTTTTCGTTTCTCTTCTCATCCTTTTGTTTTTCTTTGCATTATTTTGTTTCTCTTTTCAATATTCTTTCTCTTTTGGCTTTTTTGTTGCTGTTTCCAATCTTGTTTCTCTTTTGACTTTTTGGTGTCTCTTTTCACTCTCTTGTTTGTCTTCTCACTCTTTTGTTTCTCTTCTCATCCTTTTGTTTTTCTTTGCATTTTTTGTTCCTCTTTTCAATCTTTTTTTCTCTTTTTGCTTTTTATTCCTCTTTTCAATCTTGTTCCTCTTTTGACTTTTTTGTTTCTCTTGTCACTCTCTTGTGTGTCTTCTCACTTTTTCGTTTCTTTTCTCATTCTTTTGTTTCTCTTTTCAATCTTGTTTCTCTTTTCAATCTTGTTTCTCTTTTGACTTTTTTGTTTCTCTTTTCAATCGTGTTTCTCTTTTGACTTTTTTGTTTCTCTTTTCACTCTCTTGTTTATCTTCTCACTTTTTCATTTCTCTTCCCATCCTTTTGTTTCTCTTTGCATCCTTTTGTTTCTCTTTTCAATCTCCTCTCTCTTTTGGCTTTTTTGTTCCTCTTTTCAATCTTGTTTCTCTTTTGACTTTTTGTTTCCCTTTTCACTCTCTTGTTTGTCTTCTCACTCTTTTGTTTCTCTTCCCATCCTTTTGTTTCTCTTTGCATTCTTTTGTTTCTCTTTTCTCTCTTTTGTTTCTCATTCCACTCTATTGTAAAAAGTGTTTGACTAAAGAATATATATGGTGCAAGAAAGGAAGATATATGTTTAAACTGGCCCCTCATGTTTACTCTTAACAAACCCTTTGCTTGGAGAGAAGAACAGCTCTGTCCGTAAGAGCGCGTGATTCAGAATTGCACCATCGGAGAGCGTTCCCCGTATTAACGTTGCGGTTTCTGGTGTCCTTGGTACTCGTGACAGCAAAATGTTTGATTGTTGCGGTGAACCAAATTTGGAGAGCGGTGCCCTGAATCCAGAGCCTCCAGTCACGCTGTTGGCACGACCATGTTTGTGAACGATGCAGGCTGTCATTAGCATTGAATCATCTCTTCTGCTGTCGCCATCTACGGCTTCGGCCATTATATTAAATTGTTATATCTTACTTTTACTGGATAGCTTCCAAGAACACGGTAGCAGCATGCCAGCGTTCTCTTGACACTGATTGAAGGTTTTATGGGTTAATGCATATTTCTTCCTCCTCCTAGTTTCCTCCCACTCCTTTTTACCTCTTATTATCAACTCCATTTTCTCATCCTCTCTCCATTTCTTCTCCTCTATCTCTCGTCATTCTTGGTGGTTATCATACTGGATATTGGCGTGTTTAAACCAAACCGATTATAAATATATCCTATACTATTAATAGAGCTAGAATTCTTAGGTGCTAAACTTCGGGGAAATATTTATTTTTATGTGCTAAAAATCGGGAAAATATGTGACAAGAAAAGGAAAAATATTTAATTATGTTTAATTATTTTATGTGAATATAAACAATTAAAAATTGGAGATTTATCCTTAAAAGAGGTGGAAAAATTCAAATATCTTGGAGCAACAGTAACAAATATAAATGGCACTCGGGAGGAAATTAAACACAGAATAAATATGGGAAATGCCTGTTATTATTCGGTTAAGAAGCTTTTATCATCCAGTCTACTGTCAAAAATCTGAAAGTTAGAACTTATAAAACAATTACATTACCGGTTGTTCTGTATGGTTGTGAAACTTGGACACTCACTTTGAGAGAGGACCATAGGTTAAGGGTGTTTGAGAATAAGTTTCTTAGGAAAATATTTGGGGCTAAGAGGGATGAAGTTACAAGAGAATGGAGAAAATTACACAACGTAGAACTGCACGCATTGTATTCTTCACCTGACATAATTAGGAACATTAAATGCAGACGTTTGAGATGGGTAGGACATGTAGCACGTATGGGCGAATCCAGGAATGCATATAGAGTGTTAGTTGGGAGACCAGAGAGAAAAAGACCTTTGGGGAGTCAGAGACGTAGATGGGAGGATAATATTAAAATGGATTTGAGAGAGGTGGGATATGATGATAGAGACTGGAATAATCTTGCACAGGATAGGGACTGATGACGGACTTATGTGAGGGCGGCAATGAACTTGCGGGTTTCTTAAAATCCATTTGTAAGTAAGTATTATTGTATATAAAGTGAACCGTAAGTATTGTCATTAATTTCAAGGGATTATTCTTAGAGATATTTCAAACAAAAAATTTTAATACAATTTTGCTCGTTTTTGCTTCCTTTTCGAGGAAAGAAAATATATGAAAATTTTCTTTGCGTATTTTTGGAAAGCTACTAAATTAATTCCTAATATACTGAGTCAATTTAAGATAGCAGTGCATTATAATAATAAATGATTGAAAGAATTTTAGTTTTGTCCTTAAAAAGGCAGCCAGTTTTCTGTATGGCGATTCTCTGTTCTGGATACATCCCACAGTTTTACTCGCTTCTCCTTCCGCACCCACGATAAGCTCCATAAACTGTTGCTAGTGGTTTCTCGTCTTATTTTATAGTCATATTAGCTTTTTGTAATAGTAAACTGATTACTTTTTTATGATTGAAATTTCCTCTCTTGGCTCGCAAAAAACAGTAATATCACCTTAAGACGCATAAATGTTTATTACCTTGTTCCGGAAGTTGTAGGCTGTTACAAGGCGTAACCCTGGCAACAAGAACAAGAATGCTGCTGTCCACGGCTCCAGGGAATGACCTGCACGGAACGGATTATACGCAGTTTCTGTTGAGTCCAGTTTCTGCTCCTTTTACGGCTTATCAGTCATATGTCGTTCGTCAACGTATCAGTTACTTTGTCAGGGAACGAGAACAGAATATGTAGGGAAGTTTCTTCTTTGTCCAACCATCCTTTTTACTTGTGATCACTAGCTATAAACTTGTAATTTCAGCCGATATGACTAGTCAATAGCAGTGTAACCATATTTGAAAAAGAGGCTGTTCACCCTTAATAAAAAATTTAGCCTGTCCGATGGTTACTGTTTCAATGCAAGCCTTCTGCAGTTTCTAAAGAATATCTCTCAGTAATCAAAGATTAGTACTTTCAGGAAGATATACGTAGGACCCTGACTGAATAGGGGAAATAAGAATTTCATTATTATTATTATTATTATTATTATTATTATTATTATTATTATTATTATTATTATTATTTGTCTATCACCTTTACTTTTTAACTTCGCTCTTGAATATGCCATTACGAAAGTCCAGGATAACAGAGAGGGTTTGGAATTGAACGGGTTACATCAGCTTCTTTTTTATGCGGATGACGTGAATATGTTAGGAGAAAATCCACAAACGATTAGGGAAAACACGAAAATTCTACTTGAAGCAATTAAAGCGATAGGTTTGGAAGTAAATCCCGAAAAGATAAAATTTATGATTATGTCTCGTGACCAGAATATTGTACGAAATGGAAATATAAAAATTAGAAATTAATCCTTTGAAGAGGTGGAAAAATTCAAATATCTTGGAGCAACAGTGACAAATATAAATGACACTCGGGAGGAAATTAAACGCAGAATAAATATGGGAAATGCCTGTTATTATTCGGTTGAGAAGCGTTTGTCATCTAGCCTGCTGTCAAAAAATCTGAAAGTTAGAATTTATAAAACAGTTATATTACCGGTTGTTCTGTATGGTTGTGAAACTTGGACTCTAATTTTGAGAGAGAAACAGACATTAAGGGCGTTTGAGAAAAAGATTCTTAGAAAATATTTGGGGCTAAGAGGGATAAAGTTACAGGAGAATGGAGAAAGTTACACAACACAGAACTGCACGCATTGTATTATTCACCTGACATAATTAAGAACATTAAATCCAGATGTTTGAAATGGTCAGGGCATGTAGCACGTATGGGCGAAACCAGAAATGCATATAGAGTGTTAGTTGGGAGGCCGGAGAGAAAAAAACCTTTGGGGAAACCACAACGTACTTACTTACTTACTGGCTTTTAAGGAACCCGGAGGTTCATTGTCGCCCTCACATAAGCCCTCCATTGGTCCCTATTCTGAGCAAGATTAATCCAGTCTCTACCATCATATCCCACCTCCCTCAAATCCATTTTAATATTATCTTCCCACCTACGTCTCGGCCTTCCCAAAGGTCTTTTTCCCTCCGGCCTCCCAACTAACACTCTATATGCATATCTGGATTCTCGCATACGTGCTACATGTCCTGCCCATCTCAAACGTCTGGATTTAATGTTCCTAATTATGTCAGGTGAAGAATACAATGCGTACAGTTCTGCGTTGTATAACTTTCTTCATTCTCCTGTAACTTCATCCCTCTTAGCCCCAAATATTTTCCTAAGCACCTTATTCTCAAAGACCCTTAATCTCTGTTCTTCTCTCAAAGTGAGAGTCCAAGTTTCACAAAAATACAGATCAACCGGTAACTGTATGTGGGTGAATCGTTTCGACTATCAGTCGTCTGCAGACTAGGTCTCATGAAATCAGAAAGCGATTATGAATTATTTCAAATTGCAATTTACAAATCCTGAAGACCTTATAGTTCTAAACATGCTCACAATAACAATTACGAACAGCATAAACGTTTAGGGATTCATTGAATGCCCAGTCACTTTTTCTGTGACATTTGTTTGTTTGTCAATTTGTATTCTGTTATTACTCCAGGCGTTCTCTTTCTGTCCTTCATCAAAAATTGTCATCCAATTATATTTGTATGTTTTTTTTTTATCAGTAGCTTGTTCCACTTTCAGTTCTTTAAAAAAAAAAACTCATATCTCTTCTGGTCGGAAACTTCATATCCTGCTGTTTTTGTGAAGAAACTTATTTATTAGGCCTAACTTTCACTCCTTTCTACTCTTTTTTGAGCGTCTGAACTTAATTACATTACAGACTGAGAGAGGGGTTGTGTAATGCAGATCGTCATTCTATAAAATATTTCCACTAAATTTTACATTGCAATTTTAATCCAAAGATTTAAAGCTGAAAGTTAGAATTTATAAAAAAGTTACATTACCGGTTGTGTCCGCCGAATAAGCTCTGTGGTAGCGCGTCTGCCTCCAGACCAGCCGCCCGGGTTCGATTCCCGGAGGGGTCAGAAATTTTCGTGTAAAATTTCTACCTTGGAACTAGGAGAGATGGCGGTTCACAACTTCTAATCACTAGACTGTGCACCAATATGCCTGGGTTAAATCCCAAATCTCTCCGCAGTGCATATGAAGGGAAGGCATATGTCACTCTTGATAGTGATTCGTCCGTCGGATGGGGACGTTAAGCCTGGCGGCCCCCTTGGTGCTATACGACAGGAGTAGGCTAAGTGCCGGAACTGGGTTTCCCCTTCTCCCTTCCTCACCTTCATCATCATCCTCACCCATTCCCTACAATACACTTACACGAACACTTACACATACACTCATCTTGTACATGACGTAACAACTCACAGATCCACATCATGCATAACGTGGCCCGCCGAAGTGGTATGCAAATTGAAAATGGTTCACAGTCCTGCCATCTATCCGCAGTATGTGGAACCCGAGTCACGCTAAGTGAAGTGGATAGTCATTAGGCACACACACATATTACCGTTTGTTCTGTATGGAAACTGGACTCTCATTTTGAGAAAGGAACCGATATTAAAGACCCATTCACAATGAAAATTAAACATAACCGTAACATAAACACAGAAGTTTGCGCCCAGGCTACCAAATGAGATCATTCACAATGATTCACATAATCATTGACATAAACATTGCCGTTAGACGTTAACATGAAAGTTTGCAAACTCCAAACTTTCATGCTTATGCTTACGTGATTTGCAAACAGAACACTATCGTGGAGCGCTGAAGTATACGACAGAATATGAGGAAATGACGTCGTTGTTATGTTTCCATGGTTACCAAGTGTGTTTGCTGTGAATGATAGTATGACTTCTTGATTTTACCGTAACGTTTACATTCTTAAGTTAACGCTTACGTTATGTTTAATTTTCATTGTGAATGAGCCTTAAGGGTGTTTGAGAATAAGGTGCTTAGGAAAATATTTGGGGCTAAGAGGGATGAAGTTACAGGAGAATGGAGAAAGTTACACAACGCAGGACTGCACGCATTGTATTCTTCACCTGACATAATTAGGAACATTAAATCCAGACGTTTGAGATGGGCAGGGTATGTAGCACGTATGGAGTGTTAGTCGGAAAACCTGAGGGAACATACTGTACCTTTGGGGAGGCCGAGACGTAGATGGGAAGATAATATTAAAATGGATTTGAGGGAGGTGCGATATGATGATATGGACTGGATTAATCTTGCTTAGAATAGGGACTGATGGCGGGCTTATGTGAGTGCGGAAATGAACCTCCTGGTTCTTTAAAAGCCATTTGTAAGTTTTTCATATGATGTCGCAGAGTTAATCCTGACTTCCGTTTTGTTATCTGCATTGTAACTGTTAGCTACATTTTGTAATAACTTATTTTTAATATTTTTCTTTTGATATAGTAAGAGCGTTTCCACTTTTTAGCGGTTGCCATCTCGTGATCTACTGCGTTTACATAGTTTCTCTCGCCTCTTGAAAGTAGGAAGATGTAAGATAATAGAACGATCTCATGAAAATAATATGATTATTATGTATGATGTATATTGTTATAATGATAATAATATGATATAAATGACAAGATATACGGTGTGTTATGATTTATGACATAATATTAAGTACCACAACACAGTATAAGATCCTACTTCTTCGCTTGCTTGCCTAGAATAATAAATATATCACGTAGCAGACCATCCCTTTTATCTTCCGATGTGTTACATAACGGTTGCGTGTTTGCTAATCAGTTGTACAGAAGGCTAAGCCACTTATTTGAAGAATGTTTTTTGCGTGGCAGTGACACTTGGCCTGCATTTGGTAGTGAACGATTGAAATGCATGATCATTTCTCACTCTTGAGTGTGCTCTATGTACACTTAGCATTACTCTGCTCTACAGGATGACAATAAATGTGTTGTACAGTGAGTCAAGTTCGATATAAAGACGTCTAAACATGTTGAGCACTGTTGTCATCATCATCATCTTCATTATCATACCCACTACATTCATCGCCTCTATCATCATTGTCTTCTTTTCTTCCTTCATTTTTTCTTCATTTTCGCCATGATGTTTGTCTTGTTTCCTTCCGATTGTCTTTATGTTCTTTACCTTCATTCCATGTCATCAAATTATGTACAATTTGTACACCATTCGTTTATGGCAGTCCTAATATATTTCTGTTTTCCAGGAAACGACCCTTAACTGCATGTTACTGTTTATACTATTACTAGACAGAGTGATTCACGAGGATTTACCGCCCCTTACGGAGCTTACTTCCAAAGACATTCTGAGCAAGAAAAGTGACATAAACATGTGTCCTAATCTCAATATTTACAGTACATATGTATTTATTTATAGTTGTTTTGTGCTGTGATTTATTGTGTTATTGTAATTGCGAGCATTTATTTATTTATTTACTTATTTCTTTATGTAGTTATTTATTTATGTTTTTTGTGCTGTGATTTATCGTATTATTTTAATTCCCTAATTTACTTATTTACTTATTTATTTATTTATTTATTTATTTATTTATTTATTTATTTATTTATTTATTTATTTATTTATTTATTTATTTATTTATTTATTTATTTATTTATTTATTTATTTATTTATTTATTTATTTACTTATTTATTTATGTACGTATTTATTTATAGTTGTTTTGTGCTGTGAGTTATCGTATTATTTTAATTCCATCATTTACTTATTTAATTATTTACTTATTTATTTATGTACTTATTTATATATAGTTGTTTTGTGCTGTGATTTATCGTATTATATTAATTCCTATCATTTACTTATCTATTTATTTATTTCATTATTTATTTATTTATTTACTTATTTCTTTATGTACGTATTTATTTATGGTTGTTTTATGCTGTGATTTATCGTATTATTTTTATTCCCATCATTTATTTATTTATTTATTTATGTACTTATTTATTTATAGTTCTTTTGTGCTGTGATTCTATTATTTTAATTCCCATCATTTATTTATTTATTTACTTATTTATTTATTTATTTATAGTTGTTTTATGCTGTGCTTTATCGTATTATTTTAATTCCTATCATTTACTTATATATTTATTTATTTAATTAATCAATTATTGATAGATTTATTTACTTATTTCTTTATGTATTTATTTATTTATGGTTGTTTTGTGCTGTGATTTATCGTATTATTTTAATTCCCATCATTTATTTATGTACTTATTTAGTTATAGTTATTTTGTGCTGTGATTTATCATATTATTTTTATTCCCATCATTTACTTATATATGTATATATATATATAGTTGTTTTGTGCTGTGATTTATCGTATTATTTTAATTCCCATAATTTACTTATTTATTTATTTATTTATTTATTTATTTATTTATTTATTTATTTATTTATTTATTTATTTATTTATCTATTTATTTATTTATGTACATATTTATTTATAGTTATTTTGTGCTGTGATTTATCATATTATTTTAATTCCCATCATTTATTTATTTATTTATTCATTCATGCAATTATGTATTTATTTATAGTTTGTACATACATAAGCTGTGTCCATTCACGTGTAAAGCAGATAGACCTATTCATAACTAATTTCAATAATCTGGCATTAAAGGTGCTAATACATGGAGAAATGAAACCTACAACATTTTTAAATGAACAAAAATTGAAACATCAGGGGCGAAATATATTTTGCATGTTTCAATAATAACTCATTTTAATTATGAATATTCAAATGTCAATCCTCTCAATAACTAATTTACTTCTAAACTCATTTTCACTTTGATAAAATATATCTATTTCTTTTTAAAAAGTTCAATTTAAATATTCAAAACTCTGTAAATATGACAAAAATAATGAGCATTGGTTTTTAATTTTTGGATAAAAAATATATCGGGAAACAAAAGTAGTCCTATCTAGAATCTAGATGCGTTTTACTTATTGTAAGTATAATCTTCTGTTGACCCTAAGGTAGCTTTAAATAAATATTTAGTTTATTAAGTCGACGTGACAGTATGTTTTGTACGTAAGTAGCATTCCCATTGTTCAGTCCCTGTAGGAAAAAGTAGATGTAAACACACGAAACATGATTATGTCTCGTGACGAGAATATTGTACGAAATGAAAATATAAAAATTTGAAATTTATCTTTTAAGAGGTGGAGAAGTTCAAATATCTGGGAGCAACAGTAACAAATATAAATGATACTTGGGAGGAAATTAAACACAGAATAAATATAGGAAATGCCTGTTATTATTCGGTTGAGAAGCTTTTGTCATTCAGTCTGCTGTCGAAAAATCTGAAAGTTAGAATTTATAAAACAGTTATATTACCGTTTGTTCTGTATGGTTGTGAAACTTAGACTCTCGCTTTGAGAGAGGAACAGAGATTAAGGGTGTTTGAGAATAAGGTGCTTAGGAAAATATTTGGGGCTAAGAGGGATGAAGTTACAATAGAATGGAGAAAGTTACTCAACAAAGAACTGCATGCATTGTATTCTTCACCTGACATAATTAGGAACACTAAATCCAGGCGTTTGAGATGGGCTGGGCATGTAGCACGTATGGGCGAATCCAGAAATGCATATAGAGTGTTAGTTGGAGACCGGAGGGAAAAAGACCTTTAGGGAGGCCGAGACGTAGATGGGAAGATAATATTAAAATGGATTTGAGGGAGGTGGGATATGATGATAGACTGGATTAATCTTGCTCAGGATAGGGACCAATGGCGGGCTTATGTGAGGGCGGCAATGAACCTCCGGGTTCCTTAAAAGCCAGTAAGTAAGTAAACACATGAAACAGAGCGGGGAGTCGAGTCAGAGCTCTTCGTTCGAAGCGAAGCTAGTGTGATCCAAATACAGCTGACTTGCACTGAAAATAACCAAACGCAGGATTCTATATATTACTGATTAATTTATGTCTTTTATTCATCTCAAATATAAATTTTTGTCACAGCGAAAAATGTTATGAAATTTTGTACCAACCCAGTATGATCTTCCAAAAATCGACCAATGCTGTATTCTTTTCTTCTTGTACTACTTATGTCCTTGCCCGATTTCGTACAGAGTTGATATGTCTTCATGTAGGACAAGGATGTTGTAATCTAGATTTATGTGCGTCGTTTTATGACCACGGTGAACTAGAGCTTGTGGGCCATCCTGTGTATATAACAACGAATAGTCATTCCAGTCTGCTTTAAATTCCAGAGTCTAGAGGTAGGTTTACGTTGCCATCAAGGTGATAGCCTCTACAGAGCTTCAACCCCGGGCTATATCGTGTTAAATGGGTCGGAACATGCCGACCACCCTTTCTCGAGGATTTGAAAGTCTGCATGGCGGTGCAGGAAACTTGAGAACGTGTTAGCATGAAGATCCGCTACAATTACTCAGCACAATTACCATCTTTATCTGACATCCAGCTTTTTTTCAACTTGGTTTAGGAGCATTCTGTCTGTTTTATGCTTGGTCCTACAAAAACTCCTAAGAACTTACAACTTAATTGGTTTGCAGGCTATGTATAGCCACGCTACAACTACTAATTTTGCTAAACTTTTCTTGCTTTAACAATATTTGTTCTTAAATATGCGATGTAGAAAAGTCTTGAAAAACAAAATACACGTAATGGGATTATACACCTCATCCAAGATATATATATATATATATATATATATATATATATATATATATATACATATAATTCTTGTAAAGTAAAACTGGATGCTAAACTCAGTAAAATACTACCAACAAATAAGGGAATCCGTCAAGGAGACTCTCAGCCCACTCCTTTTTAATATTTTATGCTCGACCATGCCGAAATGTAGTAATTATACACCTGGTAGCAGTCCTTTAATGCATTTCATTAAAGTACACCTACTCATTAAAGTACAGGTGTTCAGCCAATGACAACTCAGCTTACAGGTGTTCAGTCAATGACAAGTCAGCTTTGTACCGTTGTAAAACCGCAAATATCGATTATTCTCGGATATGCAATCGAAAGAGAATTAGCGAAAAGTCACTGAGGCTGGAAATCCAATACTGTCGCAGAAGGTTACGTTCTGTTACTATAATAATTAGCGTTAATTGTAAATAAGATTCAAATAAATTCAATTTGTCATCTCGTTTTTCAATGTCGAATTCAATAATCAAGGTTATACCAAGTTTAACGGGATTACATCAAGGTCAATGACATTATTGTTCCTCGGAAAAAATCAATACTTTCGCGTCTGCGCACATCTCACAATTCACGACCTAGAACAAGGTCACTTCCGATCTTGTCAGATACAAATAAAATGTATACATCTGAATAATTTCAAGTTAGAAATATGGTCGAGCATAAAAAGTCGTATGAAACTCGCCTATAATGGTAATTAAGAAGCTCGTATGGAAATTATGAAACTCGCTTGCGCTCGTTTCATAAACATCTATACTCGCTTCTTAATTACTATCATTATAGGTTCGTTGCATAATGTACTATTAATGAATGACATAATTTTAGAATTGAAAGGATTTCGTGGTTTTAAAATAGGAAATAAGAACGTAAATGTATTATGTTATGCTGATGATACAGTGTTAATAGCTGATTCAGAGGATTCGCTTCAACGACTTCTCTATAAATTTCGTCAGACATGCGACAAATGCAACTTGGAAATATCTACAAAGAAAACTAAAGTATTAACTGTTGCTAAAGAACCAATCAGATGTAAATTGCAATTATATGATAAGGTCGTAGAACAAGTGAATCACTTCCAATATCTTGGTGTTATGATAACAAGCATAAAGACCTAATAGCTGAAGTTAATTACCAGATAGTGAAAGCATCACGAATCTCAGGATTCCTGAACGATACCTTCTGGAACAATAAATATCTACAATTAGAGACGAAAACCCGTATATATAAAACAGTAGTACGGCCAATTTTAACATATGGTGCCGAAACCACTAGATCAAAACAATTGATAAATACTGTAGAAATGAAAACATTAAGGAAAATTGTGGGAAAAACAAGCCTGGATAAAATAAAAAATGCGGACATAAGGAACCAATGCCAAATACAAGAAATAGGTGAGTGGGTAGAAACACGAAGATCACAATGGGCAGCATACGTATCAAGGATGCCTGAAGATCGTATGACTCTAATAGTAAGAGGCAGCATACCAGTCCGCAAGAGGAGTCCCGGTCGTCCTGAAAGAAGATGGAGCGACTCCCTGGAACTAACAGGTCTTTAGGCCTACATCAAGAAGAATAAGAAGAATAAGAAGAAAGTAAAAAAAAACGGACAGTAAATATTTCGCAGCATGGCATAAATGCAGGAGATAGTCTTACATCTACTGTGTAATGGTAGGACGCATGATATTAGCATCATGCTCTGATGGTCATAATCATTAAAAGGGCTGTTATAGTTTTCATTTGATAACAGGCTAATTGAACCTAAATAAAGACCTGGAGAATAAAGAAATAATTATAAATTAGTGTCGTAATGAAAAGAGGAATACATGAAGACGATGTGTGTGAAAAATAACAAATGGAACAAAAGAAAAATACGACGACTATGAAATTAAAGAAAATTAGAAGTAACGAAAGAGGACGTAGATGAACAGAGTTTGTTGCTGAAGTCTAGGAATAAGAGAGGAACTAGAGGGAAGCTGATGTGCAAGAATGTGAAAAGGAATATTTAAAAATGTACATTAGTGAAGAAGAAAATGTAAGTAAAGATAAGATGAGAAAAAGTAGTACATAATGAAGGAAAACAAAAGGAAGTTCAGGAAATGAAGAAAGAGGAGATAGAATAGGGAAAGAAAAATATGAAGTGGAACAAAACAAGGAAGAGGAAGTCAAAGAATATGAAGGGAGGAAAAAGATGAGAGATGAAGAACATGGCGAGAGAGATGAAGAAGATGAGAGAGGGGCAGATGAAGACGAATAAGATGAGGGAGGGAAGAGAAAGATGGGGGAGAGGGAGAGGAAGAAGAAGTTGAGGTAGTGGCAGAGGAAAAAGTTGAAATGAAAGAAAAAGACTGGAATAAAGGAAGCAGGAGAATATGAGGGAGGGGAAGAATATGATGGAGAGAAAGAGAAGTGAATGGAAAGAGGAAGAAGAAGATGAGGGACGGGTGAGGAAAAAGAATATGAGGGAATGGAAAAAAGATTAGAATGAGAGAAGCAGAAGCAGAAGAGGGAGGTGAGAGGAAAAAGAAAATGAGAGAAAGGAAACGAAGATTAGAATATGGAGAAGCAGAAAAAATGACGGAAAGAAAAGCAAGAGGAGAAGCAATGAGGAGAAGTAGAAAATGAGAGAGAGGGAGAGAAAGAGGAAGAATAAGATGAGGGATGGGAAGAGGAAAAAAAATATGAGGAAGTGAAAAATATTAGAATGGGGAAAGGTGAAGATGAGGAAGGTGAGAAGAAAAAATGATGAGGGAAATAAAAAGAATATTAGAATGAGGGGAAGTAGAAGAAGATGAGGGAAAGAAAAGGATAATTAAAATGAGGAGAAGCAGAAGAAGATAAAGGAGAGGAAGAAGATGATGAGGGAGGGAAAGAAGACGAATATAGAGGGAAAGGAAACGAAGACAAGAATGAGGAGAAGTAGAAGATGATGAGGGAGAGAAAGATAAATAGGAGAGAATGAAAGAGGATAAGGAAGATTAGGGAGGGAAAGAGGAAGACGAATATAGAGGGAAAGGAAACGAAGACAAGAATGAGGACAAGTAGAAGATGATGAGGGAGAGAAAGATAAATAGGAGAGAATGAAAGAGGATAAAGAAGATTAGGGAGGGAAAGAGGAAGACGAATATAGAGGGAAAGGGAACGAAGACAAGAATGAGGACAAGTAGAAGATGATGAGGGAGAGAAAGATAAATAGGAGAGAATGAAAGAGGATAAGGAAGATTAGGGAGGGAAAGAGGAAGACGAATATAGAGGGAAAGGAAACGAAGACAAGAATGAGGAGAAGTAGAAGATGATGAGGGAGAGAAAGATAAATAGGAGAGAATGAAAGAGGATAAGGAAGATTAGGGAGGGAAAGAGGAAGACGAATATAGAGGGAAAGGGAACGAAGACAAGAATGAGGACAAGTAGAAGATGATGAGGGAGAGAAAGATAAATAGGAGAGAATGAAAGAGGATAAAGAAGATTATGGAGGGAAAGAGGAAGACGAATATAGAGGGAAAGGGAACGAAGACAAGAATGAGGACAAGTAGAAGATGATGAGGGAGAGAAAGATAAATAGGAGAGAATGAAAGAGGATAAAGAAGATTATGGAGGGAAAGAGGAAGACGAATATAGAGGGAAAGGGAACGAAGACAAGAATGAGGACAAGTAGAAGATGATGAGGGAGAGAAAGATAAATAGGAGAAAATGAAAGAGGATAAGGAAGATTAGGGAGGGAAAGAGGAAGACGAATGTAGAGGGAAAGGAAACGAAGACAAGAATGAGGAGAAGTAGAAGATGATGAGGGAGAGAAAGATAAATAGGAGAGAATGGAAGAGGATAAGGAAGATTATGGAGGGAAAGAGGAAGACGAATATAGAGGGAAAGGAAACGAAGACAAGAATGAGGACAAGTAGAAGATGATGAGGGAGAGAAAGATAAATAGGAGAGAATGAAAGAGGATAAAGAAGATTATGGAGGGAAAGAGGAAGACGAATATAGAGGGAAAGGGAACGAAGACAAGAATGAGGACAAGTAGAAGATGATGAGGGAGAGAAAGATAAATAGGAGAGAATGAAAGAGGATAAAGAAGATTATGGAGGGAAAGAGGAAGACGAATATAGAGGGAAAGGGAACGAAGACAAGAATGAGGAGAAGTAGAAGATGATGAGGGAGAGAAAGATAAATAGGAGAGAATGAAAGAGGATAAAGAAGATTATGGAGGGAAAGAGGAAGACGAATATAGAGGGAAAGGGAACGAAGACAAGAATGAGGACAAGTAGAAGATGATGAGGGAGAGAAAGATAAATAGGAGGGAATGAAAGAGGATAAGGAAGATTAGGGAGGGAAAGAGGAAGACGAATATAGAGGGAAAGGAAACGAAGACAAGAATGAGGAGAAGTAGAAGATGATGAGGGAGAGAAAGATAAATAGGAGAGAATGAAAGAGGATAAGGAAGATTAGGGAGGGAAAGAGGAAGACGAATATAGAGGGAAAGGAAACGAAGACAAGAATGAGGAGAAGTAGAAGATGATGAGGGAGAGAAAGATAAATAGGAGGGAATGAAAGAGAAAAAGGAAGAAGAGAGAGGGAAAGAGGAAGACGAATATAGAGGGAAAGGAAACGAAGACAAGAATGAGGAGAAGTAGAAGATGATGAGGGAGAGAAAGATAAATAGGAGGGAATGAAAGAGGATAAGGAAGATTAGGGAGGGAAAGAGGAAGACGAATATAGAGGGAAAGGAAACGAAGACAAGAATGAGGAGAAGTAGAAGATGATGAGGGAGAGAAAGATAAATAGGAGGGAATGAAAGAGGATGAAGAAGATGAGAGAGGGGAAGAGGAAGACGAATATAGAGGGAAAGGAAACGAAAACAAGAATGAGGAGAACTAGAAGATGATGAGGGAGGAGAGAGTAAGAAGAAGATGAGGTTTGGTTTGAGGAAGAAGTGGAAAAGGAAAAGTAAAAGAAGACTAAAGTAAGGAGAAGCAGAAGAAGTTGAGAGACCGGTAGAAAAGATAACGGAGGTGAAGAAAAGAAGATGAGGGAGCGGAATAGTAAGAAGAAAGATGGGAAGGGAAAGAAAATAAAATGGAGAAAGAAGATAAAGTGGAGGAGAAACATGATTTTGTCTTTTATCCCTCATCTCCTTCCTTTCCCTCCCTTACATTCTTCTTCCTCTGTGTGACAAAAACAAAGTAGCTTAAGAAAAATGTGATGATGAGCAGAAAAGAAGTATGATAGAGTGAATAGTGATGACGAATGATGAATGTTATAGTGGCAAACCTGAAAAACTATAAGAATAAGACTAGATTTTACTGACTTTGAATACTACTTTGAAGTTGCTGTACAGTGAAGTTGCTGAAGAAGGAAAAGAAGGTCAGCATGAAAATAATGAATGTTGTTTGAAAACAGACTATGGTTTCACAGAAGTGGGTGAAAAATTGCCGTATATCTTGGATAGAGAGTTAAAACTTGCTAAGCCATCAGTCATCGTATGAAGCTTTCAACGAAGACCTGAACAAACCATAAGGGTCTATCGAACATGATGGAACTGGATTCAGATGCCACTGCCTTACTCGATGGCTAGTGTAATGCTCCATTGTCTACCACTAGGGAAAGTCATTCGCTGGATAGGTTTATTCATTGCAAAGCTGTATTTGTATGTTAGATCTACCTGTCCTTCCTTTGTTCGGTATACAGTCCATTTCAGTGAAATGCGATCACTTTCGAAACAATAAAATATGAATGTGCTGTCATGGCAAATTGATTATCGATAGCAATATTAATCACTAGATGCCAGATAAAGGAAAGTGTTCGCTAATTGAACGTTGTATGGCTATCACATGGAAATCTGGGTCGACTAGAAGACAAATGCTTTAGTAACTCGGTGATTTCGTGCGGTGACTCCTTATTAGGCTGTATAGTTTTCTTCATCTTTTTTCCATTCACTTCATCACCTTAATTCCGTTCATCTTCCCCAAAATCTTCAGCACATCTTCATCATACTCTTCATCATCATCTTCATCTTAGTCGCATTCTACAAGGAGAGCCAAAAGTCGCCGTCGGATATGTTATAGAGTGTTGCGTTACAATATTATGAATGACGAAAATAAATTCAAAACATAACTAACTGGAAATGATACATTAATTAGCGACAATCTGACAATACAACTTGCATATACACGTATCATTGTAGACTCAGTCAGCCTATTCAAAATATTCACATTCTATCTCTTCAATATTTTTATCGTGTGCTACTACAAAATATTTAAATTCTGTCGCTCTGAAAATATTCAAATACCTCTTCAAAATACTCTCATTCTATCGCTTCGAAATATTTCCATTTTACCTCTTCAAAATATTCACTTTACACCTCTTCAGAATATTCATATTATACTTCTTCAGAATATTCATATTATAACCTCTTCAGAATATTTACATCTTGTCACTACAAAATGTTGGCATTCTGCATCTTCAGAATATTCACATTCTAGTACCTCTTCAAACTATTTAAATTCTACCTCTTCCAAATATTTAAGTTCTATCTCTTCGAAATATTCAAATTCTATCTCTTCAAAATACTCAAATTCTACCTCTACAAAATATTCACATTATACCTCTTCAGAATATTCATATTATAACCTCTTCAGAATATTTACATCTTATCACTACAAAATGTTGGCATTCTGCATATTCAAAATATTCACATTCTACCTCTTCAAACTATTTAAATTCTACATTTTTGAAAATATTCACATTGTACCTCTTCAAAATATTCAGGTTCTACATCTTCAAAATTTTTTAATTTTAGCTATTTGAAAATTTCACATTTTACCTCTTCAAAATATTCAGATTCTACCTCTTCAAAATATTTAAATTCTACCTATTTGAAAACATTCACATTTTACCTATTGAAAATATTCAGATTCTACCTCTTCAAAATATTTAAATTCTATCTTTTTGAAAATATTCACATTATATCTCTTCAAAATATTCAGATTCTGCCTCTTTAAAATAATTAAATTCTACCTTTTTCAAAACATTCACATTTTAATATTCAGATTCTACCTCTTCAAAATATTTAAATTCTACCTTTTTGAATATATTCACATTATACCTCTTCAAAATATTCAGATTCTACCTCATCAAAAATACTTAGATTCTACTTTTTGAATATATTTACATTATACCTTTTCAAAATATTCAGATTCTACCTTTTCAAAATATTTAAATTCTACCTTTTGAAAATATTCACATTATACTTCTTCAAAATACCGCTTTAAAATATTTAAATTCTATCTTTTCAAAATATTCAGATTTTACCTTTTCGAAATATTCATATTCTACATCTTCAAAATATTTCAATTTTTCCTTTTGAAAATATTCACATTATACCTCTTCAAAATATATAGTTTCTACCTCATCAAAAGTATTTAAATTCTACCTTTTTGAATATATTCACATTATACCTTTTCAAAATATTCAGATTCTACCTTTTCAAAATATTTAAATTTTACCTTTTGAAAATATTCACATTATACCTCATCAAAATATTCGCATTCTATCTCTTCAAAATATTTAAATTCTACCTTTTTGAAAATATTCACATTTTACCTCTACAAAATATTTAGATTCTACATCTTCAAAATATTTAAATTCTACCTTTTGAAAATATTCACATTCTACCTCTTCAAAATATTCACATTCTACCTCTTCAAAATATTCAAATTCTACCTTTTTCAAAATATTCACATTCTACCTCTTCAAAATATTCACATTCTACCTCTTCAAAATATTTAAATTCTACCTTTTTGAAAATATTCATATTATACGTCTTCATATTATTCAGATTCTACATCTTCAAAATATTTAAATTCTACGTTTTTTAAAATATTCATACAGTATTATACCTCTTCAAAATATTCACATTCTACCTCTTCAAAATATTCACACTGTCCTTCAGAATACTCACATTTTTATCTCCTTCAAAATATTTAATATCTACCTTTTCAAAATGTCCGCTTTCTGCCCCTTAAAAATATTCACATTCTATCTATTCAAAATATTCACACTATACTTCAGAATATTCACATTTATATCTCTTCAAAATATTTACATTCTACCTTTTCAAAATTTTCGCATTCTGCCACTTCAAAATATTCACATTCTTCCTCTTCAAAATATTCAAATTCTGTATCTTGAAAAGTATCACATTCTACCTTTTCAAAATATTCATATAATTACTTGTACAAAATATTCAGATTCTCTTTATTTTCTTCATGTTACCATCTGTCGTTGAATCTATTCGCTTTATAACTCTAGCCCTCAGTTACATACTAGTCTAATTGAAATGCTGAATATGGTGAACTTAACGATTCTTTGCGTAGAAGATGTGAACTCCCTTTCATTTTATTGGTTCTTGCATTATTGGCTGCATAACAAAAAAGGTTTGCTCTCTCTTTTCCCAGAAACGAGTTTGTTAACCTGTGATCCGCCGCCAGAACGATGTCTTGAGTACGAGAACCTATTTTGATTCATGGAGAGGTTGTTACACTCTACTTCACCTCTGTTTCTATAGCATCCAGGAAGAATGCATCCATCAAGGCTCTGTTTTAATCGCTTCATTTATCGCTTTATCTTTTAATTTCTGTTTCCGCAGTTATTTCGCCTCGTGACTGTTTTTAGTAAGCTAGCCATTAAGATAAGCGCTAAGCATGACTGAATGAACGCTGAAGACTTCTTTGATCTAAGGTTAAATTTCCTGAGAACGTTTTTCTTGTATCGTTAACTCTTTCTCCGTTCTTCTTTTTGTGAGTTTGTAACAGGTGGGACCTCAGATTGCTCGTCTTAGATAAATTGAACCTCCGAATTTATGGAATCTAAAAAGTTTGGTATCATATTTTGCTGTTTATACTGTAGCAACTTTAAGCAAAGTAATGTGAATTAAATAATCAAAACCAAAATATAATAAGAATTTAACTGAAAGCAAAACTTGCAAATTCACCTGAATTTCTCCTCTCCTCCTCTTCCCCTTCTTCTTCTTCTTCTTCTTCTTCTTCTTCTTCTTCTTCTTCTTCTTCTTCTTCTCTTTCCACATAGACGTACTCGCCTGTTTAGAGGTGAATCAAGACTTTCTTAAGGGAAGACTCCACTGAAAATCATGAAAATTTTTCCAAATTTTTTTTAGCTATTTCACTTATTGAGAATTTATATTTTCATACCCCAAATAATAATAATAATAATAATGATTTATTTTAGCTGGCAGAGTTAAGGCCGTAAGGCCTTCTCTTCCACTCAACCAGCAAAAAGTGTATATACATATGCATGAACTTAAAAAGAATCCAACAATTTGATTTAGATGAGAGTTACATGTATACAAAAGTTATTTACAAATTAAGCAACAAAATACTATGAACTATTAATTAAACACTGAAATAAACTGTGTAGCAGAATTAAACTAAAATACATAGAATGTTAATATATTTTAAATAATATTAGATAATAGAAAGAGATTATTACGAGACAATTAAAATACAGCACAATCAGGATGATGTCTAAAGAAAAAAGTAACAATGTAGTCAGTGATAGTTTAAATCAGTATGATTGGAGTGAAATGCTAATAAGGTTATCTTTTAAGCTGTTCTTAAAGGTGTTTATTGTCTTGCAGCCCCTAATACTTTGTGACAAGGAATTCCATTGACGCGAGGTGGATATTGTAAAAGATGATGAATAACAAGATGTTCTATGAAGAGGTATACTTAGCGTGCCACAGATAAGTGATCTGGTATTTACGTCGTGGTTAGAGTATAGATAAGAGAAACGAGACGAAAGGTAATTTGGTGTTGAAGTGTGCAGAATTCGAAAGAGTAAAGACAAAGAGTGTAAAGTTCTACGTTCTTTAAGTCGGAGCCACGAGAGAAGGACGGTGATATGTGATCATACCGTCGGATGTTGCACACGTATCTGACGCACATATTCTGAGCTCGCTGTAACTTGACTGACAATTCAGAACTTAGGTCACTTAACAAAACGTCACAATAATCGAAGTGCGGCGTTACTAGGGTTTGCACTAGGGTAAGTTTTAGTTGCTGGGGCAAGAAGTTTCTCAAGCGACTCAAACAGTGAATGGAGGAACAGATTTTTTTATCGTTTCTTTAACTTGAAAATTCCAACTTAGATTATTATCAAAAAAGAAGCCAAGATTTTTACGACAGATGAATAAGGGATTAGCGTGTTGTTAAGGGTAACAACTGAAAGATGACTGTTATTAAGGGAGTTAACTAAACGCTTATGTCCAATAATTATGGCTTGAGTCTTACTTGGATTAAGTGCGAGTCCGAAATTGGCCGCCCAAGTGGAGACAGTGGCTAGGTCACAATTTAACTTGTCAATCGATTCATTGATCGTATTGGGTCTGGAATGTATGTAAAGTTGTAGGTCGTCGGCATAGAGGTGATATCGGCAATACTGTAAGTTCTTTGATACGTCATTAATGTAGATAGAGAAAAGTAGTGGTCCTAATACGGAGCCCTGCGGCACTCCGCCTTTGTGCATCTCCATTGGGAGAATTGATTATCAAGTGAAACACACTGTTGGCGGTCACGTAGGTAGGAGTCCATCCAGCTCAAGGTATTGTCTGACAGGTGCAAAGCCTTCATCTTTGCAAGAAGCAAGTCGATATCAACAGAACCAAAGGCATTGCTGAAATGGAGAAGAGTTAGTGCCGTTACTTCACCCCTATCTATAGCTTCACGGATGTCCTCAGTCACTTTAAGTAGGGCTGTAGAAGTGCTGTGTCCATGTCTAAAACCCGATTGATAGTCATCAAGGAATCCAAATGGATTCAGCTCAATTCTGATTACAAATACTCGTATGTTTACACTTTTAAATTAAGGCTGGAAGGGGGCGTGGAATTTAAAGACCTGTCAAAATTGTTTTTCATCGAAGAATTCTTTTTAAAATTTCTGATTACAAATCTAGTAACGTTTTGTTGGCTCCTGAAGTTACTAGATGAATGTAGCGGAGGAGAATATTAATTTACATAAATATTCATTTTATTTTCAAATCTATTTTTCTGTGTTCATTTTTGTTGATTCAACACCAACTTTCTTATGCCTAATATTAACCAATCTGGATGAAATTTTACTGCAAGTATTTATGAGGTAGCTGCATGTTTCTATGCATTTATTTTGTGAGAAATGCTGCTTAAAACAAACTAGCAAAATTTCTCACAAAATAAATATATAGAAACATGCAGCTACCTCATAAATACTTGCAGTAAAAATTTCATCCAGATTGATTAATATTTGGCATAAGAAAGTTGGTGTTGAATCAACAAAAATGAACAGAGGAAAATATTGTAAATTATGTTTGGTGAAGAAATGGATTAAATTAAATAGGCAGAAAAACATTGCAGATAAATTAAACACAAACTGACTAAATAGCAAAGCAAGAAGAAAAAATAAATACATAAGAGACTGAAGAAGGAAAATTCGTGTAAAATCGTAGTACAAGAATAAAGGAGGATAAAAAGAAAGGCGAAAAAGTACAAATGAAAGAAGTAGACTAGGAGTAATTCATGGATATAAATGAAAGCAAAATAGACGAAATTAACTGGGAATCTAACAAAAGGGAAAAGAGGAAGATAAATGAAGTGAAAGGAGAATAGTAAAAATGAGTGAATACATGGTAAAGAAAGAAGGAATGAAGTAACCAGAGAGATATGGAAAGAAAACGGATGAATGATAGCGAAGAAACATAAATGATAGGCCTAAAGGGAACACGAAGCACGCAATTTTTATTATCAGTAGCATTATTTGGCCGGCAGCCATGCTTGATGCGAACAAAGTGCTGTCAGCAGAACACATCTTTTAAACGTAAGATCCCCCACATTTATCGCCCGCTCAGAGTACGTGATGTGTTTCACAAACCCTTCACTTTTCGGTAGCACCCCGGAAAACGCCCAAAACGTGTTCAGAATGCAGCGGCCCCCCACAGTTATTCCACTTCAGTGTTTTACGCCTCTCCTTAATGTGTTTGTCTGAAACACCCTGCGCAGAATTTCAATCACAAGTCACATCTACCCCTTTCCCTCTGGTGGCTGTTTATGTACTTACTACATTGGAATAATGGCATCTATACTAATAATAAATCTGTAGCCGAAATTTTTCTTGTAATTTTCGATTTTCCAAAAATAATTGGTCCTAACATATATAATTAACCACCCTGAAACCGAAAATAGCATTTTTGAAATTTTTGTTTGTATGTCTGTCTGTATGTTTGTTACCTTTTCACGCGATAATGGCTGAACGGATTTCGGTGAAAATTGGAATATAAATTAAGTTCGTTGTAACTTAGATTTTAGGCTATATGGCATTCAAAATACATCATTTAAAAGGGGGTTATAAGGGGGCCTGAATTAAATAAATCGAAATATCTCGCTTATTATTGATTTTTGTGAAAAATGTTACATAACAAAAGTTTCTTCAAAATTCATTTTCGATAAGTTTTATTCTTTGAAAAAGTTTGATAGGACTGATATTTAATGAGATAAATGAGTTTTAAAATTAAAATAACTGCCATCTAAGGCCGTGTAATGAATTAAAAAACAAATGACTTCGTCTATAAGGTGCCTTGGACAGCAACAATCGAAAGCTATGAAAGATGGCCTACAGATAATGTTTCTGTGTGGTTGCATGAAGTAATATCGGAAGCTAAATTAACCGATTTGTATAATTAATTATTATTTCACCATTGGAAAGTGTAGTTTCTCTAGATGGACATAATGCTATAATGTTATTATAGTAACTTCTGATATAATATAATATAATATAATATAATATAATATAATATAATATAATATAATATAATATAATGTAATATGTAATATTATATAATATAATTTAAGTTATTTGAAGGGTTCACAACCATAGTGGGCCAAGCGCCATTTACTGAATACCTAGAAAACAAGGGTTAAAATTAAGTTATTACCATAATTCAATGGAAACCTATAACAAGTGAAATGAAATACAACACATTAAATCTAAATGATGTCAATCTTCATTAAACTATGGTTGCATGTAATAAAAAATAAGAATCATGTTAAAGGAATTGTCATTGCACCAAATGAGTGTCTCTGGACCAAAATGATCGCATTTTAATTATTTGGATGCAATTTAAATTAAGTAACATATTAAACGATTTATCCTTCTATCAAACACGAATGTTCCCTGGATCAAATGTCCTATTTTAATTATGTAATTACTTTATATTTATTTCTAACGGGTGCAGCGGAGCGCACGGGTACGGCTAGTTAGTAATAAAATATACGCACATACCGTAATTTAATTCACACTTTATCACGTTGCACATATTTTCTCTATTACTATACAGTTATTAATTTTTACATAGGCTACTTTTCAAAATGTTATATAAATTTGAAGTAAAAATATTAAGTTCGCTATATATTTCCTTCAATGTAAAAATTTTTAATTGCTTATGCTAGTAAATAATTTGCTACCTAACAGAGGATTTACCGTCCCTTACGGACCTTATTTCCAAAGACTTGTGAGCAAAAAAGTCATATAAAAATGTGTCCAAATTTAAATATTTTCAGAATTACGTTAATTTAAAGTTATTTGTAAAATACCGTTATTCTTGAGTTTTAAGGGTAAAAAAATATTACAGATAAAGAACTAGTACTATGGAGCTAAAAATGTGTTGTGAATTCCATAGTTGCTTCGTACAGAATTCTTTTTTCTATTTTTAACTACAAGATTACATTTTCTTATCACAACAATTTTGTTACAAATCACACAACTCTTGTATTTTTTTTATTTTAGTAGGTTATTTTACGACGCTTTATCAACAGCTTTGGTTATTTAGCGTCTGAATGAGATGAAGGTGATAATGCCGGTGAAATGAGTCCGCGGTCCAACACCGAAAGTTACCCAGCATTTGCTCATATTGGGTTGAGGGAAAACCCCGGAAATAACCTCAACCAGGTAACTTGTCACGACCGGGAAACGAACCCGGGCCACCTGGTTTCGCGGCTAGACGTGCTAACCGTTACTCCACAGGCGTGGACAAACTCTTGTAAATTCTTTAAGACTGAACATTAGAATGGATAATTAAACTGTAAAGAATCAAGTTCCTAAAGTCGTATGATTTGTAATAATTTTTGTTATACATGCGTAAGAATGATGTCATTTTTAGTTAAAAATTGGAAAACAAAATCTGTACAAAGCAAGTGACAACACATTTTTCCTTCAGCTAATTAAAAAATGATACTTCTCAATAGTTCATTCTCTATTTGTAATATTTTTTACCCTTAAATCTAAAGAAAAAAGGTATTTTACTAACAACTTCAAATTAATGTAACTCTGAAAATACTGAGATTAGGACAAATGTTTATATGACTTTTTTTGCCCAGAATGTCTTCGGAAATAAGAGACGATAAATCCTCGTGAATCAGCCTGTATACTAGTAGAGTCAGAAAATACCGGAACTTCGAGTGGCAACGCCATGCTATATAGGCAACTTCTCTGCCTTGTCCTTGTAGTATGCGGGCTGCTCTTCAGGCGTTATAATCAGTGTGCCGACCGAACAAAGGGGAAGTAATACTTGATGTATTCTTCGATATCCAGGGTCTCGTAAATTTCGAGTTTGTTCCTGAGTGTCGAACTGTCAGTAAGGAGGCGTATGTTGCAATTCTTCGACGTCTTCGTGATGCAGTTCGACGAAAGGACAGAATTTGGTTCTTCATCATGACAATACCTCAGCACATCGGTCGCTCTTGGTGAGCGAATTCTTCGTACAACACAAACTATAGTAGGTTCGTTCTTTGCGTCCCCAGTTAAAGACAGAGGCTACCGCACGCTGAGCGGTTGTCTTTTGAAGTAAGACGGTCCCCCCAACCTTTTCTGTCCACTCGGGGGATGGGGTAATCTCTGTTTCCGCTTTCTGAGGCAAACATAAATGTTGCCAATTCTCCCCTGAATGCTAACGCTAACTGCATTCTTTCTTAACATGCACAAGTGTTTTTGTTCGCTGTTTGAAAGTCTTCTGTAATTTTTATTATTATTATTATTATTATTATTATTATTATTACTATCATTATTATTACTATCATTATTATTACTATATTATTATTATTATTATTATTATTATTATTATTATTATTATTATTATTCTCAAGGTGATTACTTGAACTTATATTGGAGTCTATATAATTACGATTGGTCCTGTGTTTACCAAGCTGTCGATGTTAACGATGCAGCTAGCTCACTATGTTCAGTAGTTAATAGTGTCATATCCCAGGCAGTTCCTGTCACTCGAGTCAAAAGGTCTAGTTATCCACAATGGTTTTCTAACACCTTACGTAAACTTATTAGAAAGAAAGACCATGCACATAAAAATATAAAAAATTCAAAACTTAATTTTATTATCAAACATTTTCCTACTATAGAAAACTTGTGAAATCTAAAATTAAATCGGATAAATTATCATGGCTTCAAAATATTAATGAAAATCTTAAAACGGAACCAAAAAAGTTTTGGAAATATGTTGAATCATTTCGGAAGACAGATAATTATCCCTCTGAATTAATTCTTAACGATAAACACATCACAGATCAGTTAGACATTGTCAATGCTTTTGCTGATCACTTCAAATCTGTTCAGACTAAACACAGCCATACATATGAAAACATTATTACGAATATAACAGACTCATTACCTATACCTAAAGTAACACATGATGACGTTCGTAAAGCAATTAAAAACTTAAACCAACAAAAACAACTGGCACTGACGGTATTCCAAATTTTATAATTAAAGGATGCTCTAATATATTTATTCCTCTTTTAGCCCACATATTTAATATTAGTTTGAAAAATGGTGATTTTCCCTCACTATGGAAACAAGCTGCAATTATTCCTATATTTAAAAACGGAAAAAGAAATGATGTCAGAAACTACAGACCTATCTCGATCCTAAATAACTTTTCAAAAATTTTTGAAACCATTATTCACAAACACATATCGTTTTATGTGAAAAACAAGCTCAATTCTTCACAACATGGATTTACTAAAACTAAATCCACTGTCACTAACCTGGTCACATATCTAAATCAAATTGTACCAATAATTGAAACGCAGGGACAAACTGATTCAATATATTTTGATTTCAGCAAAGCTTTTGATGTAGTTCCGCACTATATCCTTCTTGATAAGTTAGGAAATATTGGCCTTTCTGTAAGCTACGTAAAGTGGTTCGAAAATTATTTAAGTAATAGAGTTTCATGTGTAAGACTGTTTAATATACACTCTTATTCTTATAATATAAATCGCGGAGTCCCGCAGGGATCTACTTTAGGACCTCTCCTATTTATTATATTCATAGATGATATATGTAAAAGAATAAGTTCTGACTGTTTATTATTTGCAGACGATTTAAAAATTTTTCGCACAATCAAAAGTAGTACTGACTGTCAATCACTTCAATGTGACATTAATTCAGTCGCTAAATGGTAGGAAGACAATGGTATGAAAATTAACGTATCCAAAACTAATGTAATAACCTTTTCTAGAAAAACTTCTTCACTGAAATTTAATTATTATCTAAATAATGTACCAATTAACAAAACTGATTGCGTAAAAGATTTGGGAATATTCTTTGACAGTAAATTGTATTTTCATAGTCACGTTGATTACATTTACAATCACGCAATCAGAATGCTAGGAATAATACGGTCAATAACTTATTCTTTTTCCACGCCCGATTCTCTTTTAATGGTATACTATACATTGGTGCGATCGAAACTCGAATATGCATCTGTAGTTTGGAACTCGATTACAACTACGGACTCGGCTAAATTAGAAAATATACAAAGAAAATTTATATCCTTATGTTCATTCAGATTTCTGCCCATTAATTCCGGGTATAGTTATGAGAGAAAATGTGAATATTTTAATTGTCAAAATCTATATGCTAGACGCCATGAGCTAGATTATCTGTTCTTTTGTAAAGTCCTCAAAGGTGATATATCCTGTGACTCTTTCTTAAACAATATTACCTTACGTATTCCAACAAAAGATATGAGAGCCCACAAACTTTTCTATATTAGAAATTCGAAATTTCTTTCACCAGTCTCCAGATGCATTAAAAATGCCAACATACATGGCTGCGAATTCGATCCCTTCAATGTATAGACTTTGTTTGCTCTTGGCAACGATTTATCATTTATGTATTATTTTAGGCATTATACTCAATTATCATTGTCTCATAGTATTCTTAGTTAT
>JAJSOF020000001.1:193729119-194074119 GCA_025594305.2 Periplaneta americana | reverse complement strand
TCTGAGACGATTCTATCCGACGCCGGGGTTGTATCCGGTGTGGCTTAGTGGATAAAGCATCAGCACGTAGAGCTGAAAACCCGGGTTCAAATCCCGACGCCGGAGGGAATTTTTCTCCGTTCCATTACTTTTTCATCGTATGATGACGCAGAATATCTGCATGGAAATATCATATGTACATTAAAATAATATATATGATATGCGTAAATCACTTCGTGATTTAAGACGGCGCTTATTCCGTCGGATCCCGGCCAACTAGTCACTCATTACGAGTGCACCTCAGCACATGTGTGGACTTCGGTCCTACGTTCATAGACATCTATGACGTAGTGCAGAGGGCGGCCACTAGAGGGAACCCAAGAGTTGGAGCTTAATCTGAGACGATTCTATCCGACGCCGGGGTTGTATCCGGTGTGGCTTAGTGGATAAAGCATCAGCACGTAGAGCTGAAAACCCGGGTACAAATCCCGGCGTCGGAGGGAATTTTTCTCCGTTCCATTACTCTTTCATCGTATTTCATCTCGTGTTTTGGAAAAGCCATTAATTTAATTCCCAATATGCTCAGTCAATTTAAGAGATTAAATTTTTACGGTAATAAATAGTTCAAAGAATTTTACATTTATCGTTTAAATGTGTAGAAATTTGATCCAAAAAATGTAACTTTTCGATATGCAAAGAAATGTTTCAATGTTACATTTAAATGACAAAACTAAAATTCTTTCATTGATTATCGTAAGGCATTACTCTCTTAAGGGGTTAGCTACAGCTTACAGTAGTAAAATTCTGAGAATATTCAACATTTTTTCCTCCATTACTTTATCTTGTACAAAAATTAAAATTAGTATGTGTAAAACACTGTCCTTCTGCTATATAATATGTATATATATATATTTTTTTTCCGATTAAAAAAATTATTTACATTTTTTTTTTTCAAAATTCAGTTCACTGTGCAGTGATGAAGCGTTTCCCACATAACTCAAAAACTGTCCAACATTCTGTGATGAAATCTTTTGTGTGTATTTATGCATGTCATATCTACAATATGATGCAAGATCACTTCTCTACCTTTGACAGGTTGTTTGATAAAAGATAAATTCATTTAAAAATGGTCAAATATCAGCATTTTTCTTCTAACACAAAATAAAAAAGTATTATTTATTAAGGAATGTAGTTGAAAGAGCATGATATTGTAAACATGAGTTTCAGCAATAAAATAAAAGAGAGAGAACATGAAAAAGTTAACAAGTTTATGAGTTATGAGGGAAAAGATTCATCACTGCACAGTAAACTGCCACCATTTTACATTTTGAAAAACAATATATATATATATATATATATATATATATATATATATATATTTTTATTTAAAAATATTCTTTTGTGCGAGATCGTGCGTATTTGCTTGTTTTCCGCACAGAACCAATACGCGGTAAGTGTGAAATACCACATTCAGTATTCCCAACGTAACACACATAACAATTTCCCTCTTCTTACCGCTTAAGCTCGACATTCATTTTACTGCTTTAGGCTTTTAACATATTATTTTTAGAGACGTTTAACATAGTAATAATTATAAATTGAAACTTACCACTGCAATTTCACCTAAATTGCAATGTTAATTATTGTTTTTAAATATTTGCAAAAATTAAGTAAAGTCTACTACTGCACGAAACTTATTGCATTCCTGATACAAGTAACATTAAGGAAGCCGTGAAAAAATCAACGAGATTCCAGATGCCGATGTTATTACTGCAATATGTTATATAAATAATATTGTTCAAATATTAAAATGAAAAATAAATCATAACATAACCTTACCGTTTGTTTTAAGTTCGCATTTATAGACTGGGGAAAAAAAGACAGACGTATATCACGGCCTGCTGGAGTATAATAAACACAGAAAACATTTTATGCCAACAATGTTGAAGAAAGATATTTTGGTTTTCCGAAGTTGCCGTCATTAAACAGAAACCAAGATGGAGATTTCATTGCAACTAATTAGAAATTCGTCTTTCAGGTATGTAATAAACGATTTTCGCACAAAATAATGTACGATACACGAGCGGTATGTTTGTTTTCATGTTCTCGAAAATTAAGAAAGCTCAACTACGTTTCGCTTTTTCAATCTTTTCCTCGACCATGAAAACATCAACATACCGCTCTTGTAACGTATATTACTATTTCATATAGTAGAAGGACAGTGTTTTACACATACCAATTTTCATTGTTGTACAAGATACAGTAATGGAAGGAAAAAATGTTGAATATTTCCAAACATTTTACGGCTGTAAGCTGTATCTAACTCCTTAAATTGACTGAGCATATTGGGAATTCAATCAATGGCTTTCCCAAAACACGGTGTGAAATGTTTCACACAAAACAATTTTTTCTCGGCAAGGAAGGAAAAACGAGCAACATTATATTAAATTGAAATATCCCAAAGACTATCCCCCTGAATTTAATAACACTACTTATGGTTCACTGTGTATATACAGTAGGGTAAAGGTTGGTAAATTGTGATAATTTCTTTTGAGAATTTATTACAATTTTACTGGTCCAGAGAAAAACCGGTTTTGTGCAGAAACTTGTCCACGAACATTCCCTTAATACGTTGACGCAAAAAACCGATCTTCCTGTCGCTCAGTAAAATTGTACTAAATTCTCAGAAAGAACTGTCACAATATTACTAACCTTTACCCTATATGAAACTCTCTTTTTACATTTTGTCAACGTCTGCAGTATCGATAGGCTGTATTGTCTTCAGTGTTTCATTTATAAGCACTGTATTTCGTTCTGTTAAATGCTGTTCTGATATTTACAACGCCTCTATCCCATACAATTTGATTTTACTGTTTCCCGGAACAGTCTCCTGAATACTAACGAATTTGTAATGTGTGCCATGATTGGCAACGCCTTCCCATCCACACTGCACGTGGAGCTGACCGTCACGTGTTTTGGTTGCTAGGTAACCAGTCTGCTGCTGGAAGCTGAGCGGCGCAAACTCAGCGTGCTCCAGCGAGAACTCCAGGTGGCGCTGGCAGAGGGCGGCTCCATCAAAGCCAAGGAGCACCAGAAGCAGGAGCTCATCATTGCCATCTCGTGAGTACACCACGAACTACTTCCACCTACACTTACTTGTCACTGCAAAACTGAACTAACGACCGATTTCAGCAATGTGCGTCAGATTTTGAAGAATAATAATACTATAAATTATTATTCACTCAAAAATATACATTAAATTACAATAGATCCCGAAGAGTATAGTACATGTTAGGGAGTTGGTTGCAAATATTTACGAAGACTACAGAATAGCCTATATCAATGAATTTGTCTTAAGGGTGTATGTACGAGAACGACGACAAATATTATTAGAAAATGCAGGCTCTAAATTTCTAAAAGAAAGAAGAAAATGAACTCACAATTGGACAAAAATTAGAAGGTACCACAACGAGACTTATTAGAATTTAAATATCTGATAAAATTATAAAGAAAGGTTACTAATAATATTTTCAAACCAGTTTTATCAAAGTATGAAAAAAAAAAAAAAAAAAAAAATTCTGCAGTACATCATTTAGTAACCATAATATTGTTATGGTTTCTCTGACATTTTTAATATTTTTCCTGCATGTAATAAACACTTATTTCTGAAAAGTAGACTACTTTCAGACATGTAGAGTTGTTTATTTTAATACGGTACAATTAATTTTTTATTTGTGCTATACAAAATATATTAACATTTACATGACGTTTTGTGACCTAATTTTTCTATTTTCAAAGAAATGGGCATCATTTTAGTCTACCTTTTGTATAAATGCATGTTAAATCAGTGTACAAAATTTCATAATTCCATCTCTGATGATTGTGGATTTATGAAATAATATATGTGAAAATTTTCAAATTTTGGAAAATTTAACTTAAAGTAAAAAGTGAATTCTAAAAAATATTATTAGTAACTTTTTTATATTTTTATCAGATATTTAAGTTCTAATAAGTCTTGTTGTGGTACCTTGTAATTTTTGTCCATTGTGAGTTCATTTCCTTATAAAATTAAGGATATTTAGAGCCTGCATTTTCTGATAATATTTGTGGTCGTTCACGTACATATACCCTTAAGGGGAGAGGATGGTATTTTTTTAACTTTTTTCCTATTTAGTGAAAAATATTAATTTTTTGTATGTAGAGAGCTCATAGCTGTGGCAACTCAACCAAATAAAAATATTTTGAAAAAAAATTATTTGGGGGCCAAATTTGAAAAAAAAAATATACCCAATGCAGGATTGTAATAAAACCGATATATCTTAACCGTTTTTAAAGATAGATTCAAACATTTTTTGCAATGTATTTGCAAAAGCATGTTCTACAAACTGTCTGTAACAGAATTTTGATATTAGTCCTTACGATTGTAAAATAAACAATTAAAATTTAATAACAATTTTCTGATTTCCTTTCTTGCAAACAAACGGACGTATTTTTAAAATGAAATAAATTAACAAAATTCTGTTACAGAGAAAGGTTTCCTAATAGTCTAAAGAATGTGTGTTCTAAATTTCGTGCATGTATCTTTAATAGTTCAGAAATTATATCCATTTTTGTCTGGCAATGCAGCAAAAAAATGAAGTTACTGGAAACCGATAAAAGCGGGCGTGTGATTTAAAAATCCATAGCGCAGGAAGATTAAAAGTGGCGACTCAACATCCGGTAAGGACACAAATACCCACAAAATGTTATACTATGCATTCCACACATATCACACAGTATTTTAAAGAATGTTTTTTTTTTAATTTACTCATTTTTCTCCAAAAAATACCATCCTCTCCCCTTAAAAAAACAAAACAAAATGTTGTGAAGACAAAATATGTAAGCATGTAGTAATTATTAATTATAACCAGTAAAGAATAAAGAAAAAAATGCAACAAGAATAAAGTAGAACTATTTCGTAATCATTAATTGTAATATTTAGTTAAGAGCAAAAATAAAATAACACAATGTAGTGAAAAGAAAATAGAACCATTCAGTAATTAATTATAATCGAACACCTGAATTGACAGACATTCTAAGTCCATTGAAGTAAATTTTTCATGAAAGCAAGGCTTGCCATATAAGATAATTGAAATGAATATTTTTATAATTGAAATACACAGGCTTAGAATCGTACTTGGGGTATTTTTTACAGGACGGTAGCCTATGCACAAAAAAATATATATCAGGGAAAAAGTCAAATTCGGTAAATTTTGAACTTGGGATGTTTGGAAATTCGGATCTTCAATCAGTAGAGAGCAAAAGTAAAAATAAAACAAAATGCAGTAGAATCAAATTAAGGACAATTTAGTAATTATTATTAATTATAATTAGTAAATACAAAAAAGCAAAATGCAGTCAAAACAAAACAGAACTATTTAGTAATCATTATATAAAATTAATAAAGAATTAAAGTAAAACAAAACCAGTAAAAGCAAACTAGAACCATTTAGTAATTATTTGTTATAATATTAGGGAAGATTAAAAATAAAAAATTGTAAAGCTCTTCTATAAAAATCTATTATTCAATCCTTAAATCTATGTATATTCAGTTTACAAATATCAGGAAATTTTTGTAACACAATATTATACTTTCTAGTAACCATAATAACACCTATGATTTTATACAAATGTTCTATAACATGTAAAGGGGAGGGAAAAATTTTGTCTTTTGTTATAAAAGTGATGGTGTATCTTATAAGTAAGTTGATTTTGTGAAAGAAAATAAGTAAATTAATTTTATATAATATTGCATAAGCTCAAATACATTCAAGCCCGAGAAGTCAAGTTTAGTTGGATAATCCATAGCTGAGTTCATGATAATGAAACATCAAATCTTTAAAAAATGTGACTGACGAATGATATCAATAGTTAGAAAAACAGCATGTAGATGCATCTTAAAATATGTAATTTATGCCAATATACGAGTTACAGCGTAATAAAAATACTACGTTTAAGAAAAAATAACAATAATTTTTTATTACAAACCCCAAAAAAATAAACAAAATAGCCTCTTAGAGTTACAGTCAGTATGTAGTTGGGTTTTTCGTTATTTTACGACGCTGTATCAACATCTAGGTTATTTAGCGTCTGAATGATATGAAGGTGATAATTCCGGTGAAATGAGTCCGGGGTCCAGGACCGAAAGTTACCCAGCATTTGCTCGTATTGGGTTGAGGGAAAACCCCGGAAAAAACTCAACCAGGTAACTTGCCCCGACCGGGATTCGAACCCGGGCCACCTGATTTGGCGGCCAGACGCGCTAACCGTTACTCCACAGATGTGGACAGTATGTAGTTATGCTGCAAAAATATGTAATTTACAATAAGAAACTACGTGAAAGTGAAATAACACATTAAAACATTATGTGGGGGGGGGGGGCTAAAAAATCAGTTTCTATTATTTGTGGATAAAAATGCTTAAGTCCATTTCTTTAAGCCTTAACATTTGGCTGGAAATTATTTCTCAAGCAAAGCCATTGGTTGGATAGTGTTTAATGGAACCAGACTTAATTTATTTAAAAGGAAATTGTTAAGTCTGCAAATATTCAAAATATTCAAAGCTCATTTTCTACAAAACTAAGAAAGTGGACTTTGACATTTTTTGCATTAAAGCCTCCAAAATAAACTTGTCTCCATTAATTGTATGGAGCACTATTGACTAGGCGTCGTAATAGGCACGTGCTCTAGACAACATTTTGCACATATGTACGTGAGTTTTTATGTTTTTTTCCACAGCAATTTTGTTTAGTTAAAAACCTACATTTTCACTTGTTAATCATCTGGTTATATACTTATTTAGTAAGAAACCGTTTTTATAAAATAACAACTAAATTTCTTTAAAGACTACATTAATCATTCCTCTAAATTGGTGAAGATTTTTATTTGTGGAAAAGAAGGTAGAGTCATTTGTATTATATAAACATCACAAGAGCCTTAATATTATTGGACAAATCATTAACCATAATGGACAAAAGGAAGGGCCCAAGTACTGAGCCTTGAGGTACACCAAATTTGAATTGTTTAGTTTAAAGGATTTTTTAGAGCTTAGAAATATTTTCTTTACTCTATTATTTACTACAGAAATTTATAAAGCGTTAAATTTGTGTTTTTTTGTATCCATGGCAACAATGTTGTTCTGTTTGCAGTCGCATCCAAGCCCAACACGATCATCTGGAGAAGGAATATCGCCAACATGCCATCGGAGTGCTTCGTTGTTCCAAGAACCGTGGATCCGGCAAGGTGAGTACTTTACGCCACATTTATTATAGTAATTGCTTTAAACTGATCTACATTTCTATACGTACAAAGGAACAGTTCGATCAAAGTGAGGTACTCGACGACGTGTCTCAGAAGAGGAGATTGAATAAATTAGAGTGGAATTTCAGAGAAGTCTTCAAAAATCAATTCGCCATGCATCCCGGGAGTTCAATGTACCGATTTCAACTATGTATCGAGTGCTTCATAAGCAAATTCGTTTGTATCCCTACAAGGTGCAAATTATTCAACAATTAAAACCCGATGACAGGCCACGATGACAGAGATTCGCTATTGAAATGCTGGAACTTATTGACAGAGACCCTCAATTTCTTGGAAACTTCTTGTTTTCAGACAAGGCAACGTTTTATGTGTCAGGATTTATCAATCAGCACAATGTAAGAATGTGCAGAAGCTATAACATAACCTAAATAATATAAACAAGATAAACGATAGAAAATGTTTAATTAAGGATGATTAAATAAACATTAATCATTTAAAAGGTACAAAATATTGAAAGTACAATTTTGGCAAACAAAGAAACAAATGCTAGGGAGGTGATAAAAATTGTAGGAAAGCGATCATGATTGTTGAAACACGCCGTTCCGTACCGTTTTGTTAGTCAGTAGTAGTATGACGTAGTGAAAGTGTAATAGTTACTACTTACTTACTTACTTACTTACTGGCTTTTAAGAAACCCGGAGGTTCATTGCCGCCCTCACATAAGCCCCACCATTGGTCCCTATCCTGAGATAGATTAATCCATTCTCTATCATCATATTCCACCTCCCTCAAATCCATTTTAATATTATCCTCCCATCTACGTCTCGGCCTCCGCAAAGGTCTTTTTCCCTCCGGCCTCCCAACTAACACTCTATGTGCATTTCTGGATTCGCCCATACGTGCTACATGCCCTGCCCATCTCAAACGTCTGGATTTAATGTTCCTAATTATGTAAGGTGAAGAATACAATGCGTGCAGTTTTGTGTTGTGTAACTTTCTCTAGTCTCCTGTAACTTCATCTTAGCCCCAAATATTTTCCTAAGGACCTTATTCTCAAACACGTTTAATCTCTGTTCCTCTCTCAAAGTGAGAGTCCAAGTTCCACAACCATACAGAACAACCGGTAATATAACTGTTTTATAAATTCAAACTTTCAGATTTTTTGACAGCAGACTAGATGATAAAAGCTTCTCAACCGAATAATAAAAGGCATTTCCCATATTTATTCTGTGTTTAATTTCCTCCCGAATATCATTTATATTTCTTACTGTGTAATAGTTTTTATTTTTATTTTATTGGGTTATTTTACGACGCTGTATCAACATCTAGGTTATTTAGCGTCTGAATGATATGAAGGTGATAATGCCGGTGAAATGAGTCCGGCGTCCAGCACAGAAAGTTACCCAGCATTTGCTCGTATTGGGTTGAGGGAAAACCCCGGAAAAACCTCGACCAGGTTACTTGCCCCCAGGTAGAGCCCCATGCTTTCCATGACCTCGGCACTAGAATGAGGTGGTGTGGTCGGCACCACGCTCTGACCGCCTTTACCCCGGGAAAGACCCGGTACTCAATTTTATAGGAGGCTGAGTGAACCTCGGGGCCGTTCTGAAAGTTTGGCAACGAGAAAAATCCTGTCACCACCTGGGATCGAACCCCGGACCTTCCAGTCCGTAGCCAGCTGCAATAGTTATTACTAATTTGTATTAATTTTAGTTTCTTTCTCCGCTGCTATAAATTCCCCTATAAGTTTTCTATACGTCCTAGCATTTGTAGAAGAGATTTACCTCGTAATCTGATATTAATATAAAAGATATTTCATGCTGTGTAATCTTATTGGCATCCCGTGTAACGTGACATAATTAATTCTCACGAATATGGCACAGCGCATGACCAATTAGTAGGCAAGCTTGGGAATTAAGTCTAATCCGCTTAAAAACGCCAGTCGATGAGGCAGGCACAACGAAGCTTGATGTGAATTATTGATGTCTGTGTGTCCCGCTCAGTGGGACAGGTGACCTGTTGTGTGGGTTATAAGATATCCAGGTTAAATCATGCACATGGTGCCGCGACCTGTTGAGGGGATGACCTAGAAACGGCGGAACTCGGTCGGGGTGTTGCATAATCACAATACAAGTGATGGCATAACAATTAACATATCACCTGTGTACCGACTCCGTGAACTGAGATATGGCTAAGTTGGTAATCATGATATATTAACTAATAAACAGTGTATAGTTTTTATACGATACTTATGCAGAGTTTCGGCAGAAAACTTTACTAACAAACCATGCATAAGCGATGGATGTATAAACAGCCTGTAACTATACATAGGAATTGCTTTGCAGTAGTTATATACACGAAACCCCTTGTTTAAGCGTGGTATGTATAGAAAAAATGGCCGCCCCTCTAACAGCTGTTCGTATCGACTGTCATTTTATGATGATGGTTGCCTTGTAACCACAGAAGAACAAACCAAAGAGCATAGAATAATTAGAATAATATTTCTGTAGCTGTACTCTTTGACCAAAATATAGCATAGTAATGTATGTATGTATGTATGTATGTATGTATGTATGTATGTATGTATGTATGTGAGTCATTCCACGTCAAATCGCACACAATTATACAAATTTTGACCTTCATATTTCTGATTGCGTTTATATTTTTTTTACCAACTCTATGGGTCTAATAAACCTACAACTGTGTTTTTATTTCCTCCTAAGTCCACATGTTTTTTAAATATTGCATGCTAAAATTCGTTAAAAATGTCGCACAATGCAACATTTAAAGGGTCATATTTCTGAGGATATTGATGTTAATTTTTTTAAATGCATTTAAAACTTAAAGTACTGACTTGCAAAAAAAAATTATAATTTTTTAATAAAAGTAATTGTATTACTTTTATCAGTTTTCAACATAACGTTTGTGGAAAGTATTATTATCAGTTTCTTCTTACGAGAGGCGATTCGTTTATGTTTGTTTTATTAGTTTTAAACACGATAGGTTTTTGTTTATAACAGAAGAACAGCGGTACTAGGAGAAATAAACAGACATTGTTAAAATGAGTTCAAGCGAGAATTCAGATATTGAAAATGTTGCAAATTCTGCAATTGAATGCTTAGTACCATCGAAATCGTGCGTAAAATATACTAATAATATTTATGTTTGAAATAAATAAAATCCATTTAATTTAATTTAATCTCTGGTTTTCATTACGTAACCAGATAGATAATAGCAGTATCATTACCTAATTAGTTGAGTAATACAAGTATCATTAATCAACTAGTTGCGTAATAGAAGTATCATTACCTAACTAGTTGCGTAATATAAGTACCATTACCTAACTAGTTGCATAATAGAAGTATAAGTGCGCCATCGGTCCCTATCCTGAGCAGGATTAATCCATCTGTACCATCATATCCTACCTTCGTCAAATCCATTTTAATATTATCCTCCCATCCACGACTCGGCCTCCCTAAAGGTCTTTTTCCCTCCGCCCTCCCAACTGACACTCTATATGCATTTCTGGATTCGCCCATACGTGCTATATGCCCTGCCCATCTCAAACGTCTCGATTTAATTTTCCTAATTATGTTAGGTGAAGAATACAATGTGTACAGTTCTGTGTTGTGTAACTTTCTCCATTCTCCTGTAACTTCATCCCTCTTAGCCCCAAATATTTTCGTAAGCACCTTATTCTCAAACACCCTTAACGTACGTTCCTCTCTCAAAGTGATAGTCCAAGTTTCACAACCATACAGAACAACCGGTAATATAACTGTTTTAAAAATTCTAACTTCCAGCTATTTTGAGAGTAGACTGGATGACAAAAACTTCTCAACCGAATAATAATAGGCATTTCCCATATTTATTCTGCATTTAATTTCCTCCCGAGTGTAATTTATATTTGTTACTGTTGCTCCCAGGTATTTGAATTTTTCCGCCTCTTCGAAGGGTAAATCTCCAATTTTATAGTTCCATTTCGTACAATATTCTGGTCATGAATAATAATAATAATAATAATAATAATAATAATAATAATAATAATAATAATAATAATAATAATAAAGTTAAAACAAAATCTAGTTAGGACAATACCTGTAGCGTATATTATATTATCAAGTACGTCTATATATTGCATCTGTCGTGTACAGCCCTTTACAACTAAATGGAAAATTTTGAATTTACTTTTTCATAATAAGTCGTAAGGCAAAAGAAGTAGATGTAGATAATCGTCGAAATGTCCATAAGAAAAAAAAGAGAATATTATGAATCTTGAGTCGTTGTTTCCTTTAACATCAACAGGGCAGCAGCTACGTAATCGAGACGCCGTTCTCGCCCGGCCACTTCTCTGACTCACGCGTTGCACGGGTGAGTCTAATCAATTGACGAAGGCGTTACGAGAGGTTTATTTTTGAAGTCGCATGTGTATAGGTTGGCATACATTCATTTTTGGTTATACAACGTTGTTTATTTGTGGCTAAAATGTGACTAACAGAACAAATATAATCATTGTCGTCTCTCTTCGAAAGGATGCATTTTGAACGGGTTACATAACTGCTTGTCTATGTTAGGATAAAATTCACAAACTTTTAGGGAAAAGAAGGAAAGTTTACTTGAAGCAAGTAAAGAGATAGGTTTGGAAGTAAATCCCGAAAAGACAAAATATCGAAATGGAAATATGAAAATTAAAAATTTATCTCTTGAAGAGGTGGAAAAATTTAAATATCTTGGAGTAACAGTAACTAAAAAATATAAATGACATTCGAGAGGAAATTAAACGCAATATAAATATGGGAATGGCTTTCTACACCTCTTCAAAAGATAAATTTCCCATTTTTATTTCCATTTCGTAAAATATTCTCGTCACGAGACATAATCATATACTTTGTCTTTTCGGGATTTACTTCCAAACCTTTCTTATGCTTTCCATAATACTTGTAAAAATCATCTATGAAAATGAGCGCCACCATGTAATTTTTCCATCTGCAAACATAATTTTTAACATTATTTTATTAATGATTACCTTATGTTTGACTTAATTAGTAGATAACTGCTGATTCTCCTATAATTCTCACTTTAGAAATGCTCTGTTAGCCTCTCGTTTTATCATCTCAGCAATTGTATGTTGGTTTAAGTCAGTCTTGCTGGTTGCGTCGTTGTACAACTCCTTCTTATTGACTGAGCATTCGAGGCCTGTTTGATTCAGTTCGTAACATTATACACAGATGTCGCTATTCTAGATATGGAGTTGTTTATTTATTCGCATGTCAACTGTTCACTTCACTTGTGTTTTTCCCTTTATAACTTCCTAATGCGATCAAAACTTCAAACCTAGAAAACATAAATTGCGGGCTCTGATGACATCTCATCTCTAGGCGAAAGGTCGTTAACCCTTCGCAACGTGTGCGGCAGTGGGAGGGGTTGTACAGCGACCTGATGTAATATCTGAATTGTACGAATTTATACTCAGCCCTGTCGACAGTAAGTATGAACTAACGTTGAAGGCAGGTCACTTAAAACACGTGAGGGCATAGTTTATAGGGAGATGAATTTTAGGGAATGGTAATATAAGGGGTGCTAAAGGGGAGGGGGGGATTGGGTATGTGAGGTGGTTGCCTAACTAGGAGGGGAATAAAACGACGCCCAAGCACCGTTGGAACTTCGATCGGGCGCCGCTAACACCGCCTAGCGACAGAACGTGGAAAACAATATATATTCGAAAGGGGAGTGTGTGTGTGGTGAGAACCTGGACTGCGAAATCTTAGCACGGGATTTCGTCGTGTTACGTTTCGATCTGGCGGGCCAATCGCGACATCAATAACAAGGTTTTCCGTATTAAAAGATCGTATTACCCCGGTACCAGCTGTCCGTCATTCCCATGTCGATAGACTCCGAACGTGGTATATTTCTTACGACTGCAAAACGTGTGTGTTTAGCTGTGTGACTTGTGAATTTTTTAGCGGCCTGTGTTTTTTTATTTATTTATTTTTCTTGAAACAGTTTTATTTTTATTCGAGTTTCTAGAAAGAAGAGACGAAGATAAAATCGTTGCCAAGTTTGTTTTATAAGTTTTTTGAAACTTGATGTGACCTGTCTTACAAAAGGGTTTAGTAGTAGGGGGTGTAGCAAGTGTGGTGGTAGTGGTTTGCACAAACAATAGGGGATAAGAAGAGGGGTTGGTGGTGGAAATGTGAACCAGTAGTGGGTGGAGGGGTGTGTTCCATCCCTCCATCCTCGCATCCCCATCAATTAAGTTAGTAAAAAAATTATTTGACAGTGTTTCAGACCTGGAAATCTGATTGAGACTAGGTGCATATCACACGTATTGTTTTTACATACTAAAATCACAGCTGTTTCTCCTTCAATAGCGCTTGGAAACCAATCATAAGCTTCAACTTATCCAACGTGTGGTTCCACGGAGTTGGTGCTTTGCCCCTCCGACCGGACAGCCGTTCTGGCGGCAAGTCCGGGGGGCTACGCCCCCGTCCGGATACTCAGCTAGCTCGGCTAGCTGAGCCTGTTCCTAACATACCCGACATGCTAACTGGTGGCGAAACAAATAATCAACATAACACAGAAATTGAACAAGCTATAGCTCTTTCAAATAAAGACGAAACGGACGACTTTCTGAGGAAGAAGAGGAGAAACCAGGCGGGCATTAAAAGTAACGGAGCCGTGTTCCACGTTTCGGACATTAACTGCGTCACCCGACCCCCTATCGGTGTACATAAAGTAGGCCCCCTTAGAAACTACCCCATACCCGTTAGTCCCCCTGTAGTTCCACCAGCAAAACCTAAGCCCCCTGAAAGAACCACTAGTGAATTATCAATCCTCGATAACAGAAAGCTAGCAACATCTTCTGTAACTCCGGAGCCTGTGTCGGAAAAGTCAGGGAAAAGCCCGGCAGAAACACCTATCTGGAGAACCAAAGCATCATTGACTCCTCCTGTAACTCCAGACTCGAACCTCAGTTCTCCAGAAGAAAGTGTAGTGTCAAGTGCGCAATCCGTGTCCAAACAAGTAGCTTCTGCCCCGGTAGCTTCAGACTTCAAACAGGTGACAACACCGGCTACAGAAGAAAGAAGAATCAGGGACGTCCACCCAAGGTCATTTTCATCGCCATCTCCAAGGAGCTCACAGCTAAGTTTACACTTGTCCTCCATTAGCGGGAGGGAGTCGAGAAGTCACTCCCCAGCTCCACCAATTCCGCCACTGCCTCCAAATAAAACTTCCCTCCAGAACTTAGTTCTTCCAGAAGAAAAAGAAAACAGAAGAGGATCTTCGCCAGTGCAGGCGATACATTCTCCACAGTCTTGTCAGTACTTCCTACCGATACAGAAGTCGCCTCTGAAAGAGACAGTCGGTAGAAGATCTCCATTACCAGACTCCATTGTTACTGGCAAGAAATCTCCACTTCCAGATTATCTCACAACTGGCAAGAAATCTCCATTGTCCGAATTTATTCCCACTGGGAAGAAGTCTCCATTACCAGATTTTCTTTCAACTGGTAAAAAATCTCCGTTACCAGACTTCCTTTCAACTGGCAAAAAGTCTCCACTACCAGATTTCCTTTCAACTGTCAAAAAATCTCCATTACCAGACCATATAACTACTGGAAGGAAATCTCCTTTGCCGGAATTCATTACAAAGAATTTTCTCCGTAAGTCTTCTAGCAGGAGCAGCATCCCTGAGGTCCACGAACAGGCCCCTTCTCCGTCAAAACACCAACCGAAGAAGGAGTGTCACTGCTCTGAGTTCAAGAAACAACCTCAAACGCCGGGAAGACCCAAAAGCGTAGCATTTGCTATCGACAGCGACGAGGGTCGCATACCTCCTCCTCCTCCGCCTCCAAGAAGTGTCCCGAAACCAACACCACCTCCAGGGATCTCAAAGGCGACCAGCTGCCCAGGGATAATATATTCTCCCAGGAAAGATATTCTTATTGTAAAGCAGCCCCTCGCAATAATCAAGCCTTCACCTTCGCCAGTTCAAAGCATCGGCATTAAAAGTACTCCAAGTGGACAGATTGTCATAACAGGAGGAGGTAGCATCGAGGCAGAGGTTGTCAACGTCGTCACAGCTGGCGGAGAAGTCTTGAGCGTAGTCTGTGAAAAGCAAGGAGGAGGCAGTGAAATTTGTGGAGGTTGCGTCAAATCAAACAGCAACTTTTGCGTGATAGAAGGTAACGTCGGTAGACCAGGAGTGGTATCAGATTTCAACTCTTCTTTGGCGTCTCTAGTCTCCGCCAGCGGTAGGAGGTCTTCGGTCTCGTCAGTGGGTGGGTCTTCTTTGGCATCTCTCGTTGTTGGGAGTTGCTGCGGGGGGTCAGAGTTCGAAGGTTTGATTATTGGTGACGATATCGTTGTGATGGGTGCGAGTGGTGGTGCAGGCGCAGGTGCTAAGGGTGCGTCTGGGGGTAGTGAGGCCGAGAGTTGTGGAGGTGGGGCTTGTAGGAAGATTCTGTCTGGAAGACATCACCATCAGCAACAGGCACCGACGGCAGGGCAGGCCTCGAAGCCGCAACCACAGCAGCAGCAGTTCCAGCAGCCCAAAGGCGGAGGGGGCCCTGGGCCCGGACCGGGGGGAGGTGGAGGAACACAGGTGAGGGAGGGTAGCATGAAATATTTGCTAACTTGTCCAATAATATTGATTATAGAGCACGGACTTCACGTGTATAAATTTGCAGCGAAAGACCTACAAATATGCAAACAATGCCTGCAAACTGGACACGCATGTCTTCAACTTTTTTATCGTTGTATTTCTTGTCATCATCTTAGCTGAATTTTAATGATACGATTTAAGTCAACTTGGAGCTAATTTTTATTTATTTTAAAGCAATTTTGTAGCAATTGTGCATTTTAAAGTAATTATTCAACTAATTTTTAATGTCTTGAGTAATTTTCAAACTAATTTTCTAGATTTTAAAGTAATTATGTAGCTAATTTTTAACGATTTTAAAATAATCATTTATCTAATATTCCATTGTATTAAAGCAGTTTTGTTGCTAATTTTTAGTGATTTTAAAGCAGTTTTATAGCAATTATTTATTTCAAAGCATTTTTCCAGCTAGTTTAATGTTCTGAGTAATTTTCAAACTCATTTTCTATGATTTTAAAGTAATTTTGTAGCTAGTTTTTAACGATTTTAAAATAATCCTTTATCTAATATTTCATTGTATTAAAGCAATTTTGTTGCTAATTTTTACTGATTTTAAAGCAGTTTTATAGCAATTAATTATTTCAAAGCATTTTTCCAGCTAGTTTAATGTTTTGAGTAATTTTCAAATTAATTTTCTATGATTTTAAAGTAATTTTGTAGCTAATTTTTAACGATTTTAAAATAATCCTTTATCTAATATTTCATTGTATTAAAGCAATTTTGTTGCTAATTTTTACTGATTTTAAAGCAGTTTTATAGTAATTATTTATTTCAAAGCATTTTTCCAGCTAGTTTAATGTTTTGAGTAATTTCCAAACTAATTTTCTATGATTTTAAAGTAATTTTGTAGCTGATTTTTAACGATTTTAAAATAATCCTTTATCTAATATTTCATTGTATTAAAGCAATTTTGTTGCTAATTTTTACTGATTTTAAAGCAGTTTTATAGCAATTAATTATTTCAAAGCATTTTTCCAGCTATTTTTATGTTCTGAGTAATTTTCAAACCCATTTTCTATGATTTTAAAGTAATTTTGTAGCTAATTTTTAATGATTTTAAAATAATCCTTTATCTAATATTTCATTGTATTAAAGCAATTTTGTTGCTAATTTTTAGTGATTTTAAAGCAGTTTTATAGCAATTATTTATTTCAAAGCAGTTTTTCAGCTATTTTAATGTTTTGAGTAATTTTCAAACCCATTTTCTATGATTTTAAAGTAATTTGTAGCTAATTTTTAACGATTTCTAAATAATCTTGTATGTAATATCTAATTATATTGAAGCAATTTTTTAGCTAATTTTTAATGATTTTGAAACAATTTTACAGCAATTATGTATTTTAAAACAGTTTTCAGCAATTTTTTTATGTATTAAGTAATTTTCTAACTAATTTTCAACGATTTTAAAGTAATTGTAGCTAGATTTAATGATTTTTAAATAATCCTGTATCTGATATTTAATTGTATTAAATCATAATTTTTAATGATTTTAAAGCAATTTTATAGCAATCATGCATTTTAAAACAATTTTTGAGGTAGTTTTTAATGTTATTTAATTACATTAAAGCAATTTTGTAGCTAATTTTTAATGATTTTAAAACAATTTTACAGCAATTATGTATTTTAAAACAATTTTTCAGCAATTTTTTATGCTTTAAGTAATTTTCTAACTAATTTTCAACGATTTTAAAGTAATTGTAGCTAATTTTTAACGATTTTTAAATAATCCTGTATCTGATATTTAATTGTATTAAAGCATAATTTTTAATGATCTTAAAGCAATTTTATAGCAATCATTACGTTTTAAAACAATTTTTGAGCTAGTTTTTAATGTTTTATGTAATTTTCTAAGTAATTTTCAACGATTTTAAACCAATTATAGCTAATTTTTAACGATTTTTAAATAATCCTGTATCTAATATTTAATTGTATTAAAACAGTTTTGTAGATAATTTTTAACGATTTTAAAGTAATTTTGGAATTAATTTTTATTGTATTAATGTAATTTTGTAACTAATAACTTTAATGTAATATTGTAGCTAATTTCCAATTATTTTACAGCAATATTGTAGCTAATTTTTTATTTTCTTAAAGTACTTTTATGAATAATTTCTAAAGACTTTCAGCAGTTTCTTCTCTGATTTTTAAAAATTGTACCAACACTTTGTACCTCATTTTTAGTGACTAGGTAATTTTTAATGACATTCAAAGAATTTTATAGCAACTATGTATTTTAAAACAATTTTCCAGCTAGCTTTTAAGGTTTTAACTAATTTCTTCTCTAATTTTCAACGATTTTAAAGCAGTTTTGTAGCTAATTTTTAACGATTTGAAAATAAATATGTATCTAATATTTAATTCTATTAAAGCAGTTTCGTATCTAATTTTTAATGACTTGACAATAATTTTTACTGCTTTAAAGTAATGTAGTAATTAATGATTTTAAAGTAATATTGTGGCTAACTTGCAATTATTTCACAGCAATATTGTAGCTAATTTTTAAGGATCTTAAAGTAAATTTGTAACTAATTTCTAAAGATTTATAGTAATTATGTAGTTAATTTTTAATTAATTAAATGAACTGTAATAGCTAACTTTTAACTAGGCCTATTTAAAGTAATCTTGTAACTAATTATAAATTGTATTAAAATAATTTTGTGGTTAATTTATAAAGATTTTGATGTTACTTTGTAACTAGTTGTGTTTTATTTTAAAGTGATTTCGTGACTTACTAACTTACGTGAAATGATTTTAAATTAATTGAGTATGTCACTTGAAATTATTTCAAAGTAACTTTGTAGCTAATCATTACTGATTTTAAAGTAATTCTGATGGTAACGTTTATTTATTTTAAACTACATTTCACAGGAAATTGTATATAATTTAAAACTACTTTGTACAGAATTGTGAATAACTTTTTAAACTAATTGTATAGGGAATTTTCAGCGACTTTTTAAAGTTATTTGGAAGTAAATTTAAATATTTTTAAAAGTAATTTTTTGCAAGTAAATCGTATTGATGTTGTAAGTAGTTTTGTAAGCAATTTTAAATTAATTTAACATAAATTTGCATGTAATTTTAAATTAATTTAAAAGTAATTTTGTATGCAATCTTCGATAATATTAAAGTAGTCTCGTAAAAATAATAATTTTAAAACAAATGTTGCAGGTAATATTAAACCATTTTAAAGAAATTTTGTAGGTATTTTTTTTTTATTTATTTCAAATTGTAGTTTTGAAGCCAATTCTATATTTTTTCAAAGTAATTTTCTAGTTAATTATCGGTGACTTTCAATGTAAGGGAATTTCATTGACTTTTGAAATGAGTTTTAAAGATTTTTAAGCAATTTAGAAGTAAGTAGGTAATTTTAAATTATTTTAAGAAGAATTTTGCAGGTAATTTGAGGTTATAGCTAATTTTCAATTATTATCGAAATAATTATTTTTGGTGATTTTCAGTTATTTTAAAAGAGAACTCATAACTAGTTATTAATTATGTTAATAATTTTATAGCTAGTTTTCAGTGAGTTTAATAGTAAATTTGTGGCTGATTATTTTCAAATATTTTAAAACTAATTTTGTAGATAATTTTTAATGATTTATTAAATAATTTTTCAGTGGTTTTGAAAGTAATTTTGTACGTAATTTACAGTGATTTAAAAGTAATATTCTGGGTAATTGTAAAATATTTTAATGCCATTTTGTGGACAATATTGTTGACGACTTGAAGGTCATTTTGTGGGTGATCTTCGCAATTTTTAACGTAACTGTGTGACGAACTCTTAACACGTTCAACACTCTTTCACGAATACTCAAACAATTTTAGATCATTTTAAATATTTCCAATCATTTTGTTGTCATTTATAAGTAATTATAATACTATGAAAATGTGGACCCTAATATGTTAAAATCATCTTCAAAGACATAACAATCATTTTTCTTCTACATATTAGATCTATGAGGCTTTTGTGGTCTTCTTTCTGGGTTTCTTGACCTTCCTAAAATCTCTATCTCTTTGTCAGTATTTGAATCCCGTTATCTAGCCCTATATTAGGATATGTTCTCTCTGCGTACCTGGAAATATCTTTGACGTCATGTTTGCAAGTACAAATACAACTAATTCCACTGCAAACTGTAATAATAGCTAAAGCGTATATTTATAGCGACAGTTATCTTTGCTGTATTTACTTTGAACGAATGAATCTTTCTCCCAGTGTGAAATTTTAAAAAAGATAAAAATCTATCCCAAGGATGGGCACTATATTCCCGCGCGGTTAATGTATGAATTATTACATAATGACAAGTCTCCAAACTTACGTAATTTCTCAGCTAAGATGCTGGCAATCTTTGAATTCAGATACGTCTGTGAACATTTTCATTTTCTAAAACGAACCTGATGAAAAATATTGCGCGTACACGTCTCATAGTCTATCATCTCGTAACTTCTTTATGTTTATGTAGTAATAATATTCATTCTAATATAGACAGACTTGTCCAGACCAAACAGTACAGGCGATCTAGAGCTTATAAGTGATTATTTATGATTGCTAAGCCATAGTGACGATATGAATGCTTATATTACGTATTTGACTTGATTTGAAATGTTTAATGTAATGGCATGCTGCATTAGTTTTGTACAGCCCTAAGCGGAAGAGAAGCCAAGTTAATATAATGTAGACACTTCCGAAATATTGTGGAAGGGATGAACTGGATCACATTTACCATCTTCTTTCCGTTTCAGTCTATATTAATATTTTTTCTACATTGATTTGTCCAATTTCCTTTTTATCTCGATTTTTCCTATCTTCTTCCTCTTTTCACAAAACTTCCTTTTTATATCTTGATTTTTTTCTACCTTCCCTTTTTTCTTTTGCATTATATTTCTTCTTCTTACTTTATCCTAACTTGTCTTATCTTTGATCTCTTTTGAATTGTTTCTTTCTTTTCTTGGATTTCTCCTATCTTTCTGTCTTTTGGATTGTTCTCTCTCTTCCTTATTTATTTCGATTTTTCCTACCTTCTTCTTCTTTTGGGTTGTTTCTAATCTTCTGGTTTTTCCTATCTTATTTTTCTTTTTCATTGTTTTCTATCTCCTATTCTTTGATTTTCCTATCTTCTTCCTCTTTTGGGTTGTTTCCTGTGATCTTTCGTTTCTTTGATTTTTCCTATCCTTTCTCTCTTTTGGGTTGTTGTATTTTTCCTTTCTTTATCTTGAGTTTTTCCTATTTTCTGCCTCTTTCGGATAACTTCCTGTCGTCTTTCTTCTATTTATTTTTTCTATCTTCTTCTTCTTCTGTGGATAGTTTCCGTTTTCTTTCTTGATTTTTCCCATCTTATTAATCTTTTGGACTGTTTTCTATCTTCTTACTCCATCTTGATTTTTTCTATTTTTTTCTCTTCTGCATTGTTTCCTCTCTTCTTCCATTCCTTTCATTTTTTCATCTTCTTCCTGTTTTGATTTTCCTTCTTTCAACTTTTCTTTCTATTCTTTGATTTTCCTATCTTCTTTCTCTTTTGCATTATTTCTATCTACTTTCTTTTCTTTGATTTTTGATTTTCCTATCTTCTTTCTCTTTTCCATTGTTTCTATCTACTTTCTTTTCTTTGATTTTCCTAGCTTCTTTCTCTTTTCCATTGTTTCTATCTATTTTCCTTTCTTTTATTTTCCTATCTTCTTTCTCTTTTCCATTGTTTCTATCTACTTTCTTTTCTTTGATTTTCTTATCTTCTTTCTCTTTTCCATTGTTTCTATCTACTTTCTTTTCTTTGATTTTCCTATCTTCTTTCTCTTTTGCATTGTTTCTATCTACTTTCTTTTCTTTGATTTTCCTATCTTCTTTCTCTTTTCCATTGTTTCTATCTATTTTCTTTTCTTTGATTTTCCTATCTTCTTTCTCTTTTCCATTGTTTCTTCTATTTTTCCTTTCTTTTATTTTCCTATCTTCTTTCTCTTTACCATTGTTTCTATCTACTTTTTCCTTGATTTTTCTATCTTCTTTCTCTTTTGCATTGTTTGTATCTATTTTCGTTTCTTTGATTTCCCTATCTTCTTTCTCTTTGCATTGTTTCTGTCTACTTTCTTTTCTTTTATTTTCATATCTTTTCCATCTTTTGTATTGTTTCTATCTTCTTTTCCTTCATTTTCCATCCCTTTTTTTCTTTTCTCTGACTTTTCTCTACTGTCTTCGTTATTTGAATTTTTTTCCTATCGCCTTTCTGTACTTTGATTTTCCCGTCTTCTTCCACTTCCGGTTTTATTCCAACCTGATTTTTTTTTTTTCCTCTTTTTTCCTCTCTCTTCCTCATTTCTGTTATTTCCTATCTGCTTTATTTCCTTTCATTCTTTCTACTTTTTCCTCTTTTGGATTATTTTCTATCTTCGTCCTTTTCTCTGATTTTTCCTAGATCCTTCTTCTTCTTTTGAATTGTTTCCCATCTTTTTCCTTTTCTTTGATTTCCCTGTCGTATTTCTCTTTTAGATCAGTTTCTATTTTGTTCTTTTTTTCCCTTTATTTTTTTCTATTTTCTTCCTCTTTTTGACTGCTTTCATCTTCTTTCTTCATTCCTCATCGTATCTTATTTCTTTTTCCGGTTTCTTTTCAGTTTATGTGTACATCTACGTGTTTTTTTTTTCCTTTCTCTTAACTTTTCCTATGTTCTTCCTTTCTTATACCTTTTATAAATTCAAACGTATTTTGTTATCTTATTTTTTATTATTAGTTTATGTATATTCACTTATTTCTTCATTGTGATCCTTCTTTCAGTCCTTACTTCCCTTCCATATTTCTTTCTCCGCCGCTCCTCTCTACATTCATTCCTTGTTCATTACGCTTTACTGTCGTCAACTCGTTTTCATGTAAGCTGAATCTATGCTCTGTCGCAGAGGAAAGCAAGTGGCGTTCTATCTCTAAATATAGAACACAATTACACAGGAGACGGTGCGCCGTTTATCTGCGAAACGCGCTTGGTGATAACATCGTGAAATGAGTGAGTGGAGCTCGTATTCCAATTCGAGGCGCGACACAATAGCCTCTCCTGAGGTCACAATGCAGGCAATGCTTTCAGCGTTCACTGATCCTTCCAGTCTCGACAACCACGTATGGCACATACGTGCAGGCGCTCCGTTTGTCGACGACTTACTTCAAGGGTCTTGGATCGTTATTCTAGCGACTAGTGGAACCAGTGTTGCCAAATATTTGTAATTACTGAAATGCAGTGCAATTTTTATCAGTCCCTACGAATTTTTGTAAGTACCACATCATAATTCCATAGATTTTTAAAGAACGAAAATGTTTTTAAGTATGATTAATAATAATTACTTACGGGCTTTTAAGGAACCAGGAGGTTCATTGCCGCCCTCACATAAGCCCGCCATCGGTCCCTATCCTGTGCCGATTAATCCAGTCTCTATCATCATATCCCACCTCTCTCAAATCAATTTTAACATTATCTTCCCATCTACGTCTCGGCCTCCCCAAAGGTCTTTTTCCCTCCGGCCTCCCAACTAACACTTTATATGCATTTCTGGATTCGCCCATACGTGCTACATGCCCTGCTCATCTCAAACGTCTGGATTTAATGTTCCTAATTATGTCAGGTGAAAATTCAAATACCTTGGAGCAACAGTAACAAATATAAATGACACTCGGGAGGAAATTAAACGCAGAATAAATATGGGAAATGCCTGTTATTATTCGGTTGAGAAGCTCTTATCATCCAGTCTGCTGTCCAAAACTCTGAAAGTTAGAATTTATAAAACAGTTATATTACCAGTTCTTCTGTATGGTTGTGAAACTTGGACTCTCACTCTGAGAGAGGAACATAGGTTAAGGGTGTTTGAGAATAAGGTGCTTAGGAAAATATTTGGGGCTAAGCGGAATGAAGCTACAGGAGAATGGAGAAAGTTACACAACACAGAACTGCACGCATTGTATTCTTTACCTAACATAATTAGGAACTTAAAATCCAGACGTTTAAGATGGGCAGGGCATGTAGCACGTATGGGCGAATCCAGAAATGCATATAGAGTGTTAGTTGGGAGACCGGAGGGAAAAAGACCATTAGGGAGGCCGAGACGTAGATGGGAGGATAATATTAAAATGGATTTGAGGGAGGTGGGGTGTGATGATAGAGATTGGATTAATCTTGCACAGGATAGGGACCGATGGCGGGCTTATGTGAGGGCGGCAATGAAACTTCGGGTTCCTTAAAAGCCATTTGTAAGTAAGTAAGTAAGTAATTATGTCAGGTGAAGAATACAATGCGTGCAGTTCTGCGTTGTGTAACTTTCTTCATTCTCCTGTAACTTATCCCTCTTAGCCCCAAATATTTTCCGAAGCATCTTATTCTCAAACATCCTTAACCTATGTTCCTCTCTCAAAGTGAGAGTCCAAGTTTCACAACCATAAATAACAACCGGTAATATAACTGTTTTATAAATTCTAACTTTCAGATATTTTGATAGCAGACTGGATGATAAAAGCTTCTCAACCGAATAATAACAGGCATTTCCCATATTTATTCGGTGTTTAATTTCCTCCCGAATATCATTTATATTTGTTACTGTTGCGCCCAGGTATTTGAATTTTTCCACCTCTTCAAAAGATAAATTTCCAATTTTTATATTTCCATTTCGTACAATATTCTCGTCTTTTCGGGATTTACTTCAAACCTATCATCTTATTTGGTGCATATTAAATTATTTCATTTATGTATGAATTTTGAATAATAGTTCAAGAAAATAAACTATAAACAGTAATATCATTTACAACATGATAAAGGAGCGAACTCCATCTTATTATCTGGTGCATATTAAATGGTTTCATTTGTGTATGTCTTTTGATTAATAGTTGTAGGAAATAAACTACAAGCAGTAGGGGAGTAGTGGGTACAGTGAGACACAAAATATTAAGACATATGTATGCAAGTGATAATTCAAGTATTTTTAAAATCAAGTGCTATAGAAATATACATTAAAACTTGGAGTACAATAATACGTAAACAAATATGTTAATAGATAAAGGACATAATATACAATACGTGTTTGTCAAAAAAATGCAAATGTCTCACTGTTCCATTCAGGAGGGTACAGTGAGACACCACAGTGTTTATTAACGGACATTGAAATGATTTACATTTCTTTCAAAAGAAAGGAAAGCTTGCTGTCTCTTTATCTTGCCATGTTCTGTAGGCCTATTTAGAATCATTTTGATGTCTGACTTCGAAACCATTGAAACATCTGGAACATTTGGAAAAGTGAATTTTCCATGACATTTCAAACTTTTGCGAAAAAATGAAATGAATTTTTGCTGACAACAATGCTTATAACTACAAGAATTTAATTTAATTCTTTATTATTTTTTAACATATTCTTAAATTTTGTGAATAATTTTTTTATTTAAGAAACCATTAAAATATAATGTATACGGTATGTTATTTTAAGCTATGGTTCCTAAATTGGTTACTAGTATGTTCATTTTTAATCTTAGTTACCAGTAAATGTAATCTAATTACAGTTTGTTTTTGCAAATCATTGGTACATGGGAACAGTGAGACGTCTCAGTGTACCCTTCAATGGAATGTCTCACCGTTCCCTTTACGTACAGTTCGTTTAAAAATGGCGCCATCACTTCAAAATCAAAACAAGAAAGACGAAACTTTGCCAAACATAACCTCAAATACCATAGTATTAGGCAACAAAACATTAGTATTTCTATTTCATTTGTATATCCAATGTAACCTTCATTAAACACAAGCCAAAATTTTACTTCTAGAGTGAAAAATTACGAATTATTTTTTCATCACTCACCTTCATAACTAGAATCAAATCGAGTATGAAAATATTGTTACTTTACTCATACAACACATAACTCCACTGTTACCAACATCTCAACATCAAAATTTACCATGTAATAAAAATGTCTAATGTTCTCCCTGTCTCACTGTGCCCACTTCTCCCCGAATATCATCCACAACATGATAAAAGAGCAGAAATGCATATAACCAAATGCTCTCTAGAGTATTTGCTATAACAAGAACGTATATTTCACTTTTGTGATATGCAATGCTTTTCTTTTTTCAGTGAACTCTATGCTACCATAAGTTGTGTCGCATTATTTGTTTACAACCTATATAGTGTTCTCATTTCTTTCTAAATATTAATTCTTCCGTAGTTTCCTTGTCGTAGTTGTGTTTGTCTTGCATTTCTTAAATTCCCTCAGTGTTATGTCTGTACCTCTCGCAGAAGCAAGGCATAACAGACTTCTATTTATTCAGTAATGGGAAAGTCTATGCAAACCGTGCAAGCACGGCGGGCGCCCGTCTTCTGCCGTGAAATGCAATTCTTGATTCCATGTTGCTGTTTCATTAATGTCAAATTGCACCTTTGCACCGCACGTCCAAATGTCATCCGACTCTCAAAGCATCTGGCATGGCATTCAACTGGTGGCGTGCAAGAACAACGTTGCAATGAAGGTAACAAAAAGCGTCACTCTAGATACAGGGTGTAAGGAAACATTATATACATCGTACCTAATTACAAATAGTCATGTTCTGCGTGTAGGTATGTTTTTGTGTGTGACGCGTGTATAGTTCAAAGCTAGTGTGTTGGTCTTCAATCTAAGTTGTCCACATTCGAACCTCAGCCTGGTCGTGATGAAATTTGTGGTAGACAGAGAAAATATTGTAGAGGTTTTTTTTTAAAGAGTACATCCATTTTATTTCTTCATTCAACCAAAGATTTCAACTTCCCTCTCGTTTAGTAAATTATGCGAAATAGTTGGAATTAGGCTGGGTGAATTCTTGAGGGAAGTGCGGTCAGATATAGCATTTAAAGATTTGGGGCGTCGAGACCTGGAACTTATTCAGATACATTTACGTTTGTGGAACATGCCTGTGTAAGGGCTGACTCACATGTTGACATGGTATTCACGAATACCAGTCACGCCACTTGTCGGACTAGAACATAATCGTAGCTCAGGCGGTAGATGCGTTTACCTGTTCCTTTGTAGCTGTGATCGGGCGTAGATACAACCGATGTTAGAATTTTGTCGACCTTTTCCCAAGCTATAAGACGAATGTCAGCTAGCGCCTTGGCGAATGCTCAGTCTTTTCTTGTCAAATACTATCTCACTGTTATCAATTATATTCGCGTTAAGTAACCCATTATTTATGTATTTAATAGTACATTATGCAACGAGCCTATAATGAAGGTAATTAAGAAGTGAGTATGGATATTTATGAAACGAGCGCAAGCGAGTTTCATAATTTTCATACGAGCTTCTTAATTACCATTATAGGCGAGTTTCATACGACTTTTTATGCTCGACCATATTTCTAACTTGATATTATTAATTTTAATTGTATCTGACCTTCAGCAATGTTCCGTATGCTGTGAGATGTGCGCAGACGCGAAAGTATTGATTTTTTCCAAGAACAGATATCCACATTGACCTTGCTAGGCCATAAGAACCTACAGAGATAACATTGAAATTAAATTAGACATTGAAAAACGAGATGACAAATGGAGTTTATTTGAATATTATTTACAATTAACGCTAATTATTATAGTAACAGAACATAACCTTCTGCGACAGTATTGGATTTCCAGCCTCCGTGACTTTTCGCTAATTCCCTTTCGATTGCATATCCGAGAATAATCGATACTTGCGGTTTTATAACGGTAGATCGCTGACCTGTCATTGGCTGAACAATTGTAACCTGAGTCGTCATTGGCTGAAAGACCTGACCTTTATTGAGTAGGTGTACTTTAATGACATGCATTAAAGGTCTGCTACCAGGTGTATAATTACTACGTTTCGGCATGGTCGAGCATAATATAATATAATATTATATTATATTATATTATATTATATTATGTATGTTTGTATGTATGTATATATGTATGTATGTATGTATTAACACTACAATTGGGTATACATCCAATGGCAGTGATATATAATATACAATAATAATATTAAAATAAATATTAATGAAATTTACAATCATTACAGAAATAAAAAATAAAATAAACGTAAATTTAATTCTAACTATAATTAAATAGATGCAGTAAACCTAGGACTATAAATAAAAACTATGCTATAATAACGCCTACAATAAGCAAAAGTAAACCTAACTTATAAGTAGGCCTACTTCTATTAAATCTATTATATGTCTTTCAAAGTTATTAAGATTTCTGTGAAAATACTTTAATAAAATAAAATATTAAATTTGTTTAATGTTGAAAACTTTGAAATGTTTAAACAACAATTCAGTTGAGTAATCTTTCTGCCTTTTTAAACAAATTTTTAATACTTTTTTCTGTAGTAAAATTAACGGATAAAGGTTGGATTTGTAAGTTCCACCCCAACCTATAATACCATACATAAATATAGATTGAAATAATTATTTTCTGAATTGTAATATTGCATTTAAAACTAATTTAAACTAAACATGACCTGTATAAATGTTTATAAATACATATATGCAAGGAGATGCACTATCACCTTTACTTTTTAACTTTGCTCTAGAATATGCCATTAGGAAAGTCCAGGATAACAGAGAAGGTTTGGAATTGAACGGGTTACATCAGCTTCTTGTCTATGCGGATGACGTGAATATGTTAGGAGAAAATCCACAAACGATTAGGGAAAACACGGGAATTTTACTTGAAGCAAGTAAAGAGATAGGCTTGGAAGTAAATCCCGAAAATACAAAGTATATGATTATGTCTCGTGACCAGAATATTGTACCAAATGGAAATATAAAAATTGGAAATTTATCCTTTGAAGAGGTGAAAAAAATTCAAATACCTGGGAGCAACAGCAACAAATATAAATGACACTCTGGAGGAAATTAAACACAGAATAAATATGGGAAATGCCTGTTATTATTCGGTTGAGAAGCTTTTATCATCCAGTCTGCTGTCAAAAAATCTGGAAGTTAGAATTTATAAAACAGTTATACTACCGGTTGTTCTGTACTGTTGTGAAACTTGGACTCTCAATTTGAGAGAAGAACATAGGTTAAGGGTGTTTGAGAATAAGGTCCTTAGGAAAATATTTGGGGCTAAGAGGGATGAAGTTACAGGAGAATGGAGAAAGTTACACAACACAGAACTGCTCTCACTGTATTCTTCACCTGACATAATTAGGAACATTAAATCCAGACATTTGAGATGGGCAGTGCATGTAGCTCGTATGGGCCATTAGAAAAGTCCAGGATAACAGAGAGGGTTTGGAATTGAACGGGATACATTAGCTGCTTGTCTATACGGATGACGTGAATATGTTAGGAGAAAATCCACAAACGATTAAGGAAAACACGGGAATTTTACTGGAAGCAAGTAAAGAGATAGGTTTGTAAGTAAATCCCGAAAAGACAAAGTATATGATTATGTCTCGTGACGAGAATATTGTACGAAATGGAAATATAAAAATTGAAAATTTATCAAATACCTGGGAGCAACAGTAACAAATATAAATGACAATCTGGAGGAAATTAAACCCAGAATAAATATGGGAAATGCCTGTTATTGTTCGGTTGAGAAGCTTTTATCATCCAGTCTGCTTTCAAAAATCTGAAAATTAGAATTTATAAAACAGTTATATTACCGGTTGTTCTGTATGGTTGTGAAACTTGGAGTCTCACTTTGAGAGAGGAACATGGGTTAAGGGTATCTGAGAATAAGGTGCTTAGGAAAATATTTGGGGCTAAGAGGGATGAAGTTACAGGAGAATGGAGAAAGTTACACAACACAGAACTGCATGCATTGTATTCTTCACCTGACATAATTAGGAACATTAAATCCAGACGTTTGAGATGGGCAGGGCATGTAGCAGGTATAGGCGAATCCAGAAATGCATATAGAGTGTTAGTTGGGAGGCCGGAGGGAAAAAGATCTTTAGGGAGGCCGAGACGTAGATGAGAAGGTAATATTAAAATGGATTTGAGGGAGGTGGGATATGATGATAGAGACTGGATTAATCTTGCTCAGGATAGGGAACGATGGCGGGCTTATGTGAGGGCGGCAATGAACCTCCGGGTTCCTTAAAAGCCAGTAAGTGAGTATATATATATATATATATATATATATATATATATATATATATATATATATAAGTAAATAAATAAATAAATCATAAACTTTGTGAGAGTTGGGGAGACGGCAAATTTTAGCGCTGTCTAGGGACGGCACTATACTTAAACTCGGCCCTGACTGTAAGGTAGACTGGGATACAGAAAGCAAAGACAGTTGGAACTACAAGCACATGAAGTCCTCATTGTTTTGGGAGCAGAGGGAGCTAACGAGACGACGGCAAACATTCAATTACAGTTGGAAAGTTCATGTAAGAACAACTGTGCTGCACAACGGGTCTCGCCAGAGTGTTTCAAGTCCAGGCCGGTGGTAGATGAGATGATAGTGTGAAGAGGGGTGGCGGGGAATTACATAGGGTCAAACCTACGGCGTCAAGGTGGGTACGGCTGCTAGCGTGCGTACTAAAAGTCGAGGAACACTGAGATGGTTATAAAGATAAATGTACATTAGCCGTTCGGACCCGAAATGGGCGAAGTAGCGACGTTGGACCTCTCTCTCTGTGATTCAAAGAGCTCTGGATTATGTGAGTGTAAACTGTGGCCATACACATAAATACATTTTATTAAGTAGCCTCCAGAGTCCAGAGTAGCCTCCAGACAGTGTTTAGAGAGTTGTCACTGCGGTGGATTGAATTGGAGTATCATATTTTGGTCTCCAGTCCTTCTAGCAATTAATGGAGCAGGATTTCGAGTACAGGCCACAAATACTTACTTACTTACTTACTGGCTTTTAAGGAACCCGGAGGTTCATTGCCGCCCTCAAATAAGCCCGACATTTGTCCCTATCCTGAGCAAGATTAATCCAGTCTCTATCATCATATCCCACCTCCCTCAAATCCATTTTAATATTATCCTCCCATATACGTGTCGGCCTTCCCAAAGGTCTTTTCCCTCCGGCTTCCCAACTAACATTCTATATGCATTTCTGGATTCGCCCATAAGTGCTACATGCCCTGCCCATCTCAAACGTCTGGATTTAATGTTCCTAATTATGTCAGGTGAAGAATACAATGCGTGCAGTTCTGTGTTGTGTAACTTTCTCCATTCTCCTGTAACTTTATCCCTCTTAGCCCCAAATATTTTCCTAAGAACCTTATTCTCAAACACCCTTAACCTATATTCCTCTCTCAAAGTGAGAGTCCAAGTTTCACACCCATAAAGAACAACCGGTAATATAACTGTTTTATAAATTCTAACTTCCAGACTTTTTGACAGCAGACTGGATGATAAAAGCTTCTCAACCGTATAATAACACGCATTTCCCATATTTATTCTGTGTTTAATTACCTCCCGAATATCATTTATATTTGTTACTGTTGCTCCAAGATATTTGAACTTCTCCACCTCTTCAAAAGATAAATTTCCTATTTTTATATTTCCATTTCGTACAATATTCTGATCACGAGACATAATCATATACTTTGTCTAGAAATGATTTTGTTTTACATTTTGTTCTGCTAAGCCTTATTGATGAGTATCATAAATAGGAACTGTACCTTGTCTCAAGAACGTGCAAGATTAAGTATTACTGGAGTTTTTAAGTGAACAACCGCGTACATCTAGCAAGAGAAGCACTTGACTTACGGTTCAAGCGACTCTTGTATCGTCAAGTGGGACAGAATAAAACATGGACCATTTCACACTAATATCATCATCATCATCATCATCATCATCATCATCCTGTCAAGTACTAGTCCCAAAAGAACTGTTACAGCCATCATACCTCCCTCAAATCAATTTTAATATTATCCTCCCATCTACGTCTCGGCCTCCCCAAAGGTCTTTTTCCCTCCGGTCTCCCAACTAACACTCTATATGCATTTCTGGAGTCTCCCATACGTGCTACATGCCCTGCCCATCTCAAAACGTCTGGATTTAATGTTCCTAATTATGTCATGTGTAGAATACAATGCGTGTAGTTCTGCGTTGTGTATCTTCGTCCATTCTCCTGTAACTTCATCCCTCTTAGCCCCAAATATTTTCCTAAGAACCTTATTCTCAATCATCTTAATCTCAAAGTGAGAGTCCAACTACATCAAAGGTACCGACGCGAAGTGTCCATACTTAGTTACCTATACGCTGATTTCCTCTTACCCTACTTTCCTGTATAGGTGATGGAATGAGACGGACTGCATGGAAAACCACAAGGCAAAAGTTTATATTAATCTTATGTTTCCATGGTACCACGAGTAATATGAGAGTTAACTTTTCATATCAAAGCATCAGAGATTTTCTCTCCCCATAGGTCGAATGTATAGAAGTTAAAATTTTAACTAAAGTATTAATCCATGTTGAATCATGGACATATTCATACTATACAAAGTAAACAAACGACAAATACACAAACTACACCAGTATATAAACAAAATACACCCAAAACTCCAATACACACTGGAACTTGAAAACAATAACTCCATAAATTTCCTACACATCACCATAACAAAAGTTGACAACAAACACACCTTAAAAATATACAGAAAACCAACCACCACCACCACACACATACACAACACATCTAACCACCCCATACAACACAAACATGCTGCATTCAGGACAATGGTACACAGATTACTCAACATACCCATGAGCCAACAACACTACAATGAAGAAGTGAACACAATCAAATACATAGCACAAGAAAATGGTTACAACCCAAACATAATAGACAACATCATAAGGAAGACAAAACAAAAACTCGACAAACACAAAAACACAACACAAACACAAGAACACAAGAAATGCATCACACTAACATACGAAAACAAAAACACACACAAGATCGCTTCCTCATTCAGAAAACAGAAATACAATATATCATACAGAAAAGAAAACACACTACAAAGACATCTCAACACACAAACAACACTAACAAATAAATACGACCATACAGGTGTGTATACAAACTCACATGCAATAGTTGCGACAGTTTCTACATTGGACAGACAGGCAGATCATTCGAAACTCGATACAAAGAACACATTAAAGCAATAACCAGAGGACACAATACATCTACATACGCCGATCACATAACTAACGCTAACCACACATACAATAATATAAATATAGATACGGAAATCCTACACCTACAACCCAAAAACCAAAAACTCAACACACTAGAACAATATGAAATATACAGACACACTAAAACACACCCCAATCAAATTCTCAACACATAAATCAATTTCAGAACACACACACTATTTGATACAACTCTTCATCACATGAATGCACCCCTACAACAGGCAGCGAAGTTGAGATAGCGCCAGATCTAGTAGGCTCTGAGGATGGTGTCGAATGGCACCGAAACAGCTGTAAGCCGCACATGCTTACATAATTAACACGAGTAAGATCGCTATTTAATCAATTATTTAAAGTATTGAGTTTATTTTTCTCATTGTTATGTATAACGCGAACCAACAATGAGACTTAGATCATTTTACAACATCCATAACATTCTGACCTTTGTACGGGCGTTTTGAACGGATTTCGTTCTGGCTCTGAGAAGGTATCAGATCCTGTCGCGACGAGTGGATTATTATTGAAGGGAAAATCCGCCCCGTGGAGAGATATGAATTGCCAAATAACCGAACCCTAACCCGGCTACGCCGAGTAACGCCACCTGAGCCATGCATCATGTGTAATCACGCCAGCATCTATCTGCAGCGTCAACACTTCGTGCAGAGCAAAGAGAAAACTCAGCTGCCCGATCTGCTCCTGATTTTTGGGAGAATGTCTATTGGAAAACTGACTTTCGTTTTGTTGTTTTTTAATTTGTTATTTTACGACGCTTTATCAAATGCTATGGTTATTTAGAGTCTGATTGATTTGAAGGTGATAATGCCAGCGAGATGAATCCAGGGTCCAGCGCCGAAAGTTACCCAGCATTTCCTCTTATTTGGCTGAGGGAAACTTGGAAAAAACTCAACCAGATAACTTGTCCCAACCAGGGTTTGAACCCGTGCCCGCTCGTGACACGATTAGGCATGCTAACTGTTACTCCAATAGATTTTCACGTAACCGATTATGAAATATTATATGCCTTTACAATCTTCATGGTATTGATACTTTCCCTTACCCTAACATAAAATCGCATTATTTATTTATTTATTTATTTAGTCCACACCTGTGGAGTAACGGTTAGCGCGTCTGGCCGCGAAACCAGGTGGCCTGGGTTCGATTCCAGGTCGGGGCAAGTTACCTGGTTGAGGTTTTTTCCGGGTTTTCCCTCAACCCAATATGAGCAAATGCTGGGTAACTTTCGGTGCTGGACCCCGGACTCATTTCACCGGCATTATCACCTTCATCTCATTCAGAAGCTAAATAACCTAAGCTGTTGATAAAGCGTCGTAAAATAATCTACTACAAAAATTATTTATTGTTTATTTATTATTTATCTATTTACTTGCTTATTTATTTACTTATTTATTTATTTATTTTATAATTTTTATTTATTTATTTACTTATTTATTATTTATCTGTTTATTTATTTATTTACTTATTTATTCATTTATTTATTTATTTACTTATTTATTATTTATCTATTTACTTACTTATTTATTTATTTACTTATTTATTTATTTGTTTATTTACTTATTTATTATTTATCTATTTACTTATTTATTTATTTCCTTATTTATTTATTTACTTATTTATTTATTTCTTTATTTAATTATTTATTATTTATCTATTTACTTATTTATTTATTTACTTATTTATTATTTATCTATTTACTTATTTATTTATTTACTTATTTATTATTTATCTATTTACTTATTTATTTATTTACTTATTTATTATTTATCTGTTTGCTTATTTATTTATTTACTTATTTATTATTTATCTATTTACTTATTTATTTACTTATTTATTATTTATCTATTTATTTATTTATTCACTTGTTTATTATTTATCTATTTACTTATTTATTATTTATCTATTTACTTATTTATTTATTTCCTTATTTATTTATTTACTTATTTATTTATTTGTTTATTTAATTATTTATTATTTATCTATTTACTTATTTATTTATTTACTTATTTATTTATTTACTTATTTATTATTTATCTATTTATTTATTTATTTACTTATTTATTATTTATCTATTTACTTATTTATTATTTATCTATTTGCTTATTTATTTATTTCCTTATTTATTTATTTACTTATTTATTTGTTTATTTACTTATTTATTATTTATCTATTTACTTAATTATTTATTCACTTGTTTATTTGTTTTCTTTTTTATTTACTTATTTATTTATTATTTATCTATTTACTTACTTATTTACTTCCTTATTTACTTATTTATGTATTTATTTATTTATTATTTATCTATTTACTTAATTATATATTTACTTATTTATTTTCTTATTTATTTATTTACTTATTTATTTCCTTAGTTACTTATATATTTATTTACTAATTTATTTATTATTCGTCTATCTGCCGGCGTGCCTAGCTGTCTGTCTGTTTCTGTGTGTCTGCCTGTCCGGCTGCCCATCTGTCCGTCCATCTACCTACCCATCCACCCACTTATCCACCTACCTATCTGTCTATTTGTTTATTTATTTACTGTGTTCATTCATCCATCCATCCATAACATATTCTACAAATTTTTTTCCATAGACTCTATCGAACTAGATGAGTATGGAACTGCAGGGAGATTTAGGATTTAACCCAGGCATATTGGTGCACATTTCAATGATTAGAAGTGTTGCACCGCCATCTCTCCTAGTCCCGAGGTAGAAATTTTGCATGAAAAATTTCTGGCCCCGCCCGAAATCGAACCCGGGCCGACTAGTCTAGAGGCAGACCCATCCCAGAAAGTCGACTGACACATTTTCAGAGGAGTGTTATCGCGCCTATAATTTCTAAACTACACGACGTATTCCATTGAAGTAAACGGCGATCGACAAACTAATGATGTAGCTAACGTGACCTTGACTTGGAGCAAGTGACGTCATCTAGCGATACGCGGGAGGAGGGGAGAATTTGAGGCTCGAATTCGCAGGTCGGTCCAGTCGAGGCAATGTAACTTGAGATCACGAAGCGATAGAACGTCCGCAGTGGTGCCAAACGATTCGTAACGAAACAGGCCACAATCTAAATTGAGTAATATTAGCAGTCGATAAGTTATATTGGAAAAATTCGCAAGTAAAGTTGAGTGAAGAGAGAAAACTTACAACGTCATAGTATAAGTATGCAGGGGAAATGGGAGCGGACGTATAAGCAACCGATAACTTACATTTAACATCCCATCCCGAGAGAAGTGTTCAGCTGTTTTGTCTCCAATAGAGACTAACTCGATTTTTTCTACCTGGAACTTCTTTTTCTTCAACCTATATTCAGTAACATTATAGCATTAAAATGACAAATGGCAACCCAAAACTAATTCCTTTCAAAGGATCTGTTGCCATGGGAAAACAAAAACGCTACGAACTTACTCATCAACCCGTTAGTTTAATACCTAGTAACAGAGTCGCTTAAGGGGAGAGGATGGTATTTTTGGTGAAAAAAGAGTAAATTTTCAAAAAAAAATTCTTTAAAATACTCCATGATATGTGTGGAATGCATAGCATAACATTTTGTGGCTATTTGTGCCCTTATCGGATGTTGAGTCGCCATTTTTAAACTTCCTGCGTTTTAAATCACTTGCCCACTTTTATTGTTGTTTCCGGTAAATTAAATTTTCAAAAACATTTTATTTTCTTTAAAATGCCCTTTGATATGTGTGGAATGCATTGCATAACATTTTGTGGGTATTTGTGCCCTTATCGGTTGTTGAGACGTCATTTTTAAACTTCCTGCACTATGAATTTTTAAATCACTCGCCCACTTTTATCGGTTTCCAGTAACTTCATTTTTTTTTTTTTTTTTGCTACATTGCCAGACAAAAATGGATATAATTTCTGAACTATTAAAGATACATACATGAAATTTAGAACATACATTCTTTACACTATTAGTAAACTTTTCTCTGTAACAGAATTTTGTTAATTTATTTCATTTTAAAAATACATCCGTTTGTTTGCAAGAAAGGAAATCAGAAAATTGTTATTAAATTTTAATTGTTTATTTTACAAACGTAGGGACTAATATCAAAATTCTGTTACAGACAGCTTGTAGAACATGCTTTTGCAAATACATTTAAAAAAACTGTTTGAATCTATCTTTAAAAACGGCTTAGATATATCGGTTTTGTTACAATCCTGCATTGGGTATATTTTTTTCAAATTTGTGCCCCCAAATAATTTTTTTTTGAAAATATTTGTATTTGGTTGAGTTCCTACAGCTATGAGCTCTCTACACCAAATAGGAAAAAAGTTTTAAAAAATACCATCCTCTCCCCTTAAAATGACAAATGACAAATCCAAAACTACAGTAATTCCTTACAAAGGATCTGTTGCTATGGAAAACAAAAACGCTACGAACTTACTCATCAACCCGTTAGTTTAATACATAGTAACAGAGTCGGTTGCTATGAAATCCAGTCGTAGAAAGTCTTGATAAAAGATTTAGCGTTTTTCCTCAACCTGACTTGCCATACTGTTAGTTTAATATGGGCCTCAGTTGCAAGCTCGCTATAACCAAACTGTAGGTGTTAGGAAATTAACAGAGTCCTTTGTTCTCTTCTCTTGAAGATTACGTGTAAAACAAACACTCAGGTGCGTTGTCACGTTTTGTTTTCCGTTTTATGACATGGCTTTCGTGTACTCTGCGGTTAACAGAAGAGCAAATTTGAGCACCTCTATATTAGATACTCGAGCGAGCGCATACGAGCGTGTTTTGTTTTTAGCCTTGTCTGGAACCTGTGGAGTGCCACTGTGTTGGAACATCTCTTTGCCCATGTTATTACAGAAGACCTTTAAATAATTAAGGGGGACACAGTAGTTCAAAATTAAACCGCTAGGTTTGTGAAATTCTTCCACCTTCTAAAGCACTTGTATTAAAAGTGGTGGAAATTTTCCGCTTATTAAACACGGTTAAATTTCAACTTATTGGGTAGAAGGGGGAGTTTTGTAATTCTACATTAATTACTGACATACCTCTTATTTTTAATCATAGTAGGAAGATTAAATTCGAGTAAATATCGCTGAAATAATAGCATTGTATTATTCTTCTGTAAACACTGTTATTCAAAGATGACCAAATACTTGTATTCGTTGTACAAGATTCGATATTGAACTCTTTTTTACAAAACAATAATAATTATTATAATAGAGTTTGGGACTTGAATTCGGGAGGTCCCGGGTTCAAACCCCGTGGCCAGCCAATCTGATTGTTTTTTATATGGTTTCCTTCAGTCATAAAGGAAAATACCGGATTGGAAATTTACATACCACGATTCATTACCGCGTCAATCACCGATATCATAAACAATAATCAAATTCTATAATCAGCTACATGAACACAAACCATCTACAACATACAATATAAATAGGAACTCAACAGTAGTGACAACGATCTACAGGTATACCCACAGAGCTTAAACACGCGATATGGCCACAGATGTTAAAGCGTGTATAAATAAACTTGAAAATAAGAACAATCACTATTTATAAATTATTCTTAGAAAGTGGTTCGATTCGGCACACAAAATGAAATCGTCAGTTACACTTTTTAACGGTCTTCCTAGTCTTTTTTCACCTAATTGGTGATACAAAATTTGTAGAATGATTTTGATAACTTCCATTCTTACTTGTTAGTATATGAAGAGTCCACTGCAAGAATGATGGATGTCATTTTCTTGTCGAAAATGAACCAAGACTGTCAATGCATAGCTTAAGACATAATATAGAATGTACATACAGAGTTATATGGCATTAACACTGATAGTCATTGTCCAATAATGATAGGAAAATCTCAGTTAAGCTTTGAGCGCTAAGCATTTCAAACTTTCAATTGCGTCTCCTGCAAAATGAGTTCCATCATTCTTGCAATGGACTCTTCAAATATTACATCCAATTTTGCTTGTAATTTCTGATTCTTGTAATTGATTGATTGATTGATTTATTTATTTATTTATTTTATTTATTTATTTATTTATTTATTTATTTATTTATTTATTTATTTATTTATTTATTTATTTATTTATTTATTTATTTATTTATTTATTTATTTATTTATTTATTTATTTATTTATTTATTTATTTATTTATTTATTTATTTATTTATTTATTTATTTATTTATTTATTTATTTATTTATTTATTTATTTATTTATTTATTTATTTATTTATTTATTTATTTATTTATTTATTTATTTATTTATTTATTTATTTATTTATTTATTTATTTATTTATTTATTTATTTATTTATTTATTTATTTATTTATTTATTTATTTATTTATTTATTTATTTATTTATTTATTTATTTATTTATTTATTTATTTATTTATTTATTTATTTATTTATTTATTTATTTATTTATTTATTTATTTATTTATTTATTTATTTATTTATTTATTTATTTATTTATTTATTTATTTATTTATTTATTTATTTATTTATTTATTTATTTATTTATTTATTTATTTATTTATTTATTTATTTATTTATTTATTTATTTATTTATTTATTTATTTATTTATTTATTTATTTATTTATTTATTTATTTATTTATTTATTTATTTATTTATTTATTTATTTATTTATTTATTTATTTATTTATTTATTTATTTATTTATTTATTTATTTATTTATTTATTTATTTATTTATTTATTTATTTATTTATTTATTTATTTATTTATTTATTTATTTATTTATTTATTTATTTATTTATTTATTTATTTATTTATTTATTTATTTATTTATTTATTTATTTATTTATTTATTTATTTATTTATTTATTTATTTATTTATTTATTTATTTATTTATTTATTTATTTATTTATTTATTTATTTATTTATTTATTTATTTATTTATTTATTTATTTATTTATTTATTTATTTATTTATTTATTTATTTATTCATTCATTCATTCATAAGTTGGCATGAGACCATTGAGATCGCAACAGACCACTAGGTCTAGTGCTTGAATTGAATGATGATATTTATAATCAAATTTCATTTAAATTAAACCATAGAGATGAGTTTTCTTAGCAATGACCATACAGTCAGGATGTGTACGTAGTCTACCGTGGTGTGGACCTTCAAATGTTAGTTGCAGCTTAAGAGTAAAATTAGTTTATTATGATATCATTTTACCACGTGAAATATAAAAATCAGAAAATATTGCCATAATGTTTAATGTGTCGATATCTGGATAATTTCAAGGAAAAATTGTTCCGGGGCCGGGTACCGATCCCGGGACCCTTCGCTAAGCGCGCGCGAACGCTCTACCGACTGAGCTACCCCAGGAACCATACACGACGCCGTCACAATTTTTCCTTTATATCCACACGACTCAAATGAGCTGACAAGACGCCAGAACTCAACTATGAGTGCACACAAATACTTGTGTGGCTTAAATTGTGTCGATATCTACTGATGTTTTTTTCTTTTGTCTTTGCTGTTCACTTTAACACTTATTATAAAATATACAGTATAACTTTCTTTAAAATAAACATTTCGAAAGTGTTACCAGTATTAAAAAAGGTAATATACTTTATTGACAGACGATACCGTTTCGATATCGGTGTAGTGTCATCATCAGTATGTTTCAAACTATTGATGAAACTAAAATTATGACAAAATATTCAATGAGGACAAAAATAAATAACTTACATTTAAATGATATTTTAAGCAAACGACAGTTGTGTCTAAATCCAAGTAGGGGATATTTTCAGAAATTATTATGAAAGACCTCAGAAATATTGTTAATGTAAAAGATTTTATCTGATTTTGTATCGAAAATTATGTCAAATATTTAGCGGAGGGAGATCATTGCCGGTATATGATCTGTTTGTAAGGCATTTCGTATCTTAAAGTTTCACTACAGTCAAAAAAGTTTTTGCTTCTCGAGGCAAGAAAGTTGTTAAATATTGGCCTCCTTAAAAAATAGTAATATGCGTTACAAGAGCGGTATGTTGAAGTTTTCATGTTCGAGGAAAATTTTGAAAAAGCGAAACGTAGTTGAGCTTCTTTAATTTACGAGAATTGAAAGAAAACATACCGCTCGTACATTATTTTCTGCGAAGATCGTTTATTACATACCTGAAAGAGGAATTTCTAATTAGTTGCAATGAAATCTCCATCTTGGTTTCTGTTCAATGACGGAAAATTTGCAAAACAAAAATATCTATCTTCAACATTGTAGCTTTACGATGTTTTCTGTGTTTACTATACTCCAGCAGGCCGTGATATACGTCTGTCTTTTTTTCCCCAGTCTATGATGAGTCTGGAATCTTGTTGATTTTTTACGGGTTCCTTAATGTTACTTGCATCACGAATGCAGTAACTTTAGTGGAGTTGTAGAGTTTACTTAATTTTTGCAAATATTTAAAAACAATAATTAATAGTGCAATTTAGGTGAAATTGCAGTGGTAAGTTTCAATTTATAATTACTACTATATTGAAAGTCTTTAAAAATAATATGTTAAAAGCCTAAAGCAGTAAAATCAATGTGTCACTTAAGCGGTAAGAAGAGGGAAATTGTTATGTGTGTTAGGTTGGGAATACTGAATGTGTAATTTTAGACTTTCCGCGGATTGGTTTTGTGCGGAAACCAAGCAAATACTCACGATCTCGCACAAATCTTATTTGTTTTATTTAATTAATAATATACCTAGGTAACGTGTTTTTAGTATATCTCCAGTCTTGCTTATCCAACGATATATCCCTAATGTTCATTCCCTCCACAGTAACATAGCAACGGATCCTCCAGGCAGTTTAACGCGTGTGTTTTGTTTCCAGATCTAATTGAGGCTCTCCCAGAATATTGAAACCTTTTGAATTCACTTAAATGGATTCCTCGGCTCCAATACAAACACCCAGAGCTTCTGTTTTAGTTTGAATAATAGAACATCTCTTTTCTTTCTTGATGGCCGCCAAATCTAAATGCCATTTTGTGTCTATCGATTTTCTATTCAAATATGCGCCGGTATATATGATGGTTTCAGCAACCTCCTGCAGCGAGCTTTAGAAACAGTTGAAGAAAAAATAATAAATGTACCTACGTGTTACGTAACACGTGTTGAGATTTCTTTTACTTCTCCATTATACCAATTGTAAAGAGAAGGTATTGTAATGACGGGAAATAGTGTTTCGAGAACAATGCATGTTATCTACCTTTTTGTAAGGATTTCTCTTAATCTATTGAACATATTTCGTTCTTTCACTATATACGAGTCATTTTAGCCGCAAATGAACATGGGATATGAGTTTTTGACTAAGGGGATAACGCAAAATGGCGATTTCTTAACCTCTTCCCTTACTATATATTTTTCCAATTTTGTGAAAAAAAAAATCACATTTTTTTTATTTTTGTATAAAGGTCATTTAATATTACAGAATCACAATACATCACTAATTTTGTTACATATCTAAATAATCACTCTAAAATAGACAAACATTCATACCTGAATTATTATCCGAGCTATCTCGAGCACCTTGATTCCACTCTGGTAGTTGTCCCACTTTGATTTTCTCCTGAATTATTTACCAACTTATGTTTTTTTATGGATTAATTTATGAGGTACAATACCAGTGCTGTTATCAAGGCGTTAAATGTTGCTTGTCGTGTGATAGACTCGAAAGCAGGGTATTACGCACAGTGGTACATTGCATTCCGGACAGTAGTATCTGCTCTTGTGTCGAATTTGTTTGTATTTTGAGTCTCTCGCAATACTACACATGAAATCCTGTCTGGTTGGTTATTCTTCTTCAGAGTTCGTGAAATAACTTCTGGAAAGTGTCTACCTGTAAGGCGAAGTGGGTTGGGCGATTTTCCTGGCCATCCTGCCTTGAGTGATACGACATTCGGTGTGTACTTTTCGAAAATCTTACGAATTACCACCATTCGATAGTCAAAGGGTGTCTTCCTGCCTTCAGATATCGTATACCGAACGTAGGAATGCCACCACCAGATGTAGCAATATCTCTAACTTCTGTAGCCATCTAGTCGGGAAAAGGTTAATGAAATGATGGAAACGTATATATTCGGGATAATAATCCTTAGCAGCGAAAATGGGACTCACACGAGTTAACTCGGGTTAATAAATTTTGACGGAAGTTAGCAACCGGAGTTAACTCGGGTTAATCAGGGAAGTGGTTAATGAATTAGTAATTTCATTTTATTGATTATGTGTTCTTTCATTGCTGAGGTTTATCTCTGCCAAAAAATACAAATACAAATGTAGTAACTTCTAATAACAAAATACGAATTCTGAACTAAAAATATCATAAAAATTGACAGGGAATTTTTAGATCCCATTGCAGTCTTGATTAATGTCTCTTTCTTTCTCACAATACTAGCCTCATATGAGATAGACTCGTCCTCTACGTAAAGTCTGACTTTGTATGGTGGTGTTTTCTGGACGGTCCGGAATCGCTGCATGACGTCACTTTTTCCTGTGCCCATTTCTTTTTGGTCTCACGGGATGAGACCTGTAAAAGGAATAGGTACCAACCTACGTCTTCATTACCTCGAATTTTTCCCACCTGTTTTTTTAGTTTATTTTTCCAAAATAATGAATTCCAAACTCTTCGTTGGACTATATCCTTATCCGGGAAATGCGTTATAGATCGATTCAGAAGTTCGCCGAGCTCTTGCGTTTGGCCACAAAGTAATGTCAGAATTTTGAAAATTGCATGAACTATCACCACACTTTTGAGTGTGGACTATTCCACACACGCTTAATATAACATTGCCACAGCTTAAAAAATTGTATTTTCTTTTATAACATGTATCTTTAACAAGGAAATAAATGGACTGCTAGTTCACAGGGTTAGCGGCTTTAACTAGTTCTAATGAGTGCACTGATTCTATAATTAACATGGAGGCATGAGATAAGTATCCTGTCTGTTATAATTCATTATGGCTCCGCCGCTATCTGATTGATTGATTGACTGGCACACAAAATATGATTTCCTTCCCCTTTGTGCCTTCAATTTTTTGTTTAAATTGAATTCAATTTAAATAATCAGTTATTTAGAGTAGGAAGTTTTGAAGTGAAAGCCTGGTATATATTCATTCATTCATTCATTCATTCATTCATTCATTCATTCATTCATTCATTCATTCAGTGTTCTGCCCAAGGGCAGGTCTTTCACTGGAAATCCAGCTTTCTCCAATCTTTCCTGTTTTCTGCCTTCCTCTTTGTCACCTCATATGATCCAATTATCTTAATGTCGTCTATCATCTGATATCTTCTTCTACCCCCAACTCTTCTCCCGTTCACAATTCCTTCCAGTACTTCCTTCAGTAGGCAGTTTCTTCTCAGCCAGTGACCCAACCAATTCCTTTTCCTCTTCCTGATCAATTTCAGCATCATTCTTTCTTCACCCACTCTTTCCACCATATATTTGTGTTTTCCATTTGTATTTATATCTGTTTTTGTTTTCATATGCGCATTTAACTCATTTTACATTTTTCATTTGTATTTATATCTGTATTTATCTCTCTTTTAATTTTTTATTTGTACTTTCCATTTGTATTTATATCTGTATCTTGTATTTATGTATACATTTAACTCTTTTTCCATTTTTTCATTTGTATTTATATCTGTATTATCTATTTTTATTTGTGTTTTCCTTTTGTATTTATATCTGTATCTTGTATTTATGTGCGCATTTAACTCTCTTTCAATGTTTTCAATTGTATTTATATCTGTAGGCCTATTTATCTTTTTGTATTCTTCATTTGTTTTTATGTCTCTATGTTGTATTTTTATCTGTATCAATCTGTATTTATGTCTATATTTTGTACATTTCTTTTTCACTTTTTTATTTATATTTTTGCCTGTAATCTTGTATTTATATCTGCATTTTCTCTTCTTTTTTCTTTTTTATTTGTATTTATAACTGTATTATCTATTTTCATTTGTGTTTTCCTTTTGTATTTATATCTGCATCTTGTATTTCAGTGCTAATTTAACTCTTTCCATTTTGTCATTTGTATTTAAAGCTGTATTTATCTCCTTTTACATTTTTTATTTGTATTTTCCATTTTTATTTACATCTTTATCTTGTATTTATGTGCGCATTTAACTCTTTTTCCATTTTTCATTTGTATTTATATCTGTATTTATCTTTTTGTATTCTTCATTTGTTTTTATGTCTCTATGTTGTATTTTTATCTGCATCAATCTCTTTTTATCTGTTCATTTCTATTTATATCTATATCTTGTACTTATCTCTTTTTTCACTTTCTCATTTACATATTTTTGCCTGTATCTTGTATTTATATGTGCATTTTTCTCTTCTTTTTCCTTTTTCCATTTGTATTTATGTGTACATTTTCTCTTCTTTTTCTTTTTCCCTTTGTATTTATGTGTACATTTTTCTCTTCCTTTTTCTTTTTCCATTTGTATTTATGTGTACATTTTCTCTTCTTTTTCTTTTTCCCTTTGTATTTATGTGTACATTTTCTCTTCTTTTTTTCTTTTTCATTTGTATTTATGTGTGGGGTAAACATTGGTAATTTCGTGGCAGTGGTTATATCGTGATACTTATTCTTTGCTCTTTTGAGAAGTAACCAATGATGTTACGAGATTCAAATTTCCACCAAGGGATTGCATATGTTGTCCAGTTTCCAGAAACATACAGCTACGCTTTGTGTGACTATTGTAGTTGCTTCAGTGAGCTTTTATGTTTGGAGAGAGCAAGTTAGCGTCGACTTCTCAGGCGTACAAATTTTGTGGATGCTTGTAATTGCATTGTAGGTTTATTACTAAAGGTAAGCATATGATATTTGGTAAAATGATTTATTATATCTTAATGAAATTTTATGAAATGTTTTTGGAATTTTAGATACAGCTGTAGTCGCCATATAGGCTTAGCTTTACTGATAGAAATCTTAGCTGTTTGAGGCGAAATTTTGGTGAGCATTAAGCGTTACATTTCATACTATTTTAAAAATTTTATTACAATATGAATTTTAGAAATCTGAAGATAAGATGTGATAACAAAAAGAAAAGGGGGACGCAATGGGTTCAGTGTAGCTTCTGTTTGATTTTCTATCATGCTGAGTGCCAATGATAAGTGCTAGATGACTTACTTGCAAGAATTGTGACAGAAGATGAAACATGGCTCCACCATTTTGGACCGGAGACAGAGGCAGACATTGGAGTGGCATCACGCAAATTCACCAAAGAAATAGAAATTCAAAATTACACCTTCGGCAGGAAAAATTATGACTACTGTGTTTTTCGATTCAGAAGGACTCTTGCTTGTGGACATAATGCCACACGGAACCACCATTAATTCTGACGCGTATGTGGCAACTCTCAAGAAAATTCAAGTTCGACTGAGTCGTGTTCGACGACATCGGGAGAAGCAGGATGTTCTGCTATTGCATGACAACGCACAGCCATATGTCAGTCACAAGACCCCAGGAGAGACAACACTGAAACATCCGCCTTACAGTCCTGAACTGGAGATTACCATCTCTTTGGTAAACTGAAGGATCCCTTCGCGGAACGAGGTTAGAAGATGACTCCCTTGTGCACGCTGCTAAAGAGTGGCTCAGGCGTGTTGGTCCAGACTTTTACCGTGCTAGTCTACAGGCCCTCGTTCCTAGGTTACGTAAGGCAGTTGAAAGGGACGGGGATTATGTGCAAAAGTCACATTTATTCCTAAAGGATGTATCTACATTTTGTGAAAATATCAAAGCTGTAGGATAAAAATGTAATTTTTAAACAAATGCTATGCATTACTTTTGGAGTTACCTTAGTAATATAGGCTATAGTAAAGTCCGTAATAAAAGTGTTCACCCTTTCAGGGCAAAGAAGATCCCTTTTCAATTTCAATTTTTACTTTGATTTCATTCTTATTATGTGTTGATATGTATTTCTATGTTTTCTTGCTATGAATATTAGACGGAATTACTATGTTTGAAGTCTTGTAACAATAAATGAGAATTTAATTTGACTTCAATGAATTTTTCCACAATTCTTCTACCTCTCACGAAATTATCAATGTAATATCACGAAATTACCAAGGTTATCACGAAATAACCAACTATTTAGCGTAAGTTGTAAAAGTGGTTTTTTGGCACACGTTCAAGAACGTATCCAATCTTTTATGTCTCCAGATTTGTACAGCAAATTATCGTCTTTTAGATGAAAAAATCGGAATAAGGATATATTTACACATTTGCATTTTAAATTAATTTTCATGAAATTATCACGAAATTACCAATGTTTACCCTACATTTTTTCTCTTCTTTTTCTTTTTCCCTTTGTATTTATGTGTATATTTTTCTCTTCTTTTTTTCTTTTTCACTTTGTATTTATGTGTACATTTTCTCTTCTTTTTTCTTTTCATTTTTGTATTTATGTGTACATTTTTCTCTTCTTTTTTCTTTTTCCCTTTGTATTTATGTGTACATTTTTCTCTTTTTATATGTATTCTCATTCGTATTTATACCTGTATCTTGTATTGAAATCTATTTATATCCTTTTTTAAATGATTTCTCTTCCTTTTTTCTGACATAAGCAGCTTCAATTTTGTACAGTCTATTTTAATTTATGCTTTGTCCTGTTATAGACAAGTAAATAAATCTTAATTGTGTGGCGTTTTCTCAAGACAACCCAAGAAATTTTCACACCCGACACTGCATACGGGTCCAAATTACATGCAAGAATAAAGATATTTCATGTAATTCAAGGGATTCCATACATCTCTTGCCACTTTTTTCCTGTGTATTCTCCGTGTAGACCCCCAAGCAAGGTAGTTGCGGAGCCCTGTAGGCCGACACTTTTACTTGTCGGCGTAGAACCGGAATTTCTTGAATCAGCAGCAGAACAATATCATCGCGTGTGGCTCCCTCCTCCCCCCCCAACACCCTCGCAGGGGTGGGGCGGTCATATTGTTCAAGCCCGACATGTTTCATCCCCCAGCAGTGGCGGGGATTGGGGTGGAATACTAATTCCGTTACCAGCTGCAATATTCATTGTGCGGCCGATAGTAATTTGTTTCGCTCCAACACTGCTCTATCAAGTGCGTGGACAGGCCTGCTTACTCCTCGCGAGCGTCATGCCCCTTTCTTAACGTCTCTGAAATATTGATATTAGCATCATCGTCAACATAATATTCGTTATTATTATCTTTGTCACCCTTAGTACTTAATTCATCATCATCATCATCATCATCATCATCATCATCACAGCCATCGTCACCTGAACAGATCCGAACACTGGCATTACTATTCCTATCATTCTTAATCTTATCATTATTGCAATAACGTCATCTTTACCTCGTCTTCATCATCATTATTGTCAACTTCGTCGACTACGTCATCATAACTATAACAATTTATTTTATTTATTTATTTACTTATTTATTTACTTATTTATTTATTTACTTATTTATTTAATTATTTATTTATTTATTATTTATTTACTTCTTTATTTAATTATATATTTATTTATTTATTTATTTATTTATTTATTTATTTATTTCTGTCAGATGCTTTTCCAATTCACTGCGGCCTAAAGCAAGGATATGCACTATCACCTTTACTTTTTAACTTCGCTCTAGAATATGCGATTAGGAGAACCCAGGATAACAGAGAGGGTTTGGAATTGAACGGGTTACATCAGCTGCTTGTCTATGCGGATGACGTGAATATGTTAGGAGAAAATCCACAAACGATTAGGAAAACACGGAAATTTTACTTGAAGCAAGTAAAGAGATAGGTTTGGAAGTAAATCCCGAAAAGACAAAGTATATGATTATGTTTCGTGACCAGAATATTGTACGAAATGGAAATATGAAAATTGTAAATTTATCCTTTGAAGGGGTGGAAAAATTCAAATATCCGAGAGAAAGTTACACAACGCAGAACTGCACGCATTGTATTCTTCACCTGACATAATTAGGAACATTAAATCGAGACGTTTGAGATGGGCATGGAATGTAGCACGTATGGGCGAATCCAGAATGCATATAGAGTGTTAGTTGGAAGGCCTGAGGAAAAAATACATTTGGGAAGGCCATGATGTAGATGGGAAGATAATATTAAAATGGATTTGAGGGAGATGGGATATGATGGTAGGGACTGGATTAATCTTGCTCAGGATAGGGACCGATGGTGAACTTATGCGAGGGCGGCAATGAACCTGCGGGTTCTTTAAAAGCTATTTGTAAGTAAATAATAATAATAATAATAATAATAATAATAATAATAATAATAATAATAATGAGGACCAGGTATTTATGGAGATCGCGAAAATCACGATATAATAGATATACAATAGATTTTTACTAACCTTTACGAATTAAGTGATTCTGATTAATAATATGCGAATAAAACAATCGCGAAATAGAGTTCTAATAACGAAATATGAACACATTTGCGAATTATTATTATTGCGTTATTTATAGGGAATTTCATATTCTGAGTTTTTTTTTCGGATTTTTGTTTTCGCTTGAATTTGTTATACATTCAAGTAGGTTACATTATATGATATTCCAGATGTTCTCATTAAATTAGTGAACTCAAAAGACGGAGAACTCAACATTTCACTAATAATTTGAAAGTGTTAATTCACGGGCTTCAAGTTTTTCGCTTTTAATGAATGTGTGTTAAATACAGTCTCAATCCAACAAATATTGTCTACTGGCCATACCTCACCTTTACCCGAATCCAACGAAATTTTAATGTTAATTATTTAGAAAGTAATATTCATACTGAGTTAATATTCCAGTTCCCAAATAATTGTATTTTAGAAAATTTTCATTAATCTCCGCCAAGAGTAGGCTACAAATCAATCTCCAACAATCTCCGCCGACCCCAATAGTAAAAAAACACAAATGATAAAATTAATCTCTATAAATACCTGCCCCTGATGATGATGATGATGATGATGATGATGATGGTAGTAATAATAATAATAATAACTGGACAGTGGATGTGGGATGACTTATCGTTGAATGTAGGTGCACATTTACTATATGTTACATTTTTTCCATTCAGACCATCGGCTGAACAGGTTTTCAACGTATACAGACGATGTCAACATGCTACTGTATCTCCGTACAGTCAGGAGGAAAAGAAAAATAACGTACTGTAGTACATACCTTGCAAGGTTCAGTCCTCGTCATCATTGATGCAATTACCAGCGTTGCAGTAAACGACGATATATTCTCGTTAAGTTGTCGAAGCTGAATCGTCTTCGCCTATCGCTTAAACAGTTTTTGTATCGAGAGAATTTCTGAAGAAAACCTCTAAAATGGGGATCACTCAATTTCTTTAGAGGAATATTTGCACTGAGCATCATGTTGCACGTGTCGTTTAGACCCGCACAACTAAATGATGATGATGATGATGGTTCCTCAGATTTCATTTCAACGCATTTCCTGTGCGATGTACTGTTGCAATGTTTCTCTATAGCCTGAGTTGTTCTGGTTTTTATTTCAATTTTACATACATTACACACGATATTGTCTTCGTTAATACATAAAATGTCACTCTCGTATTTCTTAATTGCATTTCGTATCTCTAAGCGAATTTAACGTTTTGCCTTCGACATTATGAATGGATCAGCACTACACTATTCAACTCGTACTAAATACTTGAGCAGGATAACACAACTGCACACATTGCGTTGCAATGTGGACCGGGGTTCCTTCGTTATGTACGCTGCTGTACTCGCCAGGTACACAAAAGACGGACGGCGCGGCACGTGCCATATACTCCGATACGAAACAACTTCACTTTTCCTTAAGTCATCCCGCATCCACTGTCTGATAATAATAATAATAATAATAATAATAATAATAATAATAATAATAATAATAATAATAATAATAATTACAATAATAATAATAGTAATAATAATGATAATAATAAAATAATGAAAATAAACTAGAGTACTAGTAAACTGCACGAGTTACAAAGCGGCGTTTCTTTAATGGCACTGGCTATACACAAGAGGATAGACACTGCTAGTTTCCATGGGACCCTGAGCCCTGATTTTCCTGTCGTGAGTCGAGGTCAGTACTACTTGGTGGCTACCAATGGAGCCGTACCTTCCGACACTGCCTATTTCAACCTCAGTGTAATGTTGGTGGCCATGTTCTTCTACGATCTATTTCGATTGTTTACGTTAGAGCAAATATAAACACTCACTGCTGTACCAAAAATGGAAGACCTAGAAATTCTTGTGAGAACAAATATAGAGATGCAAGGGTGGAGCTGGTCGCATACCTTGCCCCTGATGTGTTTATTGCGCTAGGACTAGATAGAGACATAACCGATAAATTGTAATCAATTGAAGCCGAATGCAAATGCATTAGGGGACCATTAGGACGGCGTACATGGGATCGATCTTACAATGTCTTGACCTAGACGGGGCTGATTTACGGACGCGTAGGAAGAAGAGATACGAGTGTTGCATAGATGTAGGCGTACAGTGAACAGACATCTACTGTGTCGTGATGAGAGGTAGAGATTAGCGGTCGTGGAGAACTGAATTGAAAATATATCACTTCTTGCAAATATGTTGTAACTTCCTTTGTTTTCTGTTCATGTCATGAATTATTTGCTTAAGGGGTACAGCTTACAGCAATAAAATTTTGGAAATATTCAACATTTTTTCCTCCATTACTGTATCTTGTACAATAATGAAAATTAGTATGTGTAAAACACTGTCCTTCTGCTATGTGAAAAAAATATTTTTACAATTTACAGGAAGGAGATGCACTATCACCTTTACGTTTTAACTTTGCTCTAGAGTATGCCATTAGGAAAGTCCAGGATAACAGAGATGGTTTGGAATTGAACGGGTTACATCAGCTGTTTGTCTATGCGGATGACGTGAATATGTTAGGAGAAAATCCACAAACGATTAGGGAAAACACGGGAATTTTACTGGAAGCAAATAAAGCGATCGGTTTGGAAGTAAATCCCGAAAAGACAAAGTATATGATTATGTCTCGTGACGAGAATATTGTACGAAATGGAAATATAAAAATTGGTAATTTATCTTTTGAAGAGATGGAGAAGTTCAAATATCTTGGAGCAACAGTAACAAATATAAATGATACTCGGGAGGAAATTAAACACAGAATAAATATGAGAAATTCCTGTTATTATTCGGTTGAGAAGCTTTTATCATCCAGTCTGCTGTCAAAAAATCTGAAAATTGGAATTTATAAAACATTTATGTTACCGGTTATTCTTTATGGTTGTTAAACTTGGACTCTCACTTTGAGGGAGGAATATAGGTTAAGGATGTTTAAGAATAAGGTTCTTAGGAAAATATTTGGGGCTAAGAGGGATGAAGTTACAGGAGAATGGAGAAAGTTACGCAACACAGAACTGCACGCATTGTATTCTTCACCTGACATAATTAGAAACATTAAATCCAGACGTTTGAGATGGGTAGGGCATGTAGCACGTATGGGTGAATCCAGAAATGCATATAGAGTGTTAGTTGGGAGGCCGGAGGGAAAAAGACCTTTAGGGAGGCCGAGACGTAGTTGGGAAGTTAATATTAAAATGGATTTGAGGGAGGTGGGATATGATGATAGAGAATGGATTAATCTTGCTCAGGATAGGGACCAATGGCCGGGTTATGTAAGGGCGGCAATGAACCTCCGGGTTCCTTAAAAGCCAGTAAGTAAATAAGTAAGTAAGAAAATTATTTACATTTGTTTTTCAAAATTCAGTTCACTGTGCAGTGATGAAGCTTTTCCCGTATACCTTAAAAACTATCCAACATTCTGTGATGAAATTTCTTGTGTGTATTACTCATAATGCATGTCATACCTACAATATGATGCAAGATCACTTCTCTATCTTTGATAGATTGTCTGATAAAAAATAAATTCATTTTACAAAATGGTCAAATATCGGTATTTTCTTCCAACACAAAATTAAAAAGATAAATTATTTATTAAGGAATTTAGTTGGAAGAACATGATAGTAGCCTATAAACATGAGTTTCAGCAATAAAATAAAGGAGAGAGAACACGAAAAAATAAAAATGTTTATGAGTTACGAGGTAAACGCTTCATCACAGCACAGTGAACTGGACATTTTGCATTTTGAAAAAATATATATATAATTTTTTTGAATCGTAAAGATATTTTTTCATATAGCAGACAGTGTTTTACACATACCAATTTTCATTATTGTACAAGATACAATAATGGAGGGAAAAAATGATGAGTATTTCCAAAAATTTTACTGCTGTAAGCTGTACCTAACCCCTTAACTATGATGTAATATTATTATTATTATTATTATTATTATTATTATTATTATTTAGTCAATTTAACATTGCATCATTCATAAATTTAAGTGTGTAAGTGTTTATTTAAAAAAATGTAAAATACATAGTTCTTACCTACTACATTCATTCATAGCTTTCTGCCCAAGAGTACATCTTTCACTGCAAACCCAGCATTCCACATTATTCCACTTCTTCAGCCTTCCTCCTAATCTCCGTATATAATCCATATATCTTAAAGTTGTCTATCATCTGATATCTTCTTGTCCTTCGAACTTTTCTTCCGTTCACCATTCCTTCCAGTGCATTCCTTAGTAGGCAGTTTCTTCTCAACTAGTGACCCACCCAATTTATTTTTTTCTCTTCCTGATCAGTTTCAGCATTATTCTTTCCTCACCCATTCCTTCCATCACAGCTTCATTCTTATTCTGTCTGTCCATTTCACACACTCCATTCTTCTCTATATCCACATTCTCAAATGCTTCTAGTCGCTTCGTAAAGAGGTAAAGAGTTCAGAATTCGTATTTTATTATTAGAATTTATTACAATCCTTTTTGAAAATTGCATGCCGCCACTGATGGATATTTGCACGGGCAGAGAATGTAAACAACTCTACGCGGAAGTGGATCATCCCCAATAGAAGTGGAGTGAGGCTGACGTCATATTTCACCTACTTACGGGTTCTGCAGGCCTGTTTTAGGTAACCAAACGCAGGACTTTAGTTATACAGGGCATATCAAAGTCCGGTAACACTTTCAATATGTTATTACACAAAAACTACTAATGATAGCACTTTCAAACACACGTCAGTTTAAAGTGAAACTATCAAAGTTCTGTTTACACCTTACAAAGATTCAATGTGTGAACCAAGAGTGACTCGGCAGATGTCCAAACGATAATCAAACTCTTCCCATACCCTTTTCAACATATCCTCTGTGACCGTGGCGGCAGCTTCTCGAATTCTGGTTTTAGTTCCTCTAAATCACGTGGCAAAGGCGGTACAAGCACACGGTCCTTTAGTTACCCCCATAGAAAAAGTCGCATGCAGTCATATCGGGTGACCTTGGTGGCCATGACATGAAACATCTGTCCCTTACTCCAGCACGTCCTATCCAACAATCAGACATCTCAAACGAGTTTTCTTGCCAGCTACAACAACAGGCAGCAGACGATGATGACTTATTCAGCCGCTTAATTTTCAGCGACGAAGCGACATTCCACACGAGTGGAAAAATTAACAAGCACAACTGTCGTGTTTGGTGTACACAGAAACCTCACAGAATCATTGAACATGAGTGTGATTCACCAAAGGTGAATGTTTTCTGCGCGTTGTCACAACGAAAACTGTACGGACCTTTCTTCTTCATTTTGAGGCTACTGTGACTGGACATTCATATCTGGACATGTTGGAGCAATGGTTGGTGCCTCAACTTAGACAAGATCTCGATGACGATTTCATCTTTCAGCAAGATGGGGCTCCGCCACATTTCCACAATGCAGTTCGTGCTTACCTGAATACGGAGATGTCTGATCGTTGGATAGGACGTGCTGGAGTAAGGGAGAGATGTTTCATAACATGGCCACCAAGGTCACCCGATATGACTGCATGTGACTTTTTCTATGGGCGTACCTAAAGGACCGTGTGTTTGTACCGCTTTTGCCACGTGATTTAGAGGAACTAAAAACCAGAATTCGAGAAGCTTCCGCCACAGTCACGGAGGATATGTTGAAAAGGGTATGGGAAGAGTTTGATTATCGTTTGGACATCTGCCGAGTCAATCGTGGTTCACACATTGAATCACTGTAAGGTGTAAACAGAACTTTGAGAGTTTGACTTTAAACTGACGTGTGTTTGAAAGTGCTATCATTAGTAGTTTTTGTGTGATAATATATTGAAAGTGTTACGGACTTTTGATATGCCCTGTATTTTTGGTTCTGACTTATCCCGTGGTTAGAAAGTTCGCTTACACGATCAGAAAGTTGTAGGTCAGGTACTTATCTTTGAACGGCAGTATACATACACGATAACAACTTTCGCCTTCTACGATTTTCTATAAATTAACACTCATCAGTAGCACAGCTACAACACTACTGGGTGTTCAGTTCAAAATGTGTCATGGTTCGCTGTATGCCGTCATATGGCTAGCCGATGAGCCTAGAGAATTCAATCTTCCTACACTTCCGCAGCTCAGGTGTATAATCTAAGAGGCAGAGAAGTTGGCTAGCAAGTACGGCGTTCATTCTGAAGAGTACGTGCCGATACGTACGGTAACGCCGGTAGTGGCAGGAATGTGAACTGTTTGGAAATACGTACTGTCGAGATATGGGGAGAGGGTTAAGACGATTACTTACGTATTTGTTGACATTAACTTCGACGGTCAACATGGACACGGAGCATTTGATTTGTGTTGTGGAATGTTACCATACGCAACCGATGATAACAAATACCCTGCGTACGACTTGCCGGCGCAAAACACAGTTCGAAAGAGGTTATGGTAGCACACAGACCGTACAGACCGCCATCTGTTGCTACGGCGTTCAAGTTATACCGTACACGTTCTCAAGTTCAGATTGAAGAACGCCTTAAATAATAGGCAACTTCTCTAACATATAAACTGAAACTCGCTTCAAATCGGTGACCCAACAACAGTGACGTCATGACACACTTTGAAATGAACACCCAGTACTATTGTTCACCACAAATGTGTATTTGCTTCTAGTAAGGATTGCTTGGAATTTAAAGCAGGGGGGAAGTAAGCTTACCTAGAAGCTAATTAATTCAATATCCACTGCGTGTAACTGGGCGATTTCGTGTCGTCTGAGGTTCCATTTTCTACATATTTTCACCACTGTAGATCTGTAAGGGGGAGTCAGTGGGATTTTCTACATGGATGGTCCCTAGCATCTCCGCCTTTCACGTCACAACGCGGGGGAAGACTTAGCATTTCACCGTTTGCATTTCAAAACCACGACACAGTCACTAGGGCCTTCTAATTTATGAACAGAATTACCCCAGCTTTAGCAGAGCGGAAGGGAAATTCAACCACTTCTGGTTTTGCTACTATATTGTGGCGGCGTTCGAGAGCAGTGGTTCCCAATTAGTGATCCGCAGACCCAAGGGAGTCTCTAGAGCAGGCCTACACAAACAGCGCTCAACGAGCGCGTGCGCTCCTTTGGAGCGGGAGAGCGGTTGTTACTCTCGCCGAAACGGAGAGGAAGATACGTCAGAATGACATAGACTTGCTACAGGTAGAGGAGAGGGAAACGACCATTGAGCTATCTAGTGGAGTGCAGTGTGTATTCTCAGTAACTGTTTCAGGTTGCTTACCTACTGCTACAGTACAGTATGGAAGAATCTAAAAGACGGAATAGTGATCATCAGGCAAATTCTTTCAATGTTTCATTGTTAAATTCTTATTTTTCATAGCTGTTGGAGTAAATACTCAGTGTCTTATCTGCCACAACATTTGAAAGGTAGAAAGGAACTTAACATAATGCGTCATTACGAGTCCGGACATAAAGATACTAAAGATATTAATCTTCAACAATTTAAATATCTCCCTTCAGGAAAAATACCAGCTCAGTGTTGAAATGTTGAATAAATTACGGGATTTCAGTCGTAAACTTACACTTTTCGTAAGTCAGTTTCGGAAAGATAATATGGCTTACTTTCGAACGATAGAAACTGCTCGTGATGAAGCCATGTTAAACGATTATATACAAATATTAATTTAAATTCAAAATGTACTTAATTCTAGATTCCAAGATCTTGCCTTAAGGTCCACACCTGTGGAGTAACGGTTAGCGCGTCTAGCCGCGAAACCAGGTGGCCCAGGTTCGATTCCCGGTCAGGGCAAGTTACCTGGTTGAGGTTTTTCCGGAGGTTTTCCTCAACCCAGTATGAGCAAATGCTGAATAAATTTCGGTTCTGGACCCCGGACCCATTTCACCGGCATTATCACCTTCTTCTCATTCAGACGCTAAATAACATAAGCTGTTGATAAAGCGTCGTAAAAATCTTGACTTAATTGAAAAGAAGTTTAAAGTTATCATAATAAATTCTTTCAACACCAGTTGAAACAGTGTCATATAAGTTGCGGGTGGGCCTGGTTGGCGCAGTTGGTATAGCAATGTCCTTCTATGCCCGAGGTTGCGGGTTCGATTCCGGGCCAGGTCGATTGCATTTAAGTGTGCTTAAATGCGACAGGCCCATGTCAGTAGATTTACTGGCATGTAAAATAACTCCTGCGGGACAAAATTCCGGCACACGGGCGACGCTGATATAACCTCGGCAGTTGCGAGCGTCGTTAAATAAAACATAACATTTAACGATTTACAGCTCGGACTTATTGATCTTCAATGTGACCTAAGGGCTAAAGATCGTTTGAATAATACTACTAGCCTGGTTGAGTTTTACAAGACTAAACATTAGCAATAGTATCCACGACTACACAGGCTGGCTGTGAAAATGATTCCTATGTTTGGCTCAACATTTATTTTTGTGAGCAACTGTTTTCTGTTACCAACTTTGATAAAGGCAGACATCGAACATCTGTAACTGATGTTTCATTATGATCAGTAGGCTACTGTTCCTTTCAGCTGCCAACAGCATAAAACCTCGTTTTGATGTACTGATAAATAAAAATATAACAAAATGATATTGTACATTTAAGTAGCTATAGAATTTCTATTACTTCTGTAAAATAAATATTTCTTTATTAATTAATAATAGTCCAAGATAGTTTTGCAAACACTGAACGTGAGTTCATTTCATAAACACTCGTAATAGTACTTCCTTTTGTGTTTATTTTGTACGAGATCACCCCTTCTTCTAGTCCACCCTTATACAGAGCGCAGCTAATACTGCATTCCGCTCATGAGCTGTGAGCCGGCTCGGAGAGCGCAAACCTTGTGCAGGCCTGCTCTACAGAGAATGAAAGCGAAATAACCCTGCAGTTTTTGAGAACGAATAGCTCATGTTGTATGTAAGATGCGTCTAATTGATATCGAGAGGCAAGAGATTGAGCTCCAATGTTCGGAAAAATCCTCACTACATTTGCAATCAGATCTCATGCTTAACTGGGGGAGGTGTGACTACATAAATTCTTGTAACAAAGACAGCAGAGCAGGTTTAGCGTGGCTAAGATTGGGGGCAAGGAAGGGTAATGAAATTGTCAACGAAGAAGGAGAGCGCCTTTGTCCACTGTGTGGGGAAAAGGACTCCTATAGACATATTTTATTGCAGTGTGTCGAATTGGAACATATCCGGAAAAAATATCTACTACCCTCGATGCTAAGTCAGAATAGGAGTTCGCTTGCATGTCTTAACCTCATGGGGAATAGAGAATACGAACAAAAGACTGGATTGTTCCTCTTGAAGTCGAGACAGATTAGAACTTCAGCTGTTGAAGTTTGTGATGCGAACTGGCGAAGGAATAATGGCATCTACTCAATTATACACTTTTATATCTGTTTTAGGTTAGGATATATTATATTATTTATTTATTTATTTATTTATTTATTTATTTATTTATTTTTTATTTATTTATTTATTATTTTGCTAATAATTGTAACATAAAATATTATATATATATATACAGAAAAACTTTAGCTCGCCCCTGAAAGAGTAGAACTCGTGCTCAGGGGCGGATTCCTGAATTGAAATAATAATTATACAATACAGTTTGTCTTATGTCTGCTGTGAAATTGTAGTATATAAATTTAAATTTACAATTTTTCAATTTTTATAAAATCCATACATAACTTTTTAAATTTAAAACTAGAACTATTAGAATTGACAAGATTAGGATACTTAAATATAAATTTGTTATATATTCTTGGGTCTAAATTACTACTATGATTAAATACTGTAACAGTGTTGCATTTTGGTTCAAACAATCTTAAAGAATTCATACCTTTTGTTTCATAACTATGAGAATGCAATTCAAAATTATTTCGATTTTTATGTATGAATTTTATTAATACAATATAATAAATTTGTCTTACGTTAAGTACATTAAAGTCTAGAAACAAATTTTGAGATGGAAAATCAATAGGTTTATGAAGACATATTTTAATTATTTTCTTCTGTAATAAATAAAGTGGATTAAAATTGGATTTAAATGAGCTACCCCATCCTATAATTCCATACATAATTACCGATTGAAATAAAGTTAAATATATTGTACGTAATAAACGTATTGACAAGTAATTCCTCAATAAAACAAAATAATATACTATTTTACGTAATTTATTACAAAGGTAATTAATGTGTTGGTTCCATTTTAAATGATTATCGAAAATTACGCTTAAATACTTAACTTCAGAGGACAATGTTTGTGCTATTTTCATTTTAACCTGTGTGTTGTTTTGGAGAATGGTTGGATCTAACCATAGGTGAGGGGGAGTGAAACCTACAAAGTAGGACTTGTTTTACACAGCAGACCCGTGCATTTGATTTAAGAGAAAATTTGGTAATATAAACATTTACATAGAGATAAAAAAATTTACAGGAGAAAAAGTTCGTCCAAAGGGCTGGACTCTGGAAGAGTACCCAAAACGCTCATTGCATTTCCGCGTTGAATAGCAATACTTAAGCGTTGACGCAAATAAGTAGTGCAACGGCGATCACCAGTAATGGAGATCAAAATTTTTCCGATTTGAGATACCAAAACTTTAGCGTCATGACTCCAAGGACCGAAGGTCTCCACAGCAAATGGGACAAAGATATAATTGTCTAAAAGATGAGCATATTTATTGACTTTCTTCTTCACGGCTAATTCAGCAGCAGATGCTGCGTGTCTGGAGGTATTCGGTAAGTGAGATGGAGCTAGAGTGTCAACGCAAGTGGAGTCCCAAATTAAAGATTTTCCTCTAGACCATGGAATTAAGGTGAGACCATCGGGTCGTTTACCATCTGCGCGACTAATACCTGATGGTTCCAAAAGAGACGGGATGCCACAAGAAGTCAGAGATCTTTTAATGATATCATTGAGTGATGTATGTCTGGGAATGCGACCCTTGCTCCTCGCACAGCTGAGTGCATGATGGCCGTAAATATCAGCAATTCCCCCGCAAATACATTGGTGTGGCTGGCAGAGTTTACAACCAAGGCGTAAAGCTATTGCGATTTTAAAGGATGTGCTATCTATTAGGGTGCCGATGTGAGGAGAAGGTAATGCGTGTAACCAAGCTCCAGACTCACTCTCTTGAAGAGCTAGGAGACGTGCAATGTCTTGTTCGGATGTGAAAGAAGAAAGGAGTGTATCTAAAATTTTTGGGAACAGATAACGTCCCACTGTTTTTGAAATTCAGCATGGGCAGGAGGATGAGTGGTTTGTGAGGAAGTATACCAACTTGTCAGAGCATCACGCACATGGCAGATTTCAGTACATCTGTATGTATAATATTGCTCAATAAATCCATCTATCTATTTATGTTACAAAAAAAATGTAATATTATTGGTGGAAAGTTCATAATTTTCTCATAATCCCCCCCCCCCCAATGTTTAACACCCGCTTCTTCAGTAACTATTGTAAATCGTATCGTGATTTTTTTCCACATCGATAGAAAATCTAAATAAAGAATAATTTATCCCTGTGGTGTATTTCAATAGCGCGAACGGTTTCCGTATAAATTTAATTTTAGAACCGCTAATTTGAAGCCACTGAACGATGCGAACAGATTGCAACGTTGTAGTCAAAGTGGGAGGAGGTAGGTAGTTCGCCTGGAGACATACCTGAGTTCGTTGATCTCTTACAACTGTATTACGAGAAGAAACAGCGCTGTATAAGCGGCGATGTTGCCAGACGGCTGAAACTTACAACTTAATTTTCTAATTAACCGTGTATTTAATCACAAAACGTAATATAGGTTTTCTATTCATTTAAGTTTACTCTATTGTCCCTTTCAGTATGCAGAATTCTTTCACTTCCACCTGTATAATCTCCTTTTTATAAGAACTATTGTTGTAGGTATCCCCACGCCATCGAACACACCTGTGAAATTACTACAACTTCAGATATTATTATACAGCTATTGTCAAATGTTTTTCTAGAAGCTTCATATTACAGGAGGCCAAGGCCATTGAATGCACTTGAAATATAATACAAGTTAGTAAATTAAATCTTAATACAGTCATGAAGCTTGAGGTGATTTTTGCATTTCTCGCCATACAATTCTCAAAGCGGTTAGCAACTGAGAGAACTAAGAACAATAGACTGTACGATAGTAGCGATCCTAGTGGCTAGCAAATAATGTTCACCTGTCATTGGATGCATATTCCCTACGTATTGAGCTTCGCAACTGTATGTACTAGGTGATAATAGTAATAATAATAATAATAATAATAATAATAATAATAATAATGTGCGTTATAATAATTCTTTGTAATTATCGTTTACCGTGTTCATAAATCGTCATAAAATAACCTACTAAAATTTAAAAAAATATATCGTTTATCATTTTATTCGCAAAATAGGCCTAATAAAATAAATTTCATTCGAGGTTTTTGTATTTTCTTACATAAATTTATTTCCAACTAAATTGATTCGTAAATACAGGATGTAACAGAACCTCACCGACGAAACTTGGGGAATGCTGGGCCACATAGAGAAGATAATGTTTTGTTAAGGGGTTAGGTACAGCTCAAGGCAGTAAATTTTTTGGAAATATTCAACATGTTTTTCCTCCATTTCTGTGTCTTGTGCGATAATGAAAATTGGTATATGTAAAACACTGTCCTTCTGCTACATGAAAAAAAAATATATTTTCACGATTAAAAACATTTATTTTATTTTAATTCAAATTGATGACAGTTCACTGTGCAGTAATGAAGTTTTTCCCCCTCATAACTCAAAAACTATCCAACATTCTGTGATGAAATTCTTTGTGTTTATTTATGCATGCCACATCTACAATATGATGCAAAATCGCTTCTCTACCTTTGATAGAGTGTGTGATAAAAATAAATTGAGTTTAAAAATGGTCAAATATATATCAGTATTTTTTCTAACACAAAATAAAAAAAAAAATATTAAGGAATGTAGTTGAAAGAGCATGATATAGTAAACATAAGTTTCAGCAGTAAAATTAAAGAGAGAGAATATGAAAAAGTTAACAAGTTTATGAGTTATGACGGAAACGCTACATAACTGCACAGTGAACTGCCACCATTTTGAATTTTGAAAAAAAAATTAATTCTTAAAAATATTTTTTTCATATAGCAGAAGAACAGTGTTTCACACATACCAATTTTTATTTTTGTACAAGATACAGTAATGAAGGAAAAAAAATGTTGAATATTTCAAAACAACTGTCTGCTGTGAGCTGTACCTAATCCCTTAGATCAGCCGTGGCGAAAATGTGATCTTGCGCCGAGCCACTGTGTAACCTGCAACGTGCATAGCACCTATGGAGGGAGGCGGACACCCGAAGGGGAAGTGAAGCAACTGTCTGACTTATTAACGGATTTTAATTTTCCTTACGTCAAGCACTTAAATATAATTTTATACAGTACAAGGCTACAAACTAATGTTTAGGACGTGTAACGAAGAAAGAAATGAACAAGAAAACATAGGACACATTATCACAACCTAAAATTAATTGTCTTCAGAATGTCTCTGCGACAAAGTTTCAGAATCAGGAATTATGTCACTTACTGCCAGTAGTAGTTGATCACGAAGGTATTTGTCTGTCAGTCGTGATCTAAATTTGGTTTTTACTATTTTCATTGTTGAAAATAATTTTTCACAAACATAAGTTGTAGCGAACATGGCTTCAACAGAGCAAGCGAAAGAACGAAGCTTCGGATATTTATTTTTTGGCAAAGATTTCAAAGTTCAACATTTGTCAAGTCCTTACATCTAGCTTTCATTTGACATCACATAGTAAATCAGTGAGTTCAAATTGAAGAGCTAATCGCATAATTCGTACATCTGCTGAAAAAGGTTCGACGTACAGAGATGATGATGGTATTATTATTATTATTATTATTATTATTATTATTATTATTATTATTATTATTAACACCTAATTTTTAATGTTTCATGAGTAACATGTAGTATAATGCCGTTTTATGTTATACAACCGTTTTCCTCGTAATACTTGTGAACAAATCATACATTTAATACTCTCATCATATTGACAGCAAAAAAAATGCGTCCTCCCATCCTATTTGAAACTTTCGTTTTTGTAGAGGTACATGATTTCGAGAGAGATATATGCTACTCGCAGGTCAGAGACAAATACAAATGGAACGGAGTTTGACTCGAGTGAGTGAGAGCGTGGAGGTTGGGAGAGGTTAGAAGCAAGAGAAATGCATAGTTCTCACTGCGAGCCACAATGTCTGGCGAGTCGCATTCTCGCCACGGCTGCCTTAGGTTAAAAAGGACATCCCTACTAAATTGCTATCTGCAGCATTTTCATCTCTCGTAAGTTGGCAGGTCTGATGTTACATGCGCTCTGCGATTGTCAAGAATGGCATAAAACGTTTAGTTCAGTATTTCGACGATATGGCTCAATACTTAGTCCCATTATACGTTGAGTGTATCAATATCAATCAATTCCGTACCAACACAAAACAGGCTAAACACACTGAGAAATGCACTCTCAATGTAGAATTCAAACCCTCGACCGTCATAGAGACCAGTAAGGGTGTTCACCTTTTATAGGAATTTATATGAAAAAGTTATTTCTGGTTTCAAGTCTCAATAGAGGAAATGTGCGTCTTTACCACTTCAAGACCCTTGACTGTCCCTTCCTGTGAGGTCAGTGAATGCATGGCATGGCAGAAGGAGGAACAAGATTAACAATGCGAACTTTGTGCAATTATTCTGCGGGAATACAGAAACTCGAGAGTATTTTAACCCTCTCTATAATACATTTTAGTCTTATGCTGTGATTTAATTAAGTTTTCAAAGAGCTTAAGCTTCCCTCGGCAGTCCTTTGAAGCTTAATTGTAGTTTGTTTATTCCTTTGTCAGAATTTCTGTTGCCTCCAACCTCACAGAGTCGAGCAGAGGAATTCTTCCAGTTTTCTGCAAGTATTTATGTACGAACTTCTGAAACTGCTCGCGACGTGTGCGAGTTTAACTGAATCATAGAGGCTGCATTATAAGATTTATTGACAAAAGAGATCAAGTTGCGCTATTATGGTTCTACAAAGAAGCAAAACCCAGAGAAGCAGTATTGACTCTTCTGTTTCTGTTACTCTTGTCAAGTCTGCTGTTTCTTCTGCTACTCCTCCCAGTTCTGTGATAATTTACAAGCCATCAGCTTGCTTGTTTCCAGTGATTCTCAACATTTTGAGTGTCACAGACCCCTTCAAGCTCGTATTTGATTTTGGTGAACCCCCAAAATGTTTCCTATTATTTAGGCTAGTAATCATGGTTTGCCTTTTGTTGACGTCGTACAAAATTTTGTCCAATATTCTTTTGAGAAGATTAACTCCATATGTAGATGAAATTATTGGTTTTAGGCGTAATAGATCAACTATTGATCAGATATTTTGTATTCGACAGGTAATTGAGAAAAAATGGGAGTATAAGGGTACAGTGCATCAGTTATTCATAGATTTCAAAAAGGCATATGACTCGGTTAACAGAGAAGTTTTATTTAATATTCTTATTGAATTTGGTATTCCCAAGAAACTAGTTCGATTAATTAAAATGTGTCTTAGTGAAACTTACAGCAGAGTCCGTATAGGCCAATTTCTATCTTATGCTTTTCCAACTCACTGTGGGCTAAAGCAGGGAGATGCACTATCACCTTTACTTTGTAACTTTGCTCTAGAGTATGCCATTAGGAAGGTCCAGGATGACAGAGAGGGTTTGGAATTGAACGGGTTACATCAGCTCCTTGTCTATGCGAATAACGTCAATATATTAGGAGGAAATCCACAAACGATTAGGGAAAACACGGGAATTTTACTTGAAGCAAGTAAAGAGATAAATTTGGAAGTAACTCCCGAAAAGACAAAGTATATGGTTGTGAAGCTTGGACTCTCACTTTGAGAGAGGAACAGAGATTAATGGTGTTTGAGAATAAGGTGCTTAGGAAAATATTTGGGGCTAAGAGGGATGAAGTTACAGGAGATGTTCCTCTCTCAAAGTGAGAGTCCAAGTTTCACAAACACACAGAACAACCGGTAATATAACTGTTTTATAAATTCTAACTTTCAGATTTTTTGACAGCAGACTGGATGATAAAATCTTCTCAACCGAATAATAACAGGCATTTCCCATATTTATTCTGTATTTAATTTCCTCCCGAGTATCATTTATATTTGTTACTGTTGCTCCAAGATATTTGAACTTCTCCACCTCTTCAAAAGATAAATTTTCAATTTTTATATTTCCATTTCGTACAATTCCCGTCACGAGACATAATCATATACTTTGTCTTTTCGGCATTTACTTCCAAACCTATCTCTTTACTTGCTTCTAGTAAAATTCCCGTGTTTTCCCTAACCGTTTGTGGATGTTCTCCTAACATATCCACGTCATCCGCATAGACAAGAAGCTGACGTAACCCGTTCAATTCCAAACCCTCTCTGTTATCCTGGACTTTCCTAATGGCATACTCTAGAGCAAAGTTAAAAAGTAAAGGTGATAGTGCATCTCCTTGCTTTAGTCCACAGTGAATTGGAAAAACATCTGACAGAAACTGACCTATACGGACTCTGCTGTACGTTTCACTAAGACACATTTTAAGTTTTCTTATTATGTCCCCAAATAAATGTCATATACATTAAATGACATTAACCTCCTGGGATAAAGTAGGGTCTCTAGTTAATAGTTTGCTTTTATTAACTACTATGATATTGCCCAAATAGTCCTGAAACTTTCCACTCGCAGTTTTTATTTTTTTCTAGATAATCTAATGTCCACTGTAGTTGCTCGTACATTTATGGGTAAAATCAAACCTCTGTTGGCATTAACCTATAAAATTAACGGACACATCATAAAAATACAACATTAAATAAACAATAAATTAAGTAATGTATGATTAATTTCTGTCAGTCGCCGAAATGACGGATGTTGCAACCACTGGAAGTTGCTTTCACTGTGATGTCATATCTTATTCCTTCCTGATGGGAATTTACACTGAAATAAGCGGCGATGAGTGGTCCAATAATTAATGTCATTGAATCGTTACCATCCGTCACAAATATGAGCACAAAAACAGGAGGGTTGATAAATGAAACAAAACACTGTAAATACCCTTGCATAAGCTATTATAGGGTAATTATCATTCATAGGGCATTGTAATGCAGAAATAATAGAGATCGCTACAATGCACCCAGGGAGAGGACATTTCGCGTGCTGTGACGTCATTTTTCCACGTCATTATGCTATCATTGCGCTAATGTTGTGAGTGATGAATTGCATTAAGCGAGGTGGCTAATGCAGACACTTCTCAGCGCGGGAGTGTGAATACCATGAGACACTTACAACACTAGGAATTGTACACTTCTACTTATGTAACCGTTTATCTGCCGAATTCATTTGCAGATGAATTTTTATTTATTTTTCTCATTTCGTATGGCTAAACACCAGTCAGTTGAAGAAGGTATAGTGATGTTTTATTTTATTTTTTGTAAATTCACACTTTATTTTGTTCTTCCCAAATGGGAACATTGGCAGGTAACATTGTCTTTTTTATTTTTTAACAAAATTTTACTCTATCTCTATTATAGTACAATTACATACTTATTTACTTACAAATGGCTTTTAAGGAACCCGCACGTTCATTGCCGCCCTCACATAAGCCCGCCATCGGTCCCTATTGTGTGCAAGATTAATCCAGTCTCTATCATCATATCCCATCTCCCTCAAATCCATTTTAATATTACTTACCCACTTACGTCTCGGCCTCCCCTAAGGTCTTTTTCCCCCGGTCTCCCAACTAACACTCTATATACATTTCTGGATTGGCCCATACGTGCTACATGCCCTGTCCATCTCAAACGTCTGGACTTAATGTTTCTAATTATGTCAGGTGAAGAATACAATGCGTGCAGTTCTGCGTTGTGTAACTTTCTCCATTCTCCTCTAACTTCATTCCTCTTACCCGAAATATTTTCCTAAAAAACTTATTCTCAGACATCCTTAATCTCCGTTCCTCTCTCAAAGTGAGAGTCCAAGTTTCACAGCCATAAAGAACAACCGGTAATATAACTGTTTTATAAATTCTAACTTTCATATTTTTTGACAGCAGACTAGATGACAAAAGCTTCTCAACCGAATAACACGCATTTCCCATATTTATTCTGTGTTTCATTTCCTCCCAAGTGTCATTTATATTTGTTACTGTTGCTCCAAGATATTTGAATTTATCCACCTCTTCCAAGGATAAATCTCCAATTTTTATATTTCCATTTCGTACAATATTCTCGTCACCAGACATAATCATATACTTTGTCTTTTCGGGATTTACTTCCAAACCTATCGCTTTACTTGCTTCAAGTAAAATTTCTGTGTTTTCCCTAATCGTTTGTGGATTTTCTCCTAACATATTCACGTCATCAGCATAGACAAGAAGCTGATGTAACCCGTCTAATTGCAAACCCTGTCTGTTATCCTGAACTTTCCTAATGGCATATTCTAGAGCGAAGTTAAAAAGTAAAGGTGATAATGCATCTCCTTGCTTTAGCCCGCAGTGAATTGGAAAAACATCAGATAAAAGCTGGCCTATACGGACTCTGATGTAAGTTTCACTGAGACACATTTTAATTAATCGAACTACACTATACTATGCTATACCTAACCATATTTCATACATGATTATGATATAAGATGTACGTACAGAGACCTGAAGTATAACATAATTTATACCTGCATTTATGCCTTAACTGTAACCTGCAGAATGTTTTCAGCATCTTCCCAATATCAGTGACTTTTTTTGAAGTGTAGAATTATATTGAAAAAAAATTAACAACTGTCTCAGGGATAAGAAGGTAAATTTATTCTGTGCTATTGTATTCATTAGTGCTTTGTTGCTTGATGCAACAGCGAAATCTTTATTTAAATTGTTCTTAAAATACAGTAAACTAAACCACTGAAATGATCCACAAGTTTATTAATACTTGTTATAGTTAACATTAAAACGAGTTGCTACAAATGTAACATTTTAAAATCAGTTTTTCAGAACGAGAAGTTACATTTGATTAGATCAATTTCTGCACATTTAAAGGACAAAACTAAAATTATTTCTATCATTTATTATCATTTGTTCTCTTAAATTGACTGACATATTGGGAATTAAATCAATGGTTTTCCCAAAACAAGCTAAGAAATGTTTCATATAAAATAATTTTTATCTCGAAAAAGAGGCAAAAACGAGCAAACTTGTATTATTTTATTTTATTTGAATATACTATTTCTTGAACCCTAGTTTTCCCCAAAAGGACATTAGGGTTATAGTTATACACTGATAGTTGATATTATTACAATTAGAATTCATTTTACGTGGGTAACCCAGTCTTGCTACTTGGAAGTAACACATATCTACTACATTAATTTTAATTAATTACAAATTCTTAAATATATTACATATAAAATTACAAACCTGTTTATAAGAGTATGTTTTTCTGAACACATTGAATAATGGTTTGTCATATATTACATTAAAAAAATGTAAATGTCCGACCAAAATAAATCTTCTGTTTTCGAACACTGGACAATGAAACAAATGGTGGTCCACGGTTTGCTGTTCATTCATTCATTTATTTTATTCCATAGATCTTACATGAGCAATGAAGCTTTAAGATGTGGAACATGTCAACATTGTACAATATTACAATTACAATTTTTACAAATTTTTATAGTTTTACAATTTAGTAATTTTCTACAATTTTTACAATTTTGTACAATTTTTTTACATTTTGGCGAGATGTAGTGAGATGAAATGAGGTCCGAGGATTCGCCAAAATATTACCCGGCATTTGCCTTTTCGGTGGGGGAAACCTCGGAAAAACCCAACCAGGTAATCAAATCAAAGGGGTTGATGCCAAGGACTCGCCATAGACCATCCGGCTTCAGTCCCACGGCTGGGGAAAACCTCCGAAGAAACCAAAGTCCAAAGGGGGATCCAACCAAGCCCGAACGCAGCTCCGGATCAGCGGCCCGGCGAGTCTGCCGACTGAGCTACATCGATGGCTCTACTAAAAGTATACAATACATAGCCAATCAGATTATTAAATTTACAAACGCAAACGATCATTCATAAGTTGAGCTATATTATAATACAAAACAATTTAATTAAATTTAAGGCATAAACAATTCAACCAGTTGTGATATACAGAGATTGATAATACATATCATGCAAACTACTTCAAATTACAAACGACAAACAATTTATCAGTGGAGCTATATAGATTACTATTCAATTTAAAGCATATACAATTCATCGGCCAAAACTATACAAATATATACAATACAAAGTAGCATACTTTCATTAAGCTATACAAATTTGTGCAATTAATATCAAGTAGATTAATTCAATTTATAATCATAAACAATTCATCAGTTGAGCTATACATATTACCATTCAATTTACAGTAGGTCTATATACAATTCATCAGTGGAGCTACACAGACTAGTAATCATTTTAAGAACATATACAATTCATCAGCCAAACTATACAAACATATACAATCAAATTAGTTCAATTTACAAACTTATTTTCGTTAAGCTATACAATTCATATGAAGTAGATTTATCCAATTTATAAGCTTAAACAATTCATCAGTTGACCTATACAGTATACTATTCAATTTACAGTACATACATTTCATCAGTTGTGCTAAACAAAAATACAATACATAGTAAACAGATTAAGTCAATATAAAAACATATTTTAGTTGAGCTATATAAAATTGTACATGTCATTTAAGTAGAATAATTCAATTCACAAGCATAAACAATTCATCAATTGTGTAGAAGGTATGAGTATGTAGAAATTTGGTTAATTCTTTTCTGAACCTTTTCTCGTTGTTCTTCAAATCTTTAAGATAATTAGGCAGTGCATTGAAGACTGTTATACATGAATAGCGAACTCCTTTTTTAAAAAGCTTAGACTAACAGAGGGTAGATGAAGATCTGATTTATGTCTTGTATTAAAATGATGAATGTCTTGATTAGTACTGAATTTATCTTGGTTCTTAATATACAGCATCATAAGGGAAAGAATGTATTCACACAGATACATAAGTAACCATTTTCCTTATGCAATTTAAATCGTTCTAGATAAGACCCAAATTTCCCATGACCTAATAAAATTGCGTTAGTATAAAATCCGGTACAATTTTGTTCCTATGTAAGCGGGTGTCGACGCTAGGAAAAAAGATTTCTTTCGTAACAGAACCCTTTGTACTGCATAGCCACTGATTTTTCCACCTATTCATTATGTGCTCATTTATTTTTCTTTTCACATATGAATAAGGACACAGACTATAACTCAAATTGAAGTTCGAAACTGCAGCACTTTTTACCAGTTCATCAACTCTTTCGTTTGCTGTTCCATTGTGTGTCCTCGCACCCATAAGAAGCAAATGTGTTTGTCGCAAGATATTAAATTTCTTCTGATTTCCACTGCCAGAGAATTTCATTTAAACTTATTATCTATAGATTTGAGGGCTGTTTGGGAATCACTGTAGATACAGCAATTATAATTATGAATTTTAGTCCATGTCAGTGCTTCCTTAATAGCTAATAGCTCAGCTCAGCTTGTACAATGGAGCTTTCAGGTGAAAGTTTGTTTCTCTGTGTGTACATTTCTTGGCCGTTGCAATATACAGGGACATTATTTTATTTTTACTAACATTTCTAATATTAACCTGGCTATACCTTTGGGTTAACGGTTGAGAACCGGAAACACCGTTTGCTACCCCCTTCCACGATTGGAGTTCGGTGATACTGGCGTAAAATACAAACAAATCACTTTAATACGTATAGGAGGGAAGAAAAGTAGTTCATCCATTTACATGAATTTTTCTCCGTTCCATCTCTCTTTCATCATGTGATGACGCAGAATATCTGCGTGGAAATATCATATGTACTTCGGTACATCAAAAAAATATATATATATGTATATATATATATATATATATATATATATATATATATATAAACTAGGAAATATCGCGATTTTGAATTTTGATAAATTTCATTAGGTTTTTGTTTACTCAAAATACAGTACAGTAATAACAATAAGTGTTTTTACTCACGAACTGAGCTGTCCATGCGGACGTATTCATTATGCAGTGTATATTATACTGTCTACAGCACATTAGTGTACAATATAGAGAATGAAGTTATATTGAAAAATAATCATAATGTGGATATGTAAACACATTTTTGAAAATGGTGGCCGTTCATTTCGATATAGGCTTCAGTTCTTTTGTGCATATTATCGCACTATAGACTATTGTACATAATTCCAATTACCACTTTCGTCCTTCGTACTAGATGTTGAAATAATTCTGTACCTACTCTATAAAAGAGTACCTTACGTACTGTAAATTCAATCTTCACTTCTGCCCGACCCGCACAGAAAAAATTACTCAGACATGCTATCTACTGTCCGTCCAAGTGGTTATGTTGCAGGATCGTAGAAAGGGAGACAATCACGTGACAGTTAATTACTTAACGAGGCACTTTCATTTAAGTTACTTTAAACAGTTGTATAATACTACGTAGACGTCCAATTCGCAACAGAAATTAATGTTTCCAGAAAATAGCTAAGACAGCCCAGCCACTAGCCTTTACAGAAGGGCGAGCAGAAGCAGATGGAGGAAATCGGGATGCGACGTAGGCAAATGTACGACAGTAGCTGTGCGAAAATATGATTCAATATTGAAAGCTCTTTCGTCACTGGAAAACGCGAACATATTTCTGGAAAGTACTATACTCACTAACTCAGTGCTGTTTACTATATGCGGCCTTGGTTCTGTGTGGAGAACAGTTGGAACTTCATCAGAAGAAGGGGTGGGAGTGAAGTACATTCAGAAACTCAGGCACAATAAAAATTGAAGTAAAAATAAAATGATTTCCCTGTACAACAAAAGCGCATCCAACCTGATGAATAGCACCTTCTTTTGATATTTTTGATCCATCTGTAAAGATCTGTAGGCTACATTGTGGTTGCTTATGCAACTGGTGTATTTGACGAAGTCCTAAAAAATAAGCTGGGTGTCCGGATGTTAAGAAATGGGCCGGTTTCTCAACCTTCATTTTAAAAGTGTATTCTGATATATGTGTTCCTTTGTATTGTATTGTATTTATTAACATTCCATGGTATTCATACATTGCTTTACAGCTAGAATATGGAACATGTCAAAAAACTTAATACTATTATAAAGTCTTAATTTATAGTCACAGTCCAGATGAAATACATATATACAGACGAGATTTACAATATAGTCTACTAGTACAACACATAGTTTTAGTATCAATTTCATGAAGTGTTATTGAATGTCATGAATTCACTTACAGAATAGGAGGCGTGAGAAATTAGGTACTTCTTTAATTTAGCAATAAATAATCTTATGTTTTGAGTTTCATTTTTTATATCGATAGGGAGACTATTAAAAATTGTTACTGCCATATAACGCACTCCTTTTTGATAGCACGATGGACTTGCCGATGGAGTATGAAAGTCATTTTTTGACGTGTATTTATGCTATGACGTGTTGAATTAGTTACAAAGTTTTCACGATTACATACGAGGAAGATTATTAATGAAAAGATATACTGACAAGCCATGGGCATTATTTGTAGTTTTTTTTAAATAGTCCTACAAGATTCCCTAGATTTGACACCTACTATTATTCTAATTACTCTTTTTGTAATAGAAATATACTGTTACTATCTGTGGACTTTCCCCAGAATATTATTCCAAAACTCATTACCGAGTGGAAGTATGCAAAGTATATTGTTTTTAAGGTATTGATATTTACTATCTCTTGCATAGATGTAATAGCAAAACAAGCTGAATTTAGTTTGGGGGTAATTTCTTTAATATTATTTTTCCAATTTAACATATTATCGATTTTTAAACCAAGAAATTTGGTTGTCGTTGTTTCTAATAGGGATCTGTTGTTAATTATTGTGCTAGAAATTTGCGAGGTTGAATTTGCACAGGATTTAAATTGAATTATGTTAGTTTTGTTATAATTTAATACCAATTTATTGACTGAGAACCAGTCACTTATTTTGAAGAGAATTTCCTCTGTTGAAGATTGGAATGTGTTTGAGTTATTGGCTGTAATTAAGTAATGTAAGTATTAAACTCTTTTGTTTAAAATATCTCAAAGAATAACCTCCTGAGATTAACGACGTTACAGTTCACCCTGAAGTCTATGTTCGCTGGATGTGATCAGTTTATGATACTCTGGATATCTGTTTCATATCTGTAACTGATTGGCTTGCACTCTCACGGACTGACCAGAAAACCATTGGATATTGGTACCAAGCAGTCAGAATTGTTAATCTGCTTTAAATGATGTTATATTGTGCTGAATGTGTAATGAGTATAGATGAGACTGGGGCTAATATACTCGATAGCTGCGGGGCGTCCTTTTCAAGCCACAAGACCCGCTGCGTTCCGATCACGTGACCAGAAACTGGCTTGCTGCCGGAATTCGGAGCACGATATTAACCGACGTTCGTCCATAGCGTACTGTGGTTATTAATTTTGGTTTCATGTACAATAATGAGAGATCAAAGTGGGGACATGAGGGTCACATTACTTGAAACAGATCTGTTTGCTCTGTGACGACGTACAAACCACACAGATTTGTTAGCAAAGTCAGCAAAACCGAGAGCGGGGGTTGGGAATTGTCACTCATTGCGAAGACATTACCAGTCTACGGAGAACAGATACTAAAATCCTTCGTTTTATATGGCATCTTATGTGTAATTTAAACGCGTCTATAGTAATTACATAAATTTGAACGAAAAACAATATACTCGCCAGCATTTCAGACGAAACTAAAACAATTAGGATCGACAATGACATAACATTGTCATCTTACTATGTTTTAATGTCGAGATTCGAAAGTTTTAATGTTTCAATTACTATGTTATCTTTGTTTTTCTTTTTTCTGTTTCCTTTTTTTTATTCTTTTACTTACTTACTGGCTTTTAAGGAACCCGGAGGTTCATTGCCGCCCTCACATAAGCCCGCCATAGGTCCCTATCCTGCGCAAGATTAAACCAGCATCTATCATCATATCCCACTTGCCTCAAATCCATTTTTATATTACCCTCCCATCTACGTCTCGGCTTCCCCAAAGATCGTTTCCTCTCCGGCCTCCCAACTAACACTCTATATGCATTTCTGGATTCACCCATACGTGCTACATGCCCTGCCCATCTCAAACGTCTGGATTTAATGTTCCTAATTATATCAGGTGAAGAATACAATGCGTGCAGTTCTGTATTGTGTATCTTTCTCCATTCTCCTGTAATTTCATCCCTATTAGACCCAAATATTTTCCTAAGTACCTTACTCTCAAACACCCTTAATCTCTGTTCCTCTCTCAAAGTGAGAGTCCGAGTTTCACAACCACAAAGAACAACCGGTAATATAACTGTTTTATAAATTCTAACTTTCAGATTTTTTGACAGCAGACTAGATGACAAAAGCTTCTCAACCGAATAATAACAGGTATTTCTCATAAATTTAAATTGTTAACTGCCTCCCATTGGAGGTAGCCCAGAAGGATTCAGTATACTCTCCTACATGAATTTTACAATATTAAATGTTTACATAAATTTGTTGACAGAAAACTAAAATAAAAATATATGAATTATAAAGTGAAGAAACAGAAATTAAACGGAGTGAATATGATGACTCAGAATTTGGTAAGAGCGTTTCAAAACTGAAGTTATGATGTCAGCAGTAAGTGTCTGTGGTAGTTCAAAAGTCTTCCTGAAGCTTTCAAAGAACTTGGGAATCACACCACGAGCTCCAATAAGAAGACCAATCACCTCAATGTCTTCAAGCTGGTATTTTGCTTTGAAGTAATCAACTGTTGGCAGATAAATGTTGATCTTTTCTTGATTGACATCCTCCGGCTGGCTGCTCCCCGTTTCAATCCTTATGGTAGGATTAATTATATAACCTTTCTTGGTAGCCTGGGAATACGCTATGATGTCAATACGTCTAGAGGAGCCATTAGTAGCAAGGCAAGAGACTTCCTCTTCTATTGTCCAAGACTCTTTTTTCAAAGCAGTTGCAATTGAGGATCGAACATGATCTTTTAATTTTCTTTCGAGTGTCATTTATATTTGTTACTGTTGCTCCCAGATATTTGAATTTATCCACTTCTTTGAAGGATAAATGTCCTATTTTTATATTTCCAATTCGTACAATATTCTGGTCACGAGACATAATTACATACTTTGTCTTTTCGGGATTTACTTCCAAATCTATCCCTTTGCTTGCTTTAAGTAAAATTTCCGTGTTTTCCCTAATCGTTTGTGAATTTTCTCCTAACATATTCACGTCATCCGCATAGACAAGAAGCTGATGTAACCCGTACAATTCCAAACCCTGCCTGTTATCCTGAACTTTCCTAATGGCATATTCTAGAGCGAAGTTAAAAAGTAAAGGTGATAGTGCATCTCCTTGCTTTAGCTCGCAGTGAATTGGAAAAGCATCAGATAGAAACTGACCTATACGGACTGTGCTGTAAGTTTCACTGAGACACATTTTAATTAATCGAACTAGTTTCTTGGGGATACCAAATTCAATAACAATATTATATGAAACTTCTTGTCTTCAAATTATGTGGCATGCCCCCTAAGGACGAGTATGTAACTTTATCTGGGGTGTTAGAGTGATTGTGATGATGATGATGATGATTATTATTATTATTATTATTATTATTATTATTAAATAAAAGGAAAAACTCTCAAAATATTCATTTATACAAAATAAAGTTGCCTTCATTCGAAAATGAAAATCATGATCGACGAAGATCTACTTAACGCATTCAGTATGCCAACTAAACATAACATTTATAACAGTTAAAATAGACAGGCAAAATAAAAAAAACAATAAAACGTAAGATAGGCATGATAAATTTAAAAAGGCATAATATATTTTAGCGATAAATTTAAACTTTATCAACAGTAATCTCACTAGACGTTTTGATTTATCTAGAGAAAATCAAAACTCGAGTGGGATTTAATTGACTATTACACGATTAGAAGAAAGTATATAAAGATTAGAAGTAACGAAGTACTCCAATACAATAAAATATTAATTGACTTACGAAAATACAACTGTATTCAAATGTATTATTGTACCATCTCAACATTACAAATATTACGCTAGATGCATACTAGATGGCAGTAGTGAGCAATGCCTTCTCGTCTAGAAGTTCTCGATCTATTATACACGATGGCAATGTTACTAGTCAGGAAGGCTTTGTTGATTCAGTTTCACTTATATTAAAATGCAACATTCCACTTCAATTATCCGAATCCCAGCAATCAACGTCACTTGACAGATGATTTTCAATAAATCTTAATATTAAACAATCTCAGATACGTGACTATCCATAATATCATATAGCAGAAGCTATAACATAACCCAACTAATATACAAAAGTGTTAGAAAAGTTTTAATTAACGACGATGACATAAAAAATAAACATGAATAATTTTAAAAGGAATAATTATTGAATGTACAATTTTCAAATTTGAATGTGGTTGGTGGTTCAATTGATGTTATATTGGACGTGTGCGTAATAGAAGTGGAACTCGTTGATTTAGGCCTACATGGTGTATTCAACTTATTCAGGATTTCCGAATGGTGCTCTTCATTTATTTGTAAATCGGATTTCAGAAGATGCATAGGTATGATCAGTGATTTTTATTAATTCTTGTTCTTGAATGCCAATGCGAGTCATATTTGAAACTGCTGTGCATCGACTGGAGTGGTTTGTAATTTTATATATAGGCCTATATATATTTTTTTTGACGTCCAGACCTGCGCATTTTCAAATGTTGGCAAACAAAGAAACAAATGCTAGGGACGCGATAAAATTAAACAAATGCTAGGGACGCGATAAAATTAAACAAATGCTAGGGACGCGATAAAATTGTGCGATAAGCAGCCATGATTGGTTGAAATACGTCCTTTCGTACAGTTTTATTGGTCAAAAGTAGTATGACGTAGTAAGAGTGTAATAGTCAACATAACTCCATTTTTACTTCGTAGTTAATAAATGTTAACTTATAATTTATAAAATACTTTTTCCGTGATTAACTGTATTTTCACAAACCCTACATAACAAAACTGTTCCATCGGTTGAAAACACACGGGCACCAAATTCACTAACGTAAGCATGAATTTTGCTTGTCAAGGTTTACTGAATTTAGGCATTCTAGCTAACCGATCTTATATCTTCTGTCACCAGACAATAACTGACTGTTCCTCACTCAAATTTCTTTCTCCTGCAGTAATAAACACGTGTAGCACAAAATTGTAACAGTAAGATTTGAAAATATGATGAAAATGCTACGTGACAACTTCTATGAGAACGGGCTTAATATTTAAAATTATAAAGCTGATTGTTGGTATCGTGAAGACATGACAATATTATATTTGTAACTGTGGATTATCGATCATTATTCATATTACACCAATAGTATTAAAGCACGATTATTAGCAGATTAAGCACCGAAATACATTACTTTTATTTCCTTTTGTTAGTGAAGTTAGTCATTGTTTGAAATATTTAAGTTTCATGCACATTACATTACATTTAATTAGAAAATTGCAACTAAACAAGAAATATTGCTTCAAAATGACATAAAAGGTATTTATTATTGAATTAGTAAGAAATACTTTAAAAAGGCAAAATAGAAAAAATAAATATTGGCCCTATCACTTTGACTTACTTCAAATCACATTTATATTTATGCAAATAATGATTTATTTCAACCTAGTAAAAAAAGGCATGTTGCCAAACATCCGGGCTCTAGTAATAATAATAATAATAATAATAATAATAATAATAATAATAATAATAATAATAATAATAATAATAATAATACAATCTAAAAATTTGAATAAACGTTTAAGTTTAAACTTTGATCTTTGAACATTCATTAAATTGTGTAAGTACATTTTTTGTAACATCGTAAGTGTTTTTCATTAGCTTTTCATTGTACGTATTAAGAGAAAGTAAGGTACGCAAAAAAAAATCGAAAGAGAATTGGGAGGACAAATTTAAAAGGCACGCAAAACGCGTCCTTGCAAGGGGTTGGGGCTGTACAAAACTAAATATGTGAGCTCCAAGCCTGTTGGCCACTAGTCTCACTCCGGGTTACGCTGGTCCACTGAAGGAACTCTAGAAAATTTTGAAGGGGAAGCCGAAATTGGACGTAACCTCTTAGGTACCACATACGCGAGGGGGACTGAGATTTGATCAAGTGATCACGGAACGGGGCGAGGAGGAGATGGCTGGTGTTTGCCGTTAGGATGGCGAGACGCTGTTATCTGTTGTTCGATGACAAAGCATGTGAAGGCCGTCGGAAGAAGCGCCGTGAATTCTAAATCTGCAATTTGAGAGGTCCTTTCAAATTGCGACTAATTGAGTGACCTCGTACATTTAATAGACAATTTATAGGTCCTGAACTAGGGCATACAAGAAAAGGGGAATATATATGGGGAAGGGCATATAGGTCCGTGGCCCATTTCTTACAGGGCTCATCCCGACATTTGTCTTACACCTTAGGAAAACCACGGAATACCTTAGGCAGGATGAGTTGTCTCATATAAGAAACTAGCCAATTTGGCTATTATGTAGGAGGTGATTGTTGTCATGAGCCTTGTTGAATCGTCTCAATTTAGAGACCAGCCATTTGGCTTTATGGAGACTCAATTACGAAGAGAGGGGAGAGATGTAATTATTAATTAATTTAGAGTAATTAGGAGATTCATGGGAATATGAGTGCAGGTCAAATGAAAAATGGAAAGGTTTATGTAGTCGTAGACATCATAAGCAGATCAGATTACATTATTCTAGATATGTTAGTAAAAGACTTAAATCTGAAATATCTGTTGTTTGTGGCGTAGTTTTTCCCTTTCATTGGACCCTCAATTAACAGTCTGAATTTAGTAATGCAGAGTAGATTACTGTGGACGTTGAGTTTCAGACTGTTAACACAGTAATTATACGTATTCTGGGTAGTCAACTTGAAACTGTGGTAATTAAAGAGCCAAATAAAGAGAAATGCTATATCCCACACAAATGGACTTTCTATGAAAAGCAGTTAGAGTATCGTCTGTACAATTCAACGACTGAGCAATATGAATTACGCGTAACATCTGACTGTAAAATTACTCACTGAATTACAGTGTAAACAATGCTGGTGTAATCGTTAGAATATACAGCATTTGGGAATAATTGTCAGTTTCCTGTACGGACACTATAGGTCTATTTCGGATCCAGTTAATTGATGGGCATAAAGCCAGACCTGTCTTCGGACAGTTCACTAAACAACAATATAAACATTGAGCATAGACCTATATCCAAATACCTTACTATAATAATACCGGTCAGCTGTATACTAGTAACATTGGCGTGAGTGCGAAAAATCGCGGACCTGACATCTAGCGCAGAGGGGTGGAATTACGTCCACATATACAAATATTAACATAGCGAGATTCGGACTATTGTTTAAAACGTGAGTTACTAATGTGGAATTATATATGAAACACTTAAGAAATGTTGAATAGTATTTAATGTAAAATTATTATCTTATATCAAAGCTGCATATTATGAGAAATATTGCTTCATATTACTTTCCGTAATTAATTGTTACATATTTTTTCTTTGGTTTACCGAGACAAAATCAATCTGATATTAATAATAATAATAATAATAATAATAATAATAATAATAATAATTTTTATTTATTTATTTATATTTATTTAATGTGCTGTACAACAACCAGTGGCCAATTACAGTTCAGCACAAATATAACAAAAACATAAAACAAAAATAATTATTACACATAAATATAATTAAAATTAATTACAATAATGACGGTGAATGGATAACTAAGAATACTATGAGACAATGATAATTGAGTATAATGCCTAAAAGAATACATAAATGATAATCGTTGCCAAGAGCAAACCAAGTCTATGCATTGAAGGGATCGAATTCGCAGCCATGCATGTTGGCATTTTTAATGCATCTGGAGACTGGTGAAAGAAATTTCGAATTTCTAATATAGAAAAGTTTGTGGGCTCTCATATCTTTTGTTGGAATACGTAAGGTAATATTGTTTAAGAAAGAGTCACAGGATATATCACCTTTGAGGACCTTACAAAAGAACAGATAATCTAGCTCATGGCGTCTAGCATATAGATTTTGACAATTAAAATATTCACATTTTCTCTCATAACTATACCCGGAATTAATGGGCAGAAATCTGAATGAACATAAGGATATAAATTTTCTTTGTATATTAATAATAATAATAATAATAATAATAATAATAATAATAATAATAATAATAATAATGGCTTTATTTAACCTGGCAGAGTAACTCCGTAAGGCCTTCTCTTACACTCAACCAGGATTAAAACTTGCTTACACAGTTCAACATAAAACTGGATCAGAATTAAGTAATTACATACTGATACATAATGAGATCAAAAGAGGTAGTTACATAAAATTTACCTCATAAAATAAAAATAAACATAGTGAAGTGCATATTAATTTGTTAGAATCAAATACGAATCACATAAAAACAGAATAGTATACATATTAGTATTAGATTACAATTAAGTAGGATTTACATAATTAAACCAGAAACCGACAATTGAATAAAATGTACACAAAAATAGATTAATAATGAAAAGCAACAACACAGTGGGATACATAATAGCATTAAGTGATAAATAAACACGATTGAGATAATAAAAATAAGAAACAAAAAAAATAAAAATAAATACAGTGGAACACATTTGCAACACGTTAGGTCTGGCAACTCATCATAAGATATTTTTCTAATTTACATTTAAAGGAAATTAAAGTTCGGCAGCCCTTGACTTCAGGCGGCAGAGAATTCCAGTGACGAGAAGTACCAACAGTGAAAGATGAAGAGTAAAGAGATGATGTGTGCAGTGGTATTTCTAGCGTGTTATATTGTGACCGAGTATTTAAGTTATGATACCGAGAAAGACTATATTAGAAATGAATTTACAGTAATGTTTTATATACGCATTGCTGACAACTGCAAAGATAAAATTGATAGTAATCTGATGCTTGTAATAATTAGTAAAGGCATGTGGACAACAATAAAACTTAATTTGATAAAACCTTAAAATCCAATACATTTTAACTTATATTCATTTATTACGTCTAAATAAAAAAAACTAATTTGTGTTTTTCTATCAACACAAAGACGAAGGAATTAGGCCTACTAAAGAATGTTGTTGACTCACGTTTTATGAGCCCTCGGAAATCGAAAGTACGATTTGGAGCAATTTGTAATGCTGCAATTGTCACAATTATAAACAGCACATATACACCCTGCCAATTTAACACTAGTACTAATTCATAAAACTATTAAAAAATTAACTAGCCCAGCAACAATTTACATTACAGTTGATTACAGCTTGTTTCGCGAGTATCTCCATCCCGGCAGGTAGGTAGCAGCACCATCGTCGTTCGCACGTAAAAGTGCTAGCTGTCCGGTATTATTATAGTAAGGTCTTTGCTATATTCACAAACGAAGTCGGTCATAAGAGCTGCCATTTAGCGACATTTTTTTTCTATTCATGTTACATAGTGAAATCAGGATAGTGTCAGTGAAATGTATCGTAGTTCCAGTGCAGTGAGTGAGTTGACAGCGAAATGAGTGTAGTACTGAAAGGTACTTGTGCAGATATGAACATATCATACTCGTGGGTTTTAGTTCGAACTTAGGGTTAAGAAACAAATTATATTTACTTTAAATGTTATTTTTAGTGATCGTGATTCATTTAATTTAGGATGCTCGTTGTTAATATTATTATACTATTTTTATTATTATATTTTATTGTTATTAGTAGTATTATTATTTGTAATTTATATTAGTTATTATTGAATGTAATTAGTTATCACTGCCACAGGGTACTCATCCATTTGCAGTGCGAATACGAGGGCTATTCATAAAGTAACATCCGTTTTCATATAGCGTGCGTAACAACAGAGACATTGGCGCCGCTCTTGCGATGGAGTGTATCTTGAAGTAGTACGCGTCGAGCAGCGGTAGAGTCAAGGTCGTGTCTTTGTTCCTCTCTGAGCCACGTGTTGTCAAAATGTGTGCTGCAATCGCAAGTCCCGCTAGGTGCGAGGAAAGTTCTGTAATAATACGGAGAAAAATTCTCTCCGGCGCCGGGATTTGAACCCGGGTTTTCAGCTCTACGTGCTGATGCTTTATCCACTAAGCCACACTGGATACCACCCTGGCGTCGGACAGAATCGTCTCATATTATATATTAAAATAATATATATGATATGCGTAAATCACTTCGTGATTTAAGACGGCGCTCATTCAGTCGGATCAAGGCCAACTAGTCACTCATAACGAGTACACCTCAGCACATGTACGGACTTCGATCCTAAGTTCATAGACATCTATTACGTAGTGCAGAGGGCGGCCACTAGAGGGAACCCAAGAGTTGGAGCTTAATGTGAGAAGATTCTGTCCGACGCCGGGGTGGTATCCGGTGTGGCTTAGTGGATAAAGCATCAGCACGTAGAGCTGAAAACCCGGGTTCAAATCCCGGCGCCGGAGAGAATTTTTCTCCGTTCCATTACTCTTTCATCGTATGATGACGCAGAATATCTGTATGGAAATATCATATGTACTTCGGTACATTAAAATAATATATAGTTCTGTAATAAGATTTCTTGTGGCCAAAAACTGTAAAGCTAGTGAAATCCATCGCCAACTTTGTGAAGTTTATGGGCCAGACGTAATGAGTGAAGGTGGTGTAAGACAATGGTGCCGTATGTTCAAAATGGGCGAACCAATGTCCATTATGAAGAGAGAAGTGGTCGACCGAGTATCGTGAATGCAGATCTGATTCGTTTGGTTGACGAAAGGGTTAGAGCAAACCCCAGATTCACCATGTCAGAGCTTAGTGAGAATTTTCCACAGATTAGTCGTATTCTTCTGTACAAAGTGATTACCGAAGATTTGAGCTACTGGAAACTTTCTGCCAGATGGGTGCCTAAACTCCTTTCTGAGGAACAAAAGGCTCAGCGGATGGGAGCAGCACTGTCCTTTCTTGAGCGTTACGAAAGAGAAGATGATGCTTTTCTCGATCAGATTGTGACAGGAGATGAGACTTGGGTGTGGTATATGAATGCAGAAACAAAGCTTCAATCAATGCAGTGGGGCCGTACACACTTCCCCGAAAAAACCCACAAAGTGTCGTCAAACACTTTCCACGAGGAAACTCATGGCAACTGTCTTCTGCGGGAGGAAAGGAATTTTGCTAGTGGAGTTCTTGGAGAGGAATGGCACAATTAACGCTGAGCGTCACTGTGACACACTAACAAACTTGAAAAGGCCCATTCAAAACAAACGTCGTGGCATGTTGAACCCTGGGGTGATTTTCCTTCATGACAACGCCCGGCCGCATACAGCGCGTCGTACTGCGACCAAACTGCAAGAGTTCAAATGGGAAGTATTGGATCATCCTCCCTATAGTCCAGATCTGGCGCCTAGCGATTACCATCTCTTTGTGCACATGAAGACGTGGCTTGGCTCGAAGCGCTTTGACGATGACGAAGAGTTGAAAACCAGCGTCGTAGGTTGGCTTCAGTTGCAGACGGCCGAATTCTACGATTCAAAGCTCGTCAAACGGTACGACAAGTGTCTCAATGTGACTGCAAACTATGTAGGAAAATAAACTAGAATGTATACTTTCAAACGTATTGTAACCCAATTTTGTGACGTTATTCACAGGTTTGTAAAAAATAAACGGAAGTTACTTTATGAATAGCCGTCGTCGCGTACATACAAATACCAATAGCGGACGGTGGGTATGAAAGTTGAGGAGGCCAAGACGTGAATGATGAGAATATAAAAATATAAGGCCTGTGACGTACCTTATTACCAAGCGCAGAAATTATAGGTTTTAAGAAATTAAAATTAGGTTTTCCAATTTATGTTTTAGGGTTTTAAATATTATGTTTAGGAATTCATATGATTTTACGGGAGAAGAATAAAAATAAACAACATACTGTTAATATATTACAACGGCTTGGTAAAGATATCCTCTCTTTAAGACTCTCTAAGTCCTAACCTACGAATTAGGTCTTTTAGGTCATATTGAATTTAAGAATGTTACTCTTTGCTACATAAAACGAATAAGAAAAGCAATATTTCGAGAGTAACGAGATAGCAACAAAATTGATTCGAACCTAAGAATCCGGCGCTTGCTCATTACTATTGCATAGTTTAATCTTACAGCAAATTAACTCGACGTTCCTCTTTCTTCGCAAACCGATCAAATAGGCCACAACATACTGAATAACTGCTACTAGAAGAAGCTAGAGGCAAATCTGCATTTGTTTCTAAACTCTCGATATATTTAAAATACTGTATAAGTAAATACATCTCGTAACACAAAAGAATAAAATAACTAGAACACCTGCAAACAAGAGAAAATTCAGGGACATCATTTTATTTTTACTTCAATTTTTATTGTACCTGAGTTTTTGAATGTACTTCACTCCCACCCCTCCTACTAGTAAACTTCCAACACAACCAAGGCCGCGTTCATGCAGTCAAGCAGTACTGAGTATAGTACGTTCCAGAAATATGTTCGCGTTTTCTAGTGACGAAACAGCTTTCAATATTAAATCATATTTTCGCACAGGTGCTGTCGTCCGTTTGCCTAGGTCGCATCTCGATTTTCCCCACCTGCTTCTGCTCACGCCGCTGAAAAGGCTAGTAGCTGGGCTGTCTTAGCTCTTTTCTGAAAACATTAATTTATGTTAGAAATTGGACGTCTACGTAATATTATGCAACTGTTTAAAATAACTTAAATAAAAGGGCCTCGTTAAATAATTAATTGTCACGTGATTTCCCCCCTTTCTACGATCCTCCGACATAACTACTTGGATGGACAGTAGATAGTATGTCTGAGTAATTTTATTTTTTTGGATCGGACAGAAGTGAAGATTGAATTTACAGTGCGTAAGGTTCGTTTTTACAGAGTAGGTACAGAATTATTTCAACATGAGTTATTAGTACGAAGGACGAAACTGCTAATTGGAATTAGGTACAATAGTCTACAGTGCGATAATATGCACAAAAGGACTGAACCCTGTATCGAAATGAACGGTCACCATTTTCAAAAATATGTTTAAATATCCATATTATGATTATTTTACAATTTAACTTCATTCTCTATAGTGTACGCTAATGTGCTGTAGACAGTATAATATACACTGCATAATGAATACGTCCACATGGACAGCTCAGTTCGTGAGTAAAAACACTTATTGTTAATACAGTACTGTATTTTGATTAAACAAAAACATAATTAAAATTATCAAACTCGAAATTGCGATATTTCCTAGTTTACGTAAATGGATTAACTACTTTTCTTCCCTCCTATACCTTGTAAAGTGATTTGTTTTTATTTTACGCAGTATCATCAAACTCCAGTCGTGGAAGGGGTAGCAAAAGGTATAGCCAGGTTAATATTAAAAATGTTAGTAAAAATAAAATGATGTCCCTGTATAACAATGTAAATGAAAACTTTTAAGTAGGGAGAGAAAACTAACAACACGTGACTCAATTTTCTAAAACCAAGAAGAGAGAAAGAGAGAGAGCTTCCCAATACAGCCGACTATAAGCAGTACAGTTGTCAGCGGTGGGTAGGACGTCTCCAAATCGGCTCCCCTCGCGCGTTCTATCAAGTTTAAACACTCTTCTAAGCAGCTATCTTATTGGTTGAACTGCTGTTGTCATGGTTACCGGGGAGTAACGTTATGTAGCCGACTCATCTCTCCCGCTGTCGCATAGACGCTGCAGGCTGCTAGATGTCGACTATACAGGTTACAGCGCTATCTGTTATTTTTCAGTACGAATTATTTGTACTGTCTACAGTATAGCGAGAGGGCATCACCAACTGAATGTGATCGACTTTACGTAACCTACATCTTAGTCGTAGTGGATAGTAAAATTAATATAAAAGAAAAAATGCTCGTCATTTGCTGTAACTTGTCTGTGATCTTAATTCAGCTGAAATGATTACTGCCATATTGTGTTCTGGTAAAATATTATGACCAACACGTCTGAAGACCGGATCCACTTAAATGGCCAGCACTAGAATATGTGGGAGATTATACCTACCTGGGCCAGAACCTGTCCTTCTCCAGCAATTCAGAGAAAGAAATAAAGAGACGAATCAGCATGGCATGGAAGAAGTTCTGGTCTCTAAAGTTCATTCCAGAAGCTAAGCTTAAAGGTTAAGACCCTAGAAAAATGTGTATTACCTGTACTACTGTATGGATGCCAAACCTGGTCCCTTACACCAAGACAGAGGCGTATGCTTCAAACCTGCCAACGCAGTATGGAAAGAAAAATCCTGCAACTTTCTCTGAGGAACAAAGTAAGGAACGAGGAGCTACGCAACCGTACCGGCATGAAAGACGTCCTAATCATCGCTGAAAGCCTGAAGTGGAAATGGGGAGGGCACGTGGTAAGGATGGACCTCAGACGATGGACGCACAGACTGACATTGTGGGATCCCAGGATCGGCAGAAGAAGAGTGGGACGCCAGACAACTAGATGGGCCGATTTCTTCAAGCAGAAGGCAGGAGCACATTGGACGAGCAGTACAAGAGACAGACAGCTATGGAGAAATCTAGAAGCCACCGTCCTCAGTGTATAGTGTGGTGCGAATCTTACAAGTGCATATAGTGTTTGTGTACATAGAACACTCCTTAGGATCGGCTCACCTAACGAGTGAAATCTACTGAGCCAAGCCCTGTCAATCAGGAGGCTCTTGCCCTTACGGGATCTAATAGGCTAAATTTATTTATTTATTTATTTACTTATTTACTTATTTATTTATTTATTTATTTATTTATTTATTCACTTATTTACTTATATATTTATTTATTTATTTATTTATTTATTTATTTATTTACTTATTTACTTACTTACTTATTTACTTATTTATTTATTTATTGATTGATTGATTTATTTATTTATTTACTTACTTACTTATTTATTTATTTACTTATTTACTTACTTACTTATTTATTTATTTACTTATTGACTTACTTACGTATTTACTTTTTACTTATTTATTTATTTATTTACTTATTTACTTATTTACTTACTTATGTATTTATTTTTTATTTATTTATTTATTTACTTATTTACTTATTTATTTATTTATTTACTTATTTTTTTACTTAATTACTTATTTATTTATTTATTTATTTATTTATTTATTTACTTATTTCCGTTATTTACTTACTTACTTATTTATTTATTTATTTATTTACTTATTTACTTATTTACTTACCTACTTACTTATTTATTTATTTATTTACTTATTTACTTACTTATTTACTTATTTATTTATTTATTGATTGATTGATTTATTTATTTATTTACTTACTTACTTATTTATTTATTTACTTATTTACTTACTTACTTATTTATTTATTTACTTATTGACTTACTTACGTATTTACTTTTTACTTATTTATTTATTTATTTATTTATTTATTTATTTATTTATTTATTTACTTATTTACTTATTTACTTACTTACTTATGTATTTATTTTTATTTATTTATTTATTTACTTATTTACTTATTTATTTATTTATTTATTTACTTATTTTTTTACTTAATTACTTATTTATTTATTTATTTATTTATTTATTTATTTATTTACTTATTTCCGTTATTTACTTACTTATTTATTTATTTATTTACTTATTTACTTATTTACTTACCTACTTACTTATTTATTTATTTATTTACTTATTTACTTACTTATTTATTTATTTATTTATTTATTTACTTACTTATTTATTTATTTATTTACTTACTTATTTATTTATTTACTTATTTACTTACTTATTTATTTATTTACTTATTTTTACTTACTTATTTATTTATTTACTTATTTACTTATTTATTTATTTATTTACTTATTTACTTATTTACTTACCTACTTACTTATTTATTTACTTATTTACTTACTTATTTATTTATTTATTTATTTACTTATTTACTTACTTACTTACTTACTTATTTATTTACTTACTTACTTATTTATTTATTTATTTATTTATTTATTTATTTATTTACTTATTTACTTACTTACTTATTTATTTATTTATTCATTTACTTACTTATTTACTTATTTACTTACTTACTTATTTATTTATTTGCTTATTTACTTACTTATTTATTTATTTACTTATTTACTTATTTACTTACTTATTTATTTATTTATTTATTTATTTATTTATTTATTTATTTATTTATTTATTTATTTATTTATTTATTTATTTATTTATTTATTTATTTATAAAATATTAGAGGAGGCTCGGCAGTTATGGAAGGTTAAAAAACCAAGAACTTGTGGGTAAAGAATCCCCACATTTTGTCCCTGCTTCTGAAGAATTTTGAACCCTATTGTAGCCACGATTCCCTTGACAGTAGCTGTAATGGCGTTAGGAAGTTGCCGGGCACGTGGTACCTCGCAGGCCATGTTATGTTGTTACGTGGATGGAGTGCACACAAGCTGTGATTTTGTTAATTATGTATGTATCGTGATGGAGTGGTAAACTCGCTTAATCAAAATGTTTAATAACTGTTCCACGCGAGTGGATATGTTCGGCAACAGGCCGAGGGCACTGTTGCCGTGACCCTGGGCATGTGGCTACCCTTTAGAAACTTTGGGTGTGCACACATCATGACGTGCTCTACGGGAAATTACACTCACACAAAGTTGGCTTGGGACGTTTATATTTATATAAGATTTACCTGACTGTTACTAAGTCGTGAGCTACATACAGAGTGTTACTTCTTCACTTCAACGATTAAGTTCATGTTGAAACTCTTCGGGTGCCCATTTCATTCCTTCTCGTCTATAATAATTTAATACTTACTTACAAATGGCTTTTAAGAAACCCGTAGGTTCATTGCCGCCCTCACATAAGCCCGCCATCGGTCCCTATCCTGTCCAAGATTAATCCAACATCTATCTTCATATCCCAACTCCCTCAAAATCATTTAAATATTACACTCCCATCTACATCTCGGCCTCCCAAAAAAGTCTTTTTCCCTCCGGCCTCCCAACTAACACTCTATATACATTTCTGGATTCACCCATACGTGCTACATGCCCTGCCCATCTCAAACGTCTGGATTTAATGTTTCTAATTTATTATGTCAGGTGAAGAATACAATGCGTGCAGTTCTGTGTTGTGTAACTTTCTCCATTCTCCTGTAACTTCACCCCTCCTTAGCCCCAAATATTTTCCTAAGACCCTTATTCTCAAACACCCTTAAAGTCTGTTCTCTCAAAGTGAGAGTCCAAGTTTCACAACCATACAGAACAACTGACAATATAAAAAAGCTATTGTGTAATTAATTAAGTTTTATGTGTAATTCAGTAAGTTGATACGTAAATAATGAAGTTGATATATAAGTGAATTGAAATTATATCTAAGTAATTAAGTTGATATGTATTTAAGTTAATATGTATAATTATTAAGTTCATAAATATAATTAACTATGTTAACATATAGCCCAACTAATTAGGTTGACAAACTAGGTTCACTTACTTACTTACTTACTTACTGGCTTTTAAGGAACCCGGAGGTTCATTGCCGCCTTCACATAAGCCCACCATCGGTCCCTATCCTCAGCAAGATTAATCCATTCTCCATCATCACATCCCACCTCCCTCAAATCCATTTTAATATTATCTTCCCATCTACGTCTCGACCTACCCAATGGTCTTTTTCCCTCCGGCCTCCCAATTAACACTCTATATGCATTTCTGGATTCGCCCATACGTGCTACATGCCCTGTCCACCTCAAACGTCTTGATTTAATGTTCCTAATTATGTCAGGTAAAGAATACAATGCGTTTATTTTAACTAATATTGCCTTTACTTAGAAATCTTCTTTTAATGTTGTTTTCATATTCGGTTATTATTATTGCTATTATTATTATTATTATTATTATTATTATTATTATTATTATTATATTTATGTGTAATAATTAACAGAACGGATTGCGTAAAAGATTTGGGAATATTCTTTGACAGTAAATTGTATTTTCATAGTCACGTTGATTACATTTACAATCACACAATCAGAATGCTAGGAATAATACGGTCAATAACTTATTCTTTTTCCACGCCCGATTCTCTTTTAATGCTATACTATACATTGATGCGATCGAAACTCGAATATGCATCTGTAGTTTGGAACTCGATTACAACTACGGACTCGGCTAAATTAGAAAATATACAAAGAAAATTTATATCCTTATGTTCATTCAGATTTTTGCCCATTAATTCCGGGTATAGTTATGAGAGAAAATGTGAATATTTTAATTGTCAAAATCTATATGCTAGACGCCATGAGCTAGATTATCTGTTCTTTTGTAAAGTCCTCAAAGGTGATATATCCTGTGACTCTTTCTTAAACAATATTACCTTACGTATTCCAACAAAAGATATGAGAGCCCACAAACTTTTCTATATTAGAAATTGAAATTTCTTTCACCAGTCTCCAGATGCATTAAAAATGCCAACATGCATGGCTGCGAATTCGATCCCTTCAATGTATAGATTTTGTTTGCTCTTGGCAACGATTTATCATTTATGTATTCTTTTAGGCATTATACTCAATTAACATTGTCTCATAGTATTCTTAGTTATCCATTCATCGTCATTATTGTAATTAATTGCAATTATATTTATGTGTAATAATTATTCTTGTTTTATGTTTTTGTTATATTTGTGCTGAACTGTAATTGGCCACTGGCTGTTGTACAGCACATTAAATAAATAAATAAATAAATAAATAAATAAATAAATAAATAAATAAATAAATAAATAAATAAATAAATAAATTATTATTATTATTATTACTGTTGTGAATTATAATTAAATTATGAAAATAATTTGTTACAACTTCCACCGGGTATTTACCCATTTTGCAGTGTAAATACATACATGCATGCATACATATATACATACACATTCTTCTTCTTCTTCTCTCTCTCTCTCTCTTTCTCTCTCTCTCTCGAATTATCGACATCCTGAGAATTCTTGTGACATTACCTATGAAAATCTGTAAATAAATTCCTATACTCGAATTAAAGCAGTAAAATAGCCTACAATATCTACTTGCTGTAATACTGCAGTCCATTTTATTTGATAATCATTCTACATACAGAACTCCCATATCCAATATTTCCGCGACAATATGTGGTAAACAGAGAATGAAGCGAGACAGACAACATGGAAAACCACTACAGTTCCGCTTCCATGATACCACGAGTGACGTCAAAATAAACCTTCCATGTCAAAAAGTTACAATTGTTCTCTCGAACACAGGAGTGTCACCTCAAAATGTAAGGCGCCACACCTTGAAGGCTATCAAGGGGACTTTATGGTTCGTCTGAGTAGCCAGCTATCCCCTGCTGTCACGTATTTTAATTTTAAGGTGAAAGTTGTATAAAATTCCATTAACAGTTTTAAATAATGAGGCAGTTGAGAGAGATTAAACAAGAACCATGCAGGTTCTCTCATTTCCGGGCTCGCACAGGCCATTTGAAATATTTAATGAATGTTCCCTAAAAGAAACTATCACAAAATCCGCTCACGTATCTCTGCGAAGTCATTTAATGGAATTTAAATGCAAGTGGAATATAGTTCACGAAGTAGCTTACAGATGGAGCTAGTCTTGCTCCTTATTTGTAAGCATAATGGCGGGGCTGCTCCCTTATGGAAACGTGACTACGCAAATTCTGCCATTATCGAGATATAATTTGAATGTCGAGGTCTTTTCCTAAGAACTAGAAGCTCCTGGAGGTAAAACTGAATGGCTTTCACTGTAACATAATTATTGTAAGAGACATATACAGGGACATCATTTTATTTTTACTTCAATTTTTATTGTACCTGAGTTTTGGAATGTACTTCACTCCCACCCCTTCTACTAGTAAACTTCCAACCGTTCACGACACAGAGCCGAGGGCGCGTAAGCAGTACTGAGTTATTGAGTATAGTACGTTCCAGAAATATGTTCGCGTTTTCCAGTGACGAAAGAGCTTTTCAATATTGAATGATTTTTTCGCACAGGTACTGTCGTCCGTTTGCCTACGTCGCATCCCGGTTTTCCCCACCTGCTTCTGTTCGCCCCTCTGTAAAGGCTAGTGGCTGGGCTGTCCTAGATCTTTTCTGAGAACATTAATTTCTGTTAGGAATTGGACGTCTATGTAATATTATACAACTGTTTCAAATAACTTAAATAAAATGACCTCGTTAAGTAATTAACGTCACGTGATTTCCCCCTTTCTACGACCCTGCGACAAAACCACTTGGACGGACAGTTAGATAGCACGTCTGAGTAATTTTATCTTTTCGGATCGGGCAGAAGTGAAGATTGAATTTACAGTACGTAAGGTACTCTTTTATAGAGTAGGTACAGAACTATTTCAACATGAGTTACTCGTACGTAGGACGAAACTGGTAATTGGAATTAGGTACAAGTCTATAGTGCGATAATATGCACATTGGAACTGAAGCCTGTATCGAAATGAACGGCCACCATTTTCAAGAATGTGTTTAAATATTCATATTATGATTATTTTTCAATTTAACTTCATTCTCTATAGTGTACGCTAATGTGCTGTAACAGTACAATATACACTACATAATTAATACGTCCGAATGGATAGCTCAATTCGTGAGTAAAAACACTAAGTGTTAATACAGTACTGCATTTTGATTAAACAAAAACCTAATGAAAATTATCAAACTCAAAATTGCGATATTTCCTAGTTTATGTAGGCCTAAGTGGGTGAAGTACTTTTCTGCCATCCTATACCTAGTAAAGTGATTTGTATTTTACGCCAGTATCATCGAACTCCAGTCGTGGAAGGGGTAGCAAACGGTGTTTCCGGTTTCAATCGTTAATAGAAAGGTATAGCCAGGTTAATATTAAAAATGTTAGTAAAAACAAAATGATGTCCCTGTAGTAGCCTATGTACGGAATCTACATCTAGTTTCCAGCGAATTCATATTATAGATATTACTTGGCTAACATCGTTGAAGATAATGCGTTTATTTAAAAGTGTGCTTGTCCAATATTCTTTTCAGAGGATTAACTCCATATGTAGATGAAATTATTGGGGATCATCAGTGTGGTTTTAGACATAATATATCAACTATTGATCAGATATCTTGTATTCGACAGATAATGGAGAACAAATGGGAGTACAAGGGTGCAGTGCATCAGTTATTTATAGATTTCAAAAAGGCATATGACACGGTTAAGAGAGAAGTTTTATATGATATTCTTATTGAATTTTGTATTCCCAAGAAACTAGTTCGATTCGATTAATTAAAATGTGTCTCAGTGAAACTTACAGCAGAGTCCGTATAGGTCAGTTTCTGTCAGATCCGTTTCCAATTCACTATGGGCTAAAGCAAGGAGATTCACTATTACCTCTACTTTTTAACTTTGCTCTAGAATATGCCATTAGGAATGTCCAGGATAACAGAGAGGGTTTGGAATTGTCTATGCGGACGACGTGAATATGTTAGGAGAAAATCCACAAACGATTAGGGAAAAAACGAGAATTTCACTGGAAGCAAGTAAAGAGATAGGTTTGGAAGTAAATCCCGAAAAGACAAAGTATATGATTATGTCTCGTGACGAGAATATTGTACGAAATGAAAATATAAAAATTGGAAATTATCCTTTGAAAAAGTAGAAAAATTCAAATACCTGGGAGCAACAGTAACAAATATAAATGACACTCGGGAGGAAATTAAACACAGAATAAATATGGGAAATGCCTGTTATTATTCAGTTGAGAAGCTTTAATCATCCAGTCTGCTGTCAAAAAATCTGAAAGTTAGAATTTATAAAACAGTTATATTACCGGTTGTTCTTTATGGTTGTGAAACTTGGACTCTCACTTTGAGAGAGGAACATAGGTTAAGGGTGTTTGAGAATAAGGTGCTTAGGAAAATATTTGGGGCTAAAGGGATGAAGTTACAGGAGAATGGAGAAAGTTACACAACACAGAACTGCACGTATTGTATTCTTCACCTGACATAATTAGGAACATTAAATCCAGACGTTTGAAATGGGCAGGGCATGTAGCACGTATGGGCGAATCCAGAAATGCATATAGAGTGTTAGTTGGGAGGCCGGAGATGGGAAGATAATATTAAAATATTAAAATGGATTTGAGGGAGGTGGGATGTGATGGTAGAGACTGGATTAATCTTGCTCAGGATAGGGACCAATGGCGGGCTTATGTGAGGGCGGCAATGAACCTGCAGGTTCCTTAAATCCATTTGTAAGTAAGTAATAATAATAATAATGATTTATTTAACCTGGCAGAGTTAAGGTCATACGGCCTTCTCTAACACTCAACCAGGAGTAAAACTGCGATACAAAAAAACTACAAATTTACAAAGTAAAGTACACCACAATTTTACACACAAAACTGAAGTAGATAATCATAATATAATGTAAACAACAAGTCAGTAGAAACCAGACAGAATCTATAAAATATAGAAAGAAAGGAAAATGCGTAATATAATGTGAACTGTAGGTAAAAATAAATGAGACATACAAAATGTATAAAAATATAAAACAATAATACTATTGATGATTATGGTAATAATAATAATAATAATAATAATAATAATAATAATAATAGTAATGCGTGGTGCCGACCACACCACCTCATTCTAGTGCCGAGGTCATGGAAAGCACGGGGCTCTACCTCCATGGCCCCCAAGTGCCTTCATGGCATGTGACGGGGATACCTTTACCTTTTTTAATATTAATAATAATAATAATAATAATAATAATAATAATAATAATAACAATAATAATAATAATAATAAAAATAATAATAATAATAATAATAATAATAATAATAATAATAATAATAGTAAAATAGCGAAGTACAAAGCATACAATGAAACAATACTTTTAGGTACACACAGTAAAGAAAATTATAATTATATATAGCTCAAGTTATCACATTTTAGATATACAATTATCGGGAAATGTGAAGAAAACAAAGAGATAAAATAAGTTAAATATCACTAGAACATAAAAAATATGAATACGTGGAAACATGCAATACATAATAGTAAGTTAGTTTGGCAACTCGTCATAAGATAATTTTCCAACTTGGATTTGAAAGATTTCAATGTTCGGCAGTCCTTGACTTCAGGCGGCAGAGAGTTCCAGTGACGAGAGGTAACAACAGTGAAAGATGAGGAATACAGATGTATACAATATAATTCACCATCAACGTATAATAATAATAATAATAATAATAATAATAAATATAGTGAACTCTTGTATTTGAAACCTTTAACTTTAACTTTTTCTTTTCTATATTCAGTCTACTCAAAGACTATTTTGTTAAATTAATTATATACAATTCGTAGCTTCATATCGGGTCCGAATACTCAACATCTATAATCCTATTTCATATAGACGACATTAAGATATACGGATCATAACTCATTTTGTAAACTCCTTACACCCTGTAAATGCCCTTGCCTGAAAGAATCTGTAGATGTGAAATACCTGGGAATTATTGTTGATCAGCACTTGAAATGGGATAGACAAATCACCTTTTTATGTAACAGGCTCCGTAAAACTATTTACAAATCTGTAAACTTTCGCCATTACTTGCCAACTCATGTATTACGTTTGGTTTATTTGGCTATAGTTGAATCTGTTATCCAATATGGTGTAACTGGATGGGGAGGCATTACAAAAACTGCTCTTCTTCCTCTAATTATGTTGCAAAAACGTATAATCAAAATTTGTTTCAAAATGCGACTGGATTATCCAACAAATTTGATCCATTCCGAAATGAATGCTTTAGAATTGACCAAATTTATAAATATTCTTTAATGAAATTCTATCATAAAAATAGAATGAAATTTGTAGCTCAGCCACATGATCATAATACAAGACGAAATGAAATTCTTAATTTAGTTGAACCTAAATGTTTCACATCTGCTGCTTTGCTACACAGTACAAATTATGGCCCACGTCTATATAATTCGATAATAAAATTTAATCCAGAATTGACTACGTTAAGCAATGATATTTTCAGATCCAGAATTTAAAAAAATTATAGCCTATGACAGAATTCCCTGTGTTATATTATGTACCATGTATTGTAAAACGACTTTATTTCTATCCTAAGTATATTTTTTCTATCTTATCTTGGTTACTATATCAACATGACCTGTACTAATTATATTAATAAGTGAATATTAATCCACCAATCTCAACATCATCTCTTTTTTTCACTCATTTATTATTTATGTAGCGGAACTGTCCCCGAACACGAGCTTTGCTCTTTCGGGGGTACTTTAATGTAACGTTTTTATGTATATGTTATGTATATGCGGAGAATAAGAAGGCAGAAAATAGGAAAGATTGGAGAATGCAGGGTTTGCAATTAAAGGCCTGCCATTGGGCAGAAAACTATGGATGAATGAACAATCATTACTATAGTGACAGAAAAATCTCATCTTTGATGTAAGGAAGCACTGATTTCACTGCTTCGAAAATAAGTAATCTCTTTATATTAGATTTCAACGTGCTCAGGACTTATCTGATGCTTTTTCGTTAAGAAAGTTTGTTATAAAGTTTGTTGAAAATCTTTCAACTCGAAAGAGCTCTTTGCAGCTGACTGACAGACAGTCAGGCGTCCATACTGAGAACAGGTGCTAGAAAACTTACTGCCAACTCGCCAAGCAAGCAATGGCACGTAGAAGGGGAGAGATATTGAAAGCCCAAGCAAACGAGGGCCCACGGTACGGCGACAGAGGTAAAAAAAGATAAGGAGTCGCTTTCTATAACACACAACGCGCCTTCATCCATCTTGCTGCGAAAGGAAGGAAGATGTATCGGTTCGTCGTGTTTTTTTTTCGTCTAATAACTTCCGAATCACTGAACGAACTTTATATGAATTCTCGTATCTACATGCCCACACGAGGAGAAGATCACACCTCCATGCAAAAAGTGTCCGCTTAAAGCGGTCACCATGGCAACAGTGACAGGGAACAACTGCCAACGTAATGTAGTGTGTGTTTCATTTAACGTCGTTGAAAATGCAGTTGTTATTCAAGGATTCTATACTCTCAATAGATTATCTCGTTTTTCGTTAGCCAATCAAATAGCTAGTTGGCTGATGACGCGCGAAGAGTCCATGCTGATTGGTCCTTTATTTTCAAATTGAGTAGCGTGCATTATAAACATAATCGCCTCAAATAAAAACATTACAAGGAATATAAACCAAATATATACGTATCATGGAATAAAATGAATACGTTGAAAGTGTTTATACCGTGTATATATGAGCTGTACTTACCCTTGTCACTGCATTACTTTTCTATATTTCTTAACAATCCGTCTGCTCTCAGTGTCTGCCGTCCGTTTTCGTTTGCTAGTTTCCAGGCTTGTGTTCACATACTAGAGTCGTATAAAGAACCTAGTTTTGACCGTACAATCAACAATAAAATTTCACGTGGAACGTTATTTACGAACATTGCCACATATTCTTTGGATTCTTTTTATAGTATTCCGCCCCTTTTTAATCGTGTTCTTGCCATGAAATTCATTGTAGAATTTTTCAGTATTCATGCTGGTGATGGCATGATTAAATCTTCAAAAGAAAGAATAATGTACTAAAATTTAAAGAGGACCAATATGGCGGTGTTTTTGTTTTAAATGTCTATTTATAAAAAATCTAACACTGATTGATTTTAATACCTCATTCTAAAGTTTGGAAAAAGGGGCATGTACCGGTAATGAAATGTGAACAACACGTTCATTTACAATAATCATTATAACTCAACAATGAATTGTCACTGGAGGCTATTATGATTAACCCACTGATTATGCCATAATGACAAAATGTCATAAATTGTTAATATAAAATCAATATAACGAGAATTATAGTGAAAAAAAAACATCACTGGTATCAGTCGTTAACCCTCCACCCCTTTGGTAGGCAACTGTTAGTATAAGTAGCATGATTATTCTGTTAATTGTAAGTTATGTACGAGATTACAAAAGAAAGAAAATAATTTGTAGGTTAATATGAACCTAATCTAATTATACAAAGCTGGTATTAATGTAGGCTACTTATATAGGCCTACGTGATTTATTTAAGCTTACCTGTAGGCTTTAACATTCTCGGTCGTTTCGGCTTTATTTTCATTCATGCTGCTCGAAAATCAGGAACAAAATCGTCATCTTTAAAATGATCAGAGCATACTCTGCTTGTATCAAGATTGAATTTATCCTGTCTTTTACACGCAATGACCCATTTTTTCTAATTCCTAAATATTTAGGAATGGTAAAGAAAGACAACTCTTTATTTTTATCGTTAGATTTGTTGCATACCGCAATAGCACACCTTTTACCTGGCATAATGCATTCAAAACAACATAAACAAGAAAAAACACGAGATACTGCTTTGAAGCATTTGAGCTTTGGCGCGCTCAGCTATCTTGTGACGTCAGAATCGCTCTCCTTTCCCCGTCAATCCCTCGCCGACAAGCTCGATAATAATGCAACCTATGATAAGTTTAGAAGCCTTGGTTGTTATTCAGGCCCAAATGCATTATTTTATTTTAGTAGGTTATTTTACGACGCTTTATCAACAGCTCAGGTTATTTAGCGTCTGAATGAGATGAAGATGATAATGCCGGTGAAATGAGTCCGGGGTCCAGCACCGAAAGTTACCCAGCATTTGCTCGTATTGGGTTGAGGGAAAACCCCGGAAAAAACCTCAACCAAGTAACTTGCCCCGACCGGGAATCGAACCCGGGCCACCTGGTTTCGCGGCTAGGCATGCTAACCGTTACTCGTCAGGTGTGGACCAAATGCATTATCAACGACAAGCTATTCTTAATAGTTTTTCAAGACCAAGAATAAGTGAAGACTAAGCCTACCTCATTTTTTCCAAGAAAAAATCGGGACACATTAATAGACTAATGCTGGGTTGCAAGAAAACAGACCTATAAATAATGTAATTTTTTTTTTACTGAACAACAATGTAGTTTATTCTTTCAACAATAACTCTTCACCTTCCACAATTTAATTCTGCTCCCGCCAACAATGGGATTTGCTCTCCACACAGTAACACAGTATTCGTTATTGCACTCCACACACGACAATGATAATTTACTTGGATTATTGAGGACATCAATGAACTGTCACTTTTTACTAATGTTCACAAAGCACTATTTACAAATCAGAACTGTCAGTTGTCAGTTCATAGTTCTTCTAGCTCAGTCACTCAAGTTCACAGTATCTCGAACCACAGACCTTCAGAGACAGTCCACTGTACTCGAACTCAGGTCCCTCCAACTGCGGTCCACTGCACTCGAACTCAGGACTTCCGGCTCCACAGTTACGGACACAACTCAAGTCGAACTTCGGTCTCGAAGCTGGCTTCACTGCTACACAAGACTGGGTGCTGTCCACTGACTGTAACAACACTTACTTATTGACTGACTGAAGTTCGAAAAAATCGAAAAATCGAAGGAGAATTGGGAGGAAAATTTAAAAGGTACGCAAAACGCGTCCTTGCAAGGGGTTGGGGCTGTACGAAACTAAATATGTGAGCTCCAAGCCTGTTGGCCACTAGTCTCACTCCGGGTTACGCTGCTCCCCTGAAGGAGCTCTAGAAAATTTTGAAGGGGAAGCCGAAATTGGACGTAACCTCTTAGGTACCACATACGCGAGGGGGCTGAGATTGATCAATTGATCACGGAACGGAGCGAGGAGGAGTTGGCTGGTGTTTGCCGTTAGGATGGCAAGACACCGTCATCTGTTGTTCGATGACAAAGCAGGTGAAGGCCGTCGGAAGAAGCGCCGTGAAATCTAAGCTGCAATTTGAGAGGTCCCTGTCCTTTCAATTTGCGACTTATTGAGTGACCTCGTATGTTTAATAGACTATTAATATTATCTGAACTAGGGCATACATAATTTATAATAAAGGTGGAATATATATGGGGAAGGGCATATAGGTCCGTGGCCCATTTCTTATAGGGCTCATCCCGACATTTGTCTTACGCCTGAGGAAAACCACGGAATACCTTATCGCGTCTTGTATTTATAACTAAACCATATTTGCGAGAAAGTTCGCGATCTAGAGATTTCCATGCGTGTCCATTCTCGAATCATCCGGATATTTCTCCTCTCTGCCGCGGTCGCTCTTTCCCCTGTCTTCTCCCCGCCATAGCACATGCCCCAGGAAGCAGATGCGCGCGCAACCCGCCCAAAACACGGCCGACTTAGCCCTTCCTTTTGCTGGTCGTGAGATCGAATCTCACGCAGCTGTCACAGTAATGTATTCCTCCATTAGTTAGTGGACCTTTAAAGTTAGTGGATTGTCGGGTTGCAGAAGAAGAATTTAACGAGCCATTAGTTATTGGATTGCTAACCAAGCATCTTTGGATTTCACAAGAGACGCAATAGTACGTGAATGAATAAAAAGTGAATATCCGTTACTAGACTGATGTGAGGCATTGCTTTTATTTTTGTCAAAATTTGAAATAACTATAGATAATACGAATCAGAAAGAAATCAGGAACAGAAGTTTTAGTGAGAAAGATAAATATGCCTATTTGTTATAAATAGCGCACGAGTGCCAAGAACAAATAAACTCCGTTATATCCGGGATTTGAACTCAGTTCCTCAGTCGTCGTAAGCAACTCAGTTACCAAGGCTGCTCCGCTTTGGAATTGAAGCTGTCTCTCTAGCATGAATAGCTTATGTGGTAGTCATACGTCAAGTCGCGATCCCAGGTATGAAAAACTGCAGAGAACCCAGATCAGTACAAAACAAAAAAATTGTTTGCAATAAACTCTGAACGACTGACATCCTGCTTTGAGCGCATACATGATATGCATAGAAATAGGTTTACAATATGTTTAAATGGGTTCTGTAATGAACAGTGCTTATCGGATAGAGATGCGTATCATATTACGTTTTACACATCATTTAAACTGTGTATTGAATTTCCTGTGCCCTTCCTCGTTAGGAGCAAAAAGACCTACTGACGGTGACAGCTTTCAAATAGTCCGCACGTTTGTGTTGCCAGCGGCCTTTGTGCCCATTCGTTTTCGCTTTAATTATTTTCTCCATATACCATCCACCCTTCCCTACCTCCCTCTTTTATTGTTATTAATTTCTTCTTCTTCTATTCCTCCTTCTGACAACACCTGTTATATAACATGTTCACTTATTTCCTTACAAATCCTGTTTCAGTCATTCTCTGTCTCTCCCCCACTCTCCTTCCCTCCAAAATGTATTCTTCTTTTTGGTTCTTCTTCTTCCTTTGTTGCTTTTATACTTCTATTTTCTATTCATCCTTTCTTTCACAATATTCATGTGTGTATGTATTTATTTATTCACACTGCAAATGGGTATATACCCGGTGGCAGTGGTAACTAATTACACTCAATAATGACAATTAATAATAATCACAACTAATAAAAAACAATAATTAATTAATTAATTTATTTATTTATTTATTTAGAATATTAACGTGCAAAAACAACAGCACAAGGCCAATTACAGTTTAGCACGATACAAAACAGAACAAAACAACAAATGATGATGAGAATGAATGATAGAAAATGGCAATGAGATGAAATACAAACAATATAATAGTCTACATCAATCATTGATCAAATAATAATTATAAACTTATAAATTTAGTACAATGAGATAATTGAAATAATGGAATAGTCTACATTAATCAATTGACCAAATGCAAGAAATAAAATGGACAAATAATTATAAAATTAGATCAGTGAGTTAAAAACTCAAAGATATACTACACATTAAATGGATCCAAGTTGAATCCATGCAAATTAGCATATTTAATGCATCTGCAAACCGGAGAGAGAGATTTAGGATTCTTATTATAAAACAATTTATGAAATCTTAAACCATTAGCTGGAATACGAAGACTGATATTGCTTATGAAAGATTCACAATCAATATCACCCTTAATAACTTTACAAAAAATAAATAATCAAGATCCTGACGTCTGGTGAACAAACTACCGCAATTGAAATAATTGCATTTAATCTCATAGTTATAATCGGAATTTGGTAAAAATCTATAAGAACACAAGGAAATAAATTTTCTTTGAATATTCTCCAATTTAGACGAGTCAGTGGAAGTAATGGAGTTCCATACAACAGATGCATATTCAAGCTTGGATCTAACCAACGTATAGTATAAAATTAATAAACACATAGGAGTGGAAAAAAATAAGTTATAGACCTAATTAGACCAAGCATTCTTAACGAATGGGTATAAATATATTGCACATGATCATGGAAATACAATTTAGAATCAAGCAGGACACCAAGATCTCTAATACAATCTTTCTTAGTAATTACGACATTACTGAGAGAATAGTTAAATTTTAGGGAGATAGTTTTCCGTGAAAAGGAAATAACAAACGTTTTGGATTGATTAATTTTCATTCCATTTTCAACAGACCATTGTGAAATTGAATTAATGTCATTTTGAAGAATTTGACAATCAACCAAACTATTAATTTTGCGAAAGATTTAAATTTTAATAATAATAATAATAGTAGTTGTAGTAGTTGTAGTAGTAGTAGTAGTAGTAGTAGTAGTAGTAATAATAACAATAATAAAATAATAAAATAATAATAATAATAACAATAACAAGGAGCATCCTAAATTAAATGAAGTATGGTCACTTAAAATAACATTTAAGGTAAATCTAATTTGTATCTTAACCCTAAGTTCGAACTATGACCCACGAGTGTGACAGGTTCATACCTGCACAAGTACCTTTCGGCACTAGACTTTTTTCGCTGTCAACTCACTCACTGCACTGATTCTACTTGATTTCACTCACACTTCTAAACATTTCACTGTTCAAATACATTGCACAGCCACTTCACTGACACCAACACACTTCACTTACACAATAGACTTCACTGACACAACACACTTCCTCACTGATACAACACTTCAAATAACAAAATATCAATTACACCCTTTAAATAGTGTGTATAATATACTACCGTCTATTAGTAAAGTTCTTAAGCCTATTTTTAAACACATTTTTGGTTGTTGGTAAAGCCTTTAGTAAGTCTGCAGGTAAAGCATTCCAGTCCCTGATAGTACGATTGAGAAAAGAAAACTTTCCAGTGTCCGTCCTCTGCCTTCTTTCCCTCAATTTATATGAGTGGTCGTTCCTTGAAGAGTAATTTGACGGCTGCAACCTTTTTTTATTTCTCTCCAGGCAGGCTCACCTCTGTGTGTTTTGAACAGTGCGCATAATCGAATTCGCGTTCTCCGGTCCGTGAGTGTGTACCATTTTAATGGTGAAATATTACAACACTTGAGAGCCCGTTTTTGAATCTTTTCCAGTGTCTTTAATATGTTCTAATCTGTAAGGATTCCAACATGCACACCATATTTCATTACTGGACGAACTAGTGATTTATATGCAATCTCTTTGAATTTATCAGAGCCTTTCTTTAGTACCCTCATCACAAAGTGTAACGCCCTCCATGCCTTTCCCGCTGTGTCAGTAACGTATGTATCCTCTTTTTACACTTAGTCATACATAAATAAATTAAGGCTATGGACCTGTACAATTTCTAACTTCTACATTTTTACGGCAATTAATCTGAAACGTTTACTACATATTTCTTACAATGTGGACATGCAATATACAAGTTTTCGCTTTGATAGTCCAATAAAATAGTTTACTTATAATTCATTTTTGTTGTTTTTTAATACTGAATTATGTCCCAATTTTGAAAGTTTACATGACTTTCCTTTAATTTACTCCTGATAAATGTACGAGGTATTCAATCTCAAATCGACCGAAATATAGAGAAAATTGACTTTACAATTTTTAAATACAATGGAACTTTTTTGTACTTAGAGAACTTGTGACACAATGCTTTGTGCAAAGTTTGAGGCATCAGAGCTTCATAGTGTTTAAATTAATAGTACATTATGCAACGAGCCTATAATGATAGTAATTAAGAAGCGAGTATGGATGTTTATGAAACGAGCGCAAGCGAGTTTCATAATTTTCATACGAGCTTCTTAATTACCATTATAGGCGAGTTTCATACGACTTTTTATGCTCGACCATATTTCTAACTTGAAATTATTCAGATGTATACATTTTATTTGTATCTGACAAGATCGGAAGTGACCTTGTTTTGGTCGTGAATTGTGAGATGTGCGCAGACGCGAAAGTATTGATTTTTTCCGAGGAACAATAATGTCATTGACCTTGATGTAATCCCGTTAAACTTGGTATATCCTTGATTATTGAATTCGACATTGAAAAACGAGATGACAAATTGAATTTATTTGAATATTATTTACAATTAACGCTAATTATTATAGTAACAGAACATAACCTTCTGCGACAGTATTTGATTTCCAGCCTCCGTGCCTTTTCGCTAATTCTCTTTCGATTGCATATCCGAGAATAATCGATACTTGCGGTTTTATAACGGTACAAAGCTGACTTGTTATTGGCTGAACACCTGTAAGCTGAGTTGTCATTGGCTGAAAACACCTGAACTTTAATGAGTAGGTGTACTTTAATGACATGCATTAAAGGACTGCTACCAGGTGTATAATTACTACATTTCGGCATGGTCGAGCATAAAAAAATATTTAAATTTATCGTATTTTCATAAAATTAGCAACTTTAAACTATTGTAGCTCCGAAACCCTTTCACCCAATAATCAAAATCATGGTTTATTTTGATACTGAGAAATTAAAGTTTATATTGACATATAAACAGATTTTCTTACTTTTTATGGAAATGGAGAAATTTAGATTTTTTTCTCATTAATACGCCTTTGACAACGAAAAAACATTTTTAAAATATATGGTTAGATTCCGCATTGAAAGTACAAATAAACATATCTTTACTGGTGGTACGTTGATAAGAAAGTATTGAAAATATCAAATAAAGAAAATAAATAGTACGCGCGTGAACTAACCAGCTGACTGTGAGGCGGGAGCTAGCCGAGACAAGCAAGGCTAGGAGACAAACACGTGATGTTTCTTCTAGTAGCGCATAGCTGGGCTAGCTTTATCGCAAGTTTTCATAAACACAGGAGCTCTCGGCCAGTGCGTGCGTTACTGCGCCGTTCAAGTCCAGGCGTGTGAAAATGATCTATTTAATACCCTCGAAACTTATTGCCGAGCCACTAAGCAAACAATGTCGAATCCCTCTTAATAATGCAAGGTTTTTTCTCAATATTTTTTTACGTTTTTACAAATTGGCAAAAAGCCTAAAAGTAAGTAAAATCAGATTATCTGTCTCTCTGTGTACAATAAAAATAAGGATTACTTCTTATCATAACCTACCAAATGTCAGCTTCAAAATGAGCTCCCGTTCAATGTTCTGCAGTAAATGGTTCCAGAGTTCTGAGCGCTGAAAGAGGCTTGTTTTTATAAAATACGCTAAAATTTGTCGCTCAGTAGTACGAAAACCGTTTGACTTTCGATAGTATATTTTTGAAAATACACTCTCCTCGGCACCTTGTATAAAAAGGGAAAAATTAGAGTATAAAAATGCGAGGTTTTTACTGATCGATTTCATATGTAATAGCCCGTACGTATGTCAAATATGACACATGATTTTCGTATTTTTCCAATTATATTTTTGAGAAAAGAATATTTACGCTTTTAGTTAATTTTTCAACTTTTTAAAAACTTATCCCATCCTGAACACACGATTTTTCAATTTTTTAAAACCGATCACTTCCTGAACACACGATATTTTTTATCACATCCTGAACACACGATTTTTCAATTTTTTTAAAACCGAGCACTTCCTGAACACACGATATTTTTATCACATCCTGAACACACGATTTTTTTAAATTTTTTTAAACCGAGCACTTCCTGAACACACGATTTTTATCACATCCTGAACACGTGATTTTTTTCATTTTTTAAAACATTTAAAGAATACAGAATTTAAAGAATACAGACAAGACTACCTTCATCAGGGCAAATAATTGAGCGTACCAGACTACCTAGACAGATGCTTAACTAATCATATCAAAGAAATTACCCCAAACGTAGCTCTGCATGCTTCGCGATTAGGTCGTTACAACAATTTCTAAACAGCAGTATCTTAAAGACAATATATTTTTCCTATTTTCATTCCATTATGTCCTATGGAATAATATTTTGGGGAAATTCTGCAGATAGTAAAAATATATTCTTATTGTAAAAAAGAGCCATTAGAATAATAGTTGGAGTAAAGGCTAGAGTAACATGTAGATTATTTTAAAAAAATTAGAGATTCTAACCTTAACAAGTTAATACATATACTCTACAATAAATTTCCTCTTATGTAATAAAGAAAATTTTCCAACTAATTCAGCCATACATAGCATAAATACCCGCAGAAAGAATGATTTTCATACGCCTTCATCAAATTGATCATGCTATCAAAGGGGACTACGTTACATGGCGATAAAAATGTTCAATAGTCTTCCTGAAGACATTAAGAATCATAGCCAAAACCCTGCATTATTTAAGACAAAACTAAAAAATTACTTAATATCTTACACTTTCTATTCTGTAGATGAATTCTTGACATTTCACAGTACTGTGTAAATATTTTAATACTATTAAATTGTAAACATATTACATTGTATAAAATATTATTGTTATTAAGGTATTAATTCTGTACATATTTCATATTTGCGTTTTATATGTATTGTATTTATATTTAATCGTAAGAATTGGACATGTTCTTTATTGTATACTATAAAGCAAATGTAACAATATTATGCAACGAATAAATTTATCTATCTGCACACCATCAGGGAAAAGACTTATTGGAAGACCTCACAAGAGAGGTTTGGAGACCGTAACATGCCATTGGGTCCACTACTTGAAAGTATGATGGTGAGATGATAATAATAATAATAATAATAATAATAATAATTATTATTATTATTATTATTATTATTATTATTATTATTAGCTATCTTTCTCATTTCTCTATTCATTTTAGAGATTTGACTAAATAAAAATGTTAATGTACCTTCTTCTTACAGCTTACAAAATGATTAGGATCTATGTGGATTCGTCTCTTTATTCCGAAAGTGGGAGGGATCAGGTTGACTTTAAACTAATTTCATACATAAGTATTAAGAGTGTTACTCAAGCTCATTACTGCAGAAATCAACTCTTCCTTCTACAAACCTCTTCTTTTCCTTATCCTCCTCATCTTCTCGTTCTTTTTCTCCTCCACTCCCCATGTGCCGAGACTTTTCGGCCACCTTGCAGCAATACTTCAATAATTAAGTATGATTAGGCAGCTCAGTGACACACTCTTTGATATTAGGCACTCGAGTAGCGCGATGAGGTCACCGGCTCCTGACCCAAGTAGTATCACATGAGTATGATCAATGCCTGCTCTCTTCTCTCGCTTCTTACGAGATATCGGGTCGCGTTGCTATGGAGATGCGGCAGACGCGCAAGGATTGAACCTGGGACTGCGAATCTCTTAATGCTCGCCATGTTTAATGGAACGCAGCACTTGTTCTTGCCTGGCAAAATGGCGAGATGGGATAATGAATGGCGAGAGCAGCTCGACGAACAGTATGAGAGATTTACGGCTCAAACTCAGTCAGACCAGTAAGTTGACACACTCCCCAGAGAATTTCGTTTTGCTGTCAAGTTTCAATATAGCGATATGACATTCGATCCCATCGCAATTGCGTTATGTAGACGTACATTTTCATTAAGGGGAGAGGATGGTATTTTTTTAACTTTTTTCCTATTTGTTTTAAAATATTAATTTTTTGTATATAGAGAGCTCATAGCAGTAGCAACTCAACCAAATATAAATATTTTGAAAAAAAAATACCAATGCGGGATTTTACTAAAAATCGATATATCTAAACCATTTTTAAAGATAGATTCAAACAATTTTTTGCAATGTACTTGCAAAAGGATGCTCTACAAACTGACTGTAACAGAATTTTAATATTAGTCCCTACGTTTGAAAAAAAAAATAAAATAAAATTTTATAACACTTCTTTTTATATTTTTTTACAAACAAACTGACGTATTTTTAAAATGAAATCAAGTAACAAAATTCTGTTACAGAGAAAAGTCTCCTAATGGTCTAAAGAATGCGTGTTCTAAATTTCATGCATGTATCTTTAATAGTTCCGAAATTATATCCGTTTTTGTTTGGCAATGTAGCAAAAAAACGAAGTTACCGAAAACCGATCAAAGGTGGCGTGTGATTTAAAATTTCATAGCACAAGAAGTTTAAAAATGCCGCCTCAACATCTGGTACGGGCACAAATACCCACAAAATGTTATGCATGCATTCAACACATATCAAAGAGTATTTTAAAAGAAAAATATTCCTTTTTTTTTTTTTTTTTTTTTTTTTTTTTTTTTTTTGAAAATTTAATTTACCGCAAACAACAATAAAAGGGGGCGAGTAATTTAAAAATTCATAACGCAGGAAGTTTAAAAATGGCGTCTCAACACCCGACAAGTGCACAAATACCCACAAAATGCTATGTATTAGTATTTTAAGGATTTTTTTTTTTAATTCACTCATTTTTCACCAAAAAAATACCATCCTCTGCCCTTAAAACGACATTGGATATAGAACCATTCCTTACAGGTTTTATTTAACTGCAAAATTTCGTTATAACGATGTACAAATCTATTACTTTTCCCAAGATACTTTTATCTACAGTATTCTCACTAGAGGTTTTGATTTATCTAGAGAAAATCAGAACTCAAGTGGGATTAATTCACTATTATACGATTAGAAAATATAAAGCACTCTATTATAATAAAATATTAATTCACTTACAAAAATACTACACTGTCTCTAAATGTATGTATTATTGTACCATACCATTACAAATATTCCGCTAGATGGCAGTAGTGTGTTACAAGTAATTGTTCTCTTGTTACCAGTCCTGCCAACTATACAATCTTCATTGAACTCTGTGGACGATTACTTACTTACAAAAGGTTTTTAAGGAACCCGGAGGTTCATTTCCGCCCTCACATAAGCCCGCCATCGGTCCCTACCCTGTACAAGATTAATCCACTCTCCATCAACAAATCCCACTTCCCTCAAATCCATTTTAATATTATCCTCCTATCTACGTCTCGGCCTCTCCAAAAGTCTTTTTCCCTCTGGTCTCCCAACTAACACACTATATGCATTTCTGGATATGCCCATACGTGCTACATGCCCTGCCCATCTAAAACGTCTAGATTTAATGTTTCTAATTATGTCGGGTGAAGAATACAATGCGTGCAGTTCGGCGTTGTGTAACTTTCTCCATTCTCCTGTAACTTCATCCCTCTTAGACTCAAATATTTTCCTAACAACCTTATTCTCAAACACCCTTAATCTATTTTCCTCTCTCAAAGTGAGAGTCCAAGTTTCACAACCATACAGAACAACCGGTAATATAACTGTTTTATAAATTATAACTTTCAGATTTCTTGACAGCAGACTGGATGATAAAAGCTACTGAACCGAATAATAACAGGCATTTCCCATATTTATTCTGCATTTAATTTCCTCTCGAGTGTCATTTATATTTTGTTACTGTTGCTCGAAGATATTTGAATTTTTCCACCTGTTCGAAGGATAAATCTCCAATTTCTATGTTTTCAATATTCTGGTCACGAGACATAATCATATACTTTGTCTTTTCGGGATTTACTTCCAAATCTATTGTTTTTCTTGGTTCAAGTAAAATTTCCGTGTTTTCCCTAATCGTTTGTGGATTTTCTCCTAACATATTCACGTCATCGGCACAGACAAGCAGTTGATGTAACCCGTTCAATTCCAAACCCTCTCTGTTATCCTGAACTTTCCTAATGGCATATTCTAGAGCAAAACTAAAAAGTAAAGGTGATAGTGCATCTCCTTGCTTTAGCCCGCAGTGAATTGGAAAAGCATCAGATAGAAACTCTGTGGACAATTACTAGTCAAAAAGTTCAGTTTCATTTTTATGAAAACAGTTACACTCCACTTCAATTATCAATACATACAGGGTGATTCACGAGAAGTTACCGTCACTTACGGAGCTTATTTCCGAAGATATTCTGAACAAAAAATGTCATATAAACATTTGTCCTAATATCAATATTTTCAAAGTTACACTAATTTGAAGTTGTTTGTAAAATATCTTTTTTGTTAAGTTTTAAAGGGTGAAAGAATATTACAAATAGAGAATGAACTCTTCAGAAGTATCATTTCTTTAATTGGCTAGTGTTCTGAAGCTAAAAATGTGTTGTTAATTGCTTTGTACAGATTTGGTTTTTCAAATTTTAACTAAAAATTATATCATCCTTTTGCACTTATCGCAACAATTATTACAAATCATACGACTTTAGGAACTTGATTCGTTGCAGTTCATTTCTGCATCCTAATGTATATTCTTGAATAATTTACAAGAGTGGCGTGATTTGTAACAATTGTTGTGATAAGTGCGTAAGAAAAAGGTAATTTTGTAGTTAAAAATCGAAAAAAATTCTGTACGAAGCAACTATGGAATTCACAACACGTTTCTAGCTTCAGAATACTAGCTAATTAAAGAAATGATACTCCGTAATAGTTCATTCTTTATCTGTAATATTCTTTTACACTAAAAAACTAAAGAATAATGGTATTTTACAAACAACTTCAAATTAGTGTTGCTATGAAAATGTTGAGAATATGACCCATGTATATGTGACATTTTTTGCTCAAAATGTTTTTGGAAATATGCTCCGTATGTGCTGGTAACTCTTTATTTATTTATTTATTTATTTATTTACGTATTTATTTATTTATTCATTCATTTTATTTATTTGTTCATTCATTTTATTTCTTTATTCAGTTTTTTACTTATTTATTTAATTTATTTACTTATTTATTTACTTACTTATTTAATTATTTATTTATTCAATTTACTTACATTTATTTATTTGTATACTTATTTATTTATTTACTCATTTTATTTATTTATTTTATTTATTTACTTATTTATTTATTTATTTATTTATTTTTTCATTCATTTTATTTCTTTATTCATTTTATTTACTTATTTATTTAATTTATTTACTTATTATTTAATTATTTATTTGTTTACTTATTTATTTATTTATTCACTCATTTTAATTATTTATTTAATTTATTTACTTATTTATTTATTCATTTGCTTATTTACTTATTTATTTATTTATTTGTTTATTTATTTATTTATGTATTTATTTATTTATTCATTCATTTTATTTCTTTATTCATTTTATTTACTTATTTATTTAATTTATTTACTTATTATTTGCTTATTTATTTATTTAGTTACTTATTTAATTATTTACTTATTTAATTTACTTACATTTATTTATTTGTTTACTTATTTATTTATTTATTTACTTATTTTATTTATTTACTTATTTATTTATATATTTATTTATTTACTCATTTTATTTATTTATTTTCTTTATTTACTTATTTAGTTGTATATTTATTTATTTACTTATTTTATTTATTTATTTATTCATTTTATTTATTTATTTTCTTTATTTACTTATTTAGTTATATATTTATTTATTTACTTATTTTATTTATTTATTTAATTTATTTACTTATTTATTTATTCATTTTATTTATTTATTAGTTATTTATTTATTCATTTATTTATTTATTTATTCATTTATTTATTTATTTACTTATTTATTTATTTATTTATTTATTTATTTATTTATTTATTTATTTATTTATTTATTTATTTATTTATTTATTTATTTCTTATTGAACATAACAGGCAAAGCCCAATTACAATGTTCAAGACTGACAAACTAATTTACAAAACATAAACAAGAAAAAGGAAACATATACTTGTGAATCACCCTATAATTAAACAATCTCTTATACGTGATTATTATCCATAATCTCATGTAGTGCAAGCTATAAAATAGCCCGTGGTTTTCGAGTACGGTAACTGTAAAATGTTGCTACAGTTTCACAATTTCGATTCTGTCCACAAAAGCTTCCTTCCGTGCATTACCTACACAAAACAATGCAAATTAGTGTTTTTGACATAATGTCAGGGACTTAATAGTGTCAATTGAAGCCACGAAAACTTTAGTTTTAATGCAAAACCAGGTCCACCATGTTAATAGTTTAGAATGCCATTAGCGCACTTTATTCATGAACTTGAAAGCGCACGCCTAGTCCATCCCAACATTTTTAATGTAAATGCATTGCTGACACCCCTACTTCTGCATGCATTGTGGACCTTCACTGTCATTATTTTTATGGAAGTGAATTATGAAACAGAAAACAAAGGAATTATTCGACGTTGTGAACCGTTATGGCTTCTCTCTTTCCGTAACTCAAAAGACAGCAGTGCTAGTTTTTTTTCCATTAGCTAAAATTCTGCGGGAATGAAGTCCAGGTAATATTCTTCCTTTAAGCTTAATTTTGCTGCACACAGAACAGGCGTAAAAGGTGGATTAGCGTCACAGCATGCGCTCTGTACAGTCTTCTTAAAAAGAAACTCAACTCTACAGAAACCTTCGTTATCATTGGTAGCTACTGTGATGATCTATGAACCCTAGTGTGGCGGGTTAAGACTGGAAGTGTACTTATCGGTATATTGATCGGTATGATATGGATGGTACCGATTTAGATACACCAGTAAAGGACATAAATATATAGAGATATATCGATGTCAGAAAGATACATCTGGAACAGAAAAATAAGTATTTATGGCTTTATGAAAGATACAGTGAGGAGATTTTTCAAATAACACAAAACTAAAAATTTCATTTTCGAATTTCTCCGATATCAACAGCCTCTCGAAAGAAATAGAGAAATGCGGGGACATTTTTGTCACATTTCTAAGTAAGTACAATTCAAATAATTTCATAAAAGAATCAGTTATGTAACATGTTTCAACATGAGATTTCTCGGTAAAACAAAGAGCATCCAAACGATACTTAGTTTCAGTTCAGATTTTCTATAATGACTATATCTAGATAGTCGCTGTTGTTTCCACAATGCGATCATTTCCTGATAAATTGATTCGTAGGTACTGATATGAACAAAATCCGTCTAATAGTTTAATATAAATCGCTGTACACAGACGAAAATTATTATATTTCATGTACATCATTCCCTGATAATTTGACTCGTAGATACTGAATATGAACAAAATCTGCCCACTAGTTTAGTAGAAATCGCTGTACACAGACAGACTAGTACTAAAATTATTATATTTCATGTACATCATTCCCTGATAAATTGACTCGTAGATACTGCATATGAAGAAAATCCATCCAATAGTTTAGTAGAAATCGCTGTACACAGACAGACTAGTACCTAAATTATTATATTTCGTGTACATCATTCCCTGATAAATTGACTTGTACGTACAGAATATGAACAAAATCCGTCCAATAGTTTAGTAGAAATCGCTGTACACAGACAGATTAGTACTAAAATTATTATATTTCATGTACATCACTCCCTGATAAATTGACTCGTAGATACTGAATATGAACAAAATCCGTCCAATAGTTTAGTAGAAATCGCTGTACACAGACAGACTGATACTAAAATTATTATATTTCATGTAAATCATTCCCTGATCAATTGACTTGTAGATACTGAATATGAACAAAATCCGTCCAATATTTTAGTAGAAATTGCTGTACACAGACAGACTAGTACTAAAATTATTATATTTCATGTACATCATTCCCTGATAAATTGACTCGTAGATACAGAATATGAACAAAATTGTATAATAGTTTAGTAGAAATCGCTGTACACAGACAGACTAGTACTAAAATTATTATATTTCATGTACATCATTCCCTGATAAATTGACTTGTAGATACTGAATATCAATAAAACCCGTCTAATAGTTTAGTAGAAATAGCTGTATAAAGACACACTAGTACTAAAATTATTATATTTCATGTACATCATTCCCTGATAAATTGACTCGTAGATACTGAATATGAACAAAATCCGTCCAATAGTTTAGTAGAAATCGCTGTACACAGACAGACTAGTACTAAAATTGTTATATTTCATGTACATCATTCCCTGATAAATTGACTCTTAGATACAGAATATGAACAAAATTGTATAATAGTTTAGTAGAAATCGCTGTACACAGACAGACTAGTATTGAAATTATATTTCATGTGCATCATTCCCTGATAAATTGACTTGTAGGTATTGAGTATGAACAAAGTCCGTCCAATAGTTAACACATTTCATGCTCAAAACGAATTTTTATGTGTTAATTATACTGAAAGCATAATATTTCCAGGAAAGTTTCTAAATGGATTCTGCGTAACACAACAGAACTTTCTCTAATGAGGAACTGCCATCGATTCTTCCATGGTTGGAAGTACATGTTTGTCATTGTATCAGCGAGATTATCTGGAGATTTGAATTCCATCGGCTCTGTGTTCATCATCCGCGAGATAACGTGGAATATGTCTTTGTAATGCAAATATTATTGGTTGTCTGGCTGAACCAACAACGTTGATGACGGTGGGAACGAAGCGGCTTTCAATTTTTTCCGCCTTGGTGGTTGAGTGTGTACTCAGTGTTTGCATGCAGAGAGCTGATACTCTACACGAGTGAGTTGCAAACTCCACGCGAAGATCCATTTCCAATCCAGAATTGAAAGTTTCGTAGAACACCAAACCCTTTAACAACACTGTTATTTCTGCGTATGTAGCATTCAGAATTGCGTCCTATGTTTTGATTGTTGATGAAATTGATTTCCCTTTCCCACAAAGATTTATACGTGCATTGTTACCTTAGAGCAGTGATTCCCAAACTGGGATTCGTGTAAAGAGGTGAGGAGGTCGCGAAATGGTTAAAAAAAAGAAAAAAAAACGTAAAACAAAAAAGGCTTATTAACATACAGTTACTGTGTATTCAGAAACATAAACAACATTCAACATAATAAAAGGTTTCAGCAGTTATACACAAAAGTAAAAAACAATAATTCTACACGTGTCCACACTAAGAGTATACAGAAATAATAGCTTATAATTTCACAACCGTATATTATATTTCCTTAACATAAAGCTCAACCAATAGAAAAACTCTCCAAGATTTTGTTTCTTACCTTTTCCTTGGCCATTGTTGTGTACAATGGTTTATTTCTGGCTTGTTGTTGAATGGTCATTGTTATGTGAATTGTTTCGTTTCAAGCTTATTGTTGCACGAATGAAAATTTGTATTTATCAGTCTAGTTCCTTGTCAATAGAGATGTGGACGGCAGAGTAAAAAAATTCAATGAGTATATTTATCTATTTATGTCCATAACAGGGCAAAGCCCCAATTACAATAGACAGTACAGATTAAAAAAACATATTGCATACAACACAAAAAAGAGGTAAAACAGATACAAGTGTAATTACAAATTAAAAATGGAAAAGAGAAAAGAGAAGGAAAAAAACAAATAGATACCAACTAAATAAACAAGACATACAGATATAAATGAAAAACACCAAATAAAAAGAAATCAAAAAGAGCCAAGTACAGACATCACAGCCAAAAATGCAAAATGTAGGCGTAGCTATAATTGGCAAATTGCAGAGCAAATACAGCACCATGTTAATAAATTCAATATACAGCACTACATAGCAGGCCCAATAGGCTCAATTCATTTATTCGAAAACTCACCAACACAGAACATGTGTTTCAAGTAATGCTTTACATAACTTTTTCTTGTACATATTGTACGATAACGAAAATTCTAAATCCTGTTTATTTGATAGACGATTGTAAGTTCGAAGCATTAATAAAAGTGGAGACTTTTATGAGATAGTGTTTTTGTTGTCTGTAAATAAAAGAGAGATCGCTTTTTCAAATTTGATTTACCAATATTGAAACTAATTAGCTGTAGAAGATCAGGGTTGTCTATTAAACCATTTATGGTTTTGAACAAATACATTTGTTGTGCTCTTATCCTGCGACTACTGAGAGATGGTACATTAAATTCAACCAGCATGGATTCATAAGATTGGAATATGTTGTAACATGAATGTTCTTTCATATATAGCAGTTTTAGGATTTTATTCTGTACTCTCTCTAGAATGACCGAGTGCGAGTAATAGTGAGGGTTCCAAACTATAGATGCACAATTAGTAGGATTCCATGGTCATGTGGTTAGCGTTGCGCAAGACTACCGCTTAACCCTCGCAACTTAGTTGCTCTAGAATTTCATACCACCTATCTTTGGTCTTTTTTGACCCCAAGAATATTAAATTGTTTTTAATAATCAAGATATTTTATAGCTTACTGCATTTTTATATACAGTACAAGTAAATTGAAAGTATTTATTGCACCTAGATTTACTCACTATGTTTAAATAATGGATTGATTAACCCTTAAAAGCCTGAATTATTTTTCGTCAAGTTTTTCGTTTATCTCGTTATAGATTAATTAAATGGATGTAATTGAACACAACAATGCTTTTGTTTTCAATTGTTGAAGCGAATATGTGGAATTACAGGGCGTTACCATATGGTAACGCTAGGTCATTATGTTGTCAAATGTTGAATAATGAGTTGTTGCCTTATAATGACATCTTTCAAGCAATTTATTGAACTTAACTGAACTTTAGCACACAAATAATATATTCATCACTCATTCAGTGTTCTGCCCAAGGTCAGGTCTTTCACTGCAAACCCAACATTCTCCAATTTTTCCTATCTTCTGCCTTCTTGTTTGTCTTCTCGTATGATCCATATATCTTCATGTCGTCTATCATCTGATATCTTCTTCTGCTCAGAACTCTTTAACATTCACTCCCGTTCACCATTCCCTCCCGTTCACCATTCCTTCCAGTGCATCCTTCAGTAGGCAGTATCTTCTCAGCCAGTGACCCAACCAATTCCTTTTCTTCTTCCTAATCTGTTTCAGCATCATTCTTTCTTCACCCGCTCTTTCCAACACGGCTTCATTTCTTATTATCTGTCCACTTAACACGTTCCATTCTTCTTCTTATTCCCATTTCAAATGCATCTATTCGTTTCTCTTCACTTCATCGTAACGTCCACGTTTTTGCCCCACACAATACCACACTCTATACAAACAATACAAAAATACAAAAATAAGAAAATTACTTTCACAATACCTGAACAAATATACATAATAGAATTATTGTCACAAAATACTCGTATGAACAAAACATATTTTCGTAACATAACGTTTTACATAAATTTTTGTGTGAGTTTTCACATATTTCGTTAGTAAGGTAAAACATTTCTTATGATATGACAAAAAAAGAGCTACATCAAATTTTGAGGAAGCTGTATGTCGGAAGAGCATTCCCACTAGCACATCGCTGTCTTTTGTTTCCGGGTATCGGAATCACTAATGTTCCATTCCATCGTATCTTATATAATCAGATGTTCTGCGAGTGACGTCCAGAAAGTAAGTTTACTCGGAGCCGTTTACAGAAAGAAAACACAATTTCATGAAAAGATTTATTGGAACAGATACAGCAATTGTTGAACTATTTTTCAACATATTTCCCACTGGAACTGAGTGATTTGTCACACCGTGAGAACAACTTTTGTCCCACGTAGAAGTCTCCCGCCTGGAATCGGAATCAGTGTATGAGAGCCGTTTGCATCTCCCTGTTGATACCACGGTAACAAAAATCTCAATTCAGGTGGAAATATGTTGAAAAAGTAGCTCAACAATTCCTGTATCTGTTCGAATAAATCTTCACATAAAATTGTATTTTATTTCTGCAAACGGCCCAGGGAAATTTACTTTTGGACACGTCTCGTAGCTCCAATATCGCTGTATTTGGAAGTAGACGGTCACCCCTTGCCTTTTGGGATGCTCCCCGACTTCTTCAAATCTCCTATTTGAATTCTAATTCATTCAATCGTGAGCCAGATATTCTACTTGGCTGCCAAGCATTTTGTATAGCTACATCTAAGAGTAACATCCATGTGAACATGGGCTAAACAGTTTCTACATAGATAAAGCGAATTTTTATAATGAAAACAAAATTTGTCACATCTCTGTCTTTAAAAGTCACTCTCTGGAGAAATCGATTGAACTGTTGTAACATACTGTTTTATCCAGTTACGTTTCCCTGATGGCACCATTTCCACACATTGCAATGTTGACGGTATCATTCTCTTCCTATCACAGATGACTCTTCAACTTCCTCTTCTTCTATAAAAGTAATATCATCTGGTGCACCTATTCTGTCGCTATTAACAAAAGTAACCCCAGCTTCAATACTTGGTTTCCTTCCACGTAGGTTGTCGAACATGCCACCCTCTACATCTGCAGAGTTCTCGTCAGATACAAAGTTGGGCTTTGGGTGGCTGTATGTAGAATGCTCTAATTTTTCGTTTTAATTCCAAAAGTACATCATTCACTTTCACGCACTGTTTGTAACATACATTTTCTTGCAACTCCTCCATCTTACTGTTAGTAGCAAGAGTGCACAAAGAATGAGTGACAACATATTAGTCTAGCGTTACCATATGGTGACATAAGAAACAATGTATTATATCCACAACAATGTTACGGATTGTAAACTTGTGCTTGGTGTACACGAATACTCAATCAACAATAAGTAAAATACCACAACAAACATTACAACAAAATTAGTCAAAGTAACAAATAAATTATCTTACTTCTTGTTGCTCTCCAAAATTGCTGCTGAGAAAGCAACATCTAAATCGCGCAGCTGCTCTTGCCCAACTGGTATAATAAATTTGTAATTTCATAATGTAATAAGAAAGAACCAATCATGTAGCTTGGATTCACAAAGAAAAATTCCAGTTTTATTAATTAAGGACGTGTATGAAGCAAGTTCTATTACTTTCTGCTAGTGATGGGCGAAGTTGTTCTTTTCCCGGAACAGTTCCGACGGTTCCGGTTCCGAAAAAATACTATGTTCCAAATAACAGTTCCGAAATAACAGTCAACAGTGGTGATGAGTCGGAGTCGTTGAGTCGTTCAAACGAACGGTACAGTACCCTCCCTCTTCACCATAGACAAATAACACCATGCAGCTCACACTGGAGCACTCATAGGCATGACATAGTACACATTCTTATCTATAGATGGCACTGCAATGCACATTCGAATCGATTTTGGAAAATTGCTGTGCATGCGGACAGAACTCAAAAGCTTAATGTTAGTAATTACACAGCTGTTGACTACAAGGACAGAATACAACACTTTGTTTTCGTACATAAAGTTATAAAGATATGGTAGCCAACTAAAAAAAAAAATCATTAATTTTTATTTTTACTTTTCTTAATGCACAGTTATAATAATAATAATAATAATAATAATAATAATAATAATAATAATAATAATAATAAATATTACAATTTCATAAATAAAAAAGATATATATTGGCAGTACTGAAACCTGGAAACCCCGCAGTGGGTTAGTAAAATGTTGGAATCGCATCTTTACCAAAGTGTAATTTAAACTTCGCATTAAACATCGCTCTCCAAATCAGTACTTATATGGGTAGTTTCCAACAAATAATGCTACAACATTTTTGTCGTTCTTTGATAACAGAGAAGATAGCACAAAAACTTGTGCTTGTCAGACTTAACCTCAACAAACGACATACATTGTAACTAAACCACTCATTACCATTTACGACTTTAACCTTTGTATAGAATCAGCTGATCAATGAATTAATAATAGTATGCGTACTTTATGACTTTGTAGAATGTTTATAAAACAGAATTAGTCAACTGATGGTGAAATAAACCATAAAGCGGGAATGAATATTACAGATTATTAAATACATACTATAACATTACAGATGATTGGCCAGTCTTACAAATGTTGATATTAAAGTTCGCGCCACCGCAAGGATTTCAAATTCCATGCGCCCCCTCCAACCACGTGAGAGTTTCAAATACTAACTTCATCCAACGAAGTTCCAAGTACAACATAAAGAACAACGAGAACAGTGTAACTGCTGCTGTCGTTGGTTCATCGGAACAAGCTCCGACGTTCCGACTGTTATCTCGGAGTCGGAACATACCTTGTGCAACGCGGTACTGCGAGCCCGCAACAGCTGGGCAAGTGAGCAGCTCGGAGTCGGAACACTGTTATTTCGGAACAGGAGGTTCCGACCTACTGTTCATTTTTGCAACAGTTCCGAGGGAGTCGGAACATACCTTGTGCAACGCGGTACTGCGAGCTCGCAACAGCTGGGCAAGTGAGCAGCTCGGAGTCGGAACACTGTTATTTCGGAACAGGAGGTTCCGACCTACTGTTCATTTTTGCAACAGTTCCGAGACCGGAACAGTTCCAAAATAACTGTTGTGTTATTTTTTACCCATCTCTACTTTCTGCACTGCGTTACCATATAGTAACACTAGGCTAAAATGGGTTAATTAATTAATTTAATTACTTTAATGACAGACTATTCAGTATCTATGTTTTTATTTTTTCAATTATCAGAGAACACATTCACTTTCCTTGAAATAAAGCACAAAAAGAAGATTGTTATTACGTCAAGTGTAAATTATTATGTTTAGACGATTAATTAATTAATTTAGTATCATCACCTGCTGCAGTAAAAAGAAGAAGCTAATTTTACAAATATAAATAATTACGCTTGAACCTACAACATTTCACCCATAGCCTACATGGCAATTTTTGCTATGTTTATTTTACTTGTTCACTTTTCAAAGTACAGTACATGCTCACTTTCCTTACAACAAAACACTATCACTGCAAAATAATTGTAACTAGAAAATAAAGACGTTTTCTATAGCTGGGGCCATCCTCGAACCCAAGCAGTAAACATTAAAAAGAAAGTCAATATACAGGGTGATTCAAAATTCACGCTACATAGACAAACTCCGTTATTAGTGCAGATAGTGAAAAATGGAAAGAGGGGAAAGCTGTTGGAAATAGAGAGTTTTCAATCTAATGTGCTTGAATTTTCAACGTAGAATGCACCGTTGAGGCTGTAAATTAGTACGACACACCTACCAGTCCCAATACTGTCAAATTAGTGGTTTTTCAGAAGTTCTACAGTATTTCAGATACGTATTATTTACAGGAGAAAAATAGTTGACATGTAGAGTTTAACGGTTATTTAACTTCTCACAGTGCAAGGAAGCATTTCTTTACATTGATGGCATAAGAATTCAAGGGAATTTCATTCTTGCCTGACGAGTTTCCCTGAACTTGTATTGACAACACTGTTAATCATCGTCGTCATTTCGTAATTTAGCCTACCCGATACACTATATAACTAAAATCCGGTAAAACTAGCGGAAAATCCACTAATTTCGCAACATTTGGACTGGTGGTTCTGTCATACTAGTGTATAGCCTCAACGATGTATTCTACGTTTAAAATTCAAGCACATTAGATTGAAAACTACATTTTTCCAACAACTTTCTCCTCTTCCAATTTTTCGCTAACTGCACTAATAACGGAGTTTGTGTATGTCGCCGGACTTTTGAATCACCCTGTATAATTATGAAATAATTTCAATTCTAAATGAACCTAAAATAACCAAGGATAGCATATCTATGTTATTGGAACGTTTCGAAGTATATGGATGTAGATATTAACAAAAAAATATGGTTTAGAGTCAGAAAAGATCCCAGGTAAGTGTCGAGAGTTAAGACAGTAGCCTACATGATGACAAATACGAAAATACGAAACTTGACATTCGTCCAGTATCAATAAACGGGAGGATCGAACCCGCGTTTCCTGGATTCCTAGCTCTAAATCCTATCGATTGGCACGTATATCTAGCCAAGTTAATTATACAGTATACAAAAAAATATCCTGCGATATAACGGATCGGTTGTGAGATGTACTAATTAACAGCTTTTGAGATGAGAATACCGAACCTTTAACATTATAGAAATTAATTACCAGTCAATAACAACTGAGTGTCTAGGAAGTTACGTAAACTGGGGAGATGAGAGTGACTGTTGTACGGTTAATTAGCTATTACACTTTGTGTAATTATGTATTTCAGCTCGATTAGCAAGCTGCTTCCTTTAACTCGGCGCGCAATTAGATGTACACTGTTTTGGCTTTTGACACCTTGGAACAGTGCATCACACTCGAGTCCCTTCGGGAAATCTTGCAGTGAACGGATACAGGGTGTCTATGTTAAAACATTCCAATTATACAGGGACATCACTTTATTTTTACCAACATTTTTAACATTAACCTGGCTATACTCGGAAACACTGTTGCCCCCTTCCATTACAGGAGTTTGATGTTGCTAGTGCAATATGTAAACAAATCATTTTACTAGGTATAGGAGGAGAGAAAAGTAGTGTATCCATTTATGTTGTAGGGAAATACGATATTACGATTTTCAGTTTGATCATCACTTTTACGGAATTTATCAAAATACAGTAGAGTAGTAACATTAAAAAAAAAAGACTCAACTTTTCAGGCGGCTATGTTCGTTATATAATGTCTACTTTATTTAGCATATTAATTATTGATGTTAACATACAATATAGAGAGTGCATTTAAATTGAGGGGGTCATAAGTAAAGGGCTGTAAGTGCACTTAAGTTACTTTTGAGAAAATGGGGTTTAAATATTTAAGCTTTCGTAAAATGGGTGAAATTTTTATTTAAATTTTAATGTGTGATGCGATTAAAATATCCCTTTGCCAATAAAATGTTAGATACTTTTGCTTACACTGGATGCACTTAACTCAAGTTATTACAAATGTCAGTAGCATTCCTTTGCTTCTAGCCACCTCAATTCCAACAAGCTAATCTGAATTTTTAAACAAGTTGCTGAAAATGGTTGCCGTTCATTACAATGCAGGCTTCAATTCAGTATGCATATTATTAAAAAACATTTTGAAGCATATTCTCTGAAATTGAATTTATCGTTTCTTGAATATAATTTTTTAGTACGATATTATTAATATAGGTTCTTTCTTCTATAGAAAACGCAACCATATTTCTGAAACACACTATACACTGCAGTGTTTACTTCACTGCTTTAAGACTTCGAATGCAACAGCGGCCGTAAGTTTGTGTGTCTGACGGGAGCAAGGAATTAGTGAAGGGGTGAGAGTGAAGTACATTCAGAAATGCAGGTACAATAAAAATGCAAGTAAAAATAAGATGATGTCCCTGTACATCTTGATTACACAACTTTTAACACTGTATCACTTCGGAATATGTATGATATGAACTTTCTTGTGTTAAATTTTAACGTACCTTGTTAACACGTTTCGACCTATTTTCGGTCATCTTCGGAACTGGTCGTTGTTGGTCTTGGAGCCGCTTGTTTCCTGTGTTGGTGCGTTCGTAGTGTAGAGTCAAAGAGTGTAAACACACCCCAACGATATTCTCAACACACAACTCAATTTCAAAACACATACACTCTTTGACTCTACACTACGAACGCACCCACACAGGAAACAAGAGGCGCCAAGACCAACAACGACTAGTTCCGAAGATGACCGAAAATAGGTCGAAACATGTTAACAAGGTACGTTAAAATTTAACACAAGAAAGTTCTTATCATACATATTCCGATTCCGATTGTTATAGTCTTCTCAGAAAGTAGGCAATAAAACGATTTTTTTTATATCGTTTGTACTTGGTCCGGTAGATAAATGGGCAGATTTAAGCATCGTAGAGGAAGTGTTACAAATATGAAATAGCGGTACAAATATGAAATACTGTGATATACGACCTGAGACGTATTGTAGCCTATTCTACTGGAAGCCTTTCAAATTACCACGCACACAAGCTATTAGGGAAAACACGGAAATTTTACTTGAAGCAAGTAAAGAAATAGGTTTGGAAGTAAATCCCGAAAAGATAAAGTATATCATTATGTCCCGTGACCAGAATATTGTACGAAATGAAGATATAAAAATTGGAGATTTATCCTTCGAAGAGGTGGAAAAATTCAAATACCTTGGAGCAACAATAACAAATATAAATGACACTCAGGAGGAAATTAAACGCAGAAAAAATATGGGAAATGTCTGTTATTGTTCGGTTTAGAAGCTTTTGTCATCTAGTCTGCTGTCAAAAAATCTGAAAGTTAGAATTTATAAAAAACAGTTATATTACCGGTTGTTCTGTATGGTTGTGAAACTTGGACTCTCACTTTGAGAGAGGAACAGACATTAAGGGTGTTTGAGAATAAGGTTCTTAGGAAAATATTAGGGCTGAGAGGGATGTAGTTACAGGAGAATGGAGAAAGTTACACAACGCAGAACTGCACGCATTGTATTCTTCGCATTGTATTCTTCGCTTGACATAATTAGGAACATTAAATCCAGACGTTTGAGATGGGCAGGCATGTAGCACGTTTTCGCGAATCGAGAAATGCATATAGAGTGTTAGTTGGGAGACCGAGGGGAAAAAGACATTTGGGGAGGCCGAGAAAAATGAAACTCAAAACATAAGATTATTTAGGGCCAAATTAAAGAAGTACTTAATTTCTCATGCCTTCTGTTCTGTAGATGAATTCATGACATTCAACAACGCTTCATGAAATTGATACTAAAACTTTGTGTTGTACTAGTAGACTATATTGCAAACCTCGTCTGTATATATTTCATCTAGACTGTGACTATAAATTAAGACTTATAATAAATATGGGATATGCGTGTTATTATTCGGTTGAGAAGCTCTTATCATCCAGTCTGCTGTCCAAAAATCTGAAAATTAGAATTTATAAAACAGTTATATTACTGGTTCTTCTGTATGGTTGTGAAACTTGGACTCTCACTCTGAGAGAGGAACATAGGTTAAGGGTGTTTGAGAATAAGGTGCTTAGGAAAATATTTGGAGCTAAGCGGGATGAAGTTACAGGAGAATGGAGAAAGTTACACAACACAGAATTGCACGCATTGTACTCTTCACCTGACATAATTAGGAACTTAAAATCCAGACGTTTGAGATGGGCAGGGCATGTAGCACGTATGGGCGAATCCAGAAATGCATATAGAGTGTTAGTTGGGAGACCGGGGGGAAAATACCTTTGGGGAGGCCGAGACGTAGATGGGAGGATAATATTAAAATGGATTTGAGGGAGGTGGGATATGATGATAGAGACTGGATTAATCTTGCACAGGATTGGGACCGATGGCGGGCTTATGTGAGGGCGGCAATGAACATCCGGATTCCTTAAAAGCCATTTGTAAGTAAGTAAGTGAGATACTCTCTTTGGCGGGAATGTATTAGTTTGCAGTTAGAAGCTGAACTGTTGAAACGTGTGTAATTATTGCGTTTTCGAGGAAAGTGAAAATTTTGGCGTTAAAATCTTTTCTTGAATATACTGACAGCTTCCACAATCAGGACAGGGTGATGTTAAATATTCCGCATTTTAGTGAAAACTCTGTCCTTGTTTTAACCCCACTAAAATAAATCCTATGGTATGAAATGAGGAAAACATGAAGGTAGTTCAACCGGTCCATCTCATAATGGTAATCAAGAACTTTGAGTTTATAGTCTATATCCGTCACAGTTTTCCTAACATCTTAGATTTGGATTTCGTACTAGATAGTGTTAAAAAAAAGTCTGATATCTCCTGGGAATGGACATCCTAGAATCCATCCTCTGAATTCATCGCTGCTTTTATACGCGAACTGTTCCAGACGGAAGAGCATTGGCTTTCTTAAATTGTGGCTCGCATTGCAGAGATCTGAAGAGGAATGTGTTTGCCGTACCTAATGTAGGTCCGCAATTCTAGCGTGGTGCAGGCCGCTCGGACTGCGGTCTAGACGCAGTTTGTCACCTTGTTTTATCATGCCATTCATCTCCATTAGACTCCGGCTGAAGTGCAGAACAGCTCTGGGCCCGGAGAACTCCGAGCTCGGGGATTGTTCAACAATTCTTCAGGGATATCTCTCCGCTGCACCTTTAACTTTCGGGATAACGTAGATTACAAGATAATAGTGCCTTCAAAACAAAACAAAAACGAATCACCAGAAAATAAAAGAAAGTGAAAGACGAAGGAAACCATGGTTACGTGATATCACAAATAATTAAAAATTACATCTTTAAAATTGGGCTAGGGTGGTTATGGAATACTTTAGCTACAAGAAATATGTCAGCAAGCCTAAATCTAATTAAATCAAGATGTAAAAATATAACTAGGCAAAATGATTTCAGTAGTAACAATGAAATGCGATCCCTAATATTTTTTAATGAATATAAGGAGTACATATATAGAAAATGTGAATATGAAGGAAAGATTTGGACTAGCTTGGTTTAGACTGGGGATTTGGAAATTAAGAAATAATTGAGGCAATATACCTCAAGGCACGTGCCCATTGTGTGGAAGGAGAGAAGATGACATTCACGTTGTTCTTGAGTGTCAAAATACTGAAGATATACGTAAGAAATTTATAAAAGAAAAATTCCTTCAAATTAATAAAGAAATAGCTATTAAAAAAAGCTCATGAACATTAATAACATAAAATTGCAAAAGCAATTAGGTTTATATCTTTTTTTGGTTAAAAAATTAGAATGGATAGAATAAAGGAAATAGATGTGAACGAAAGTAATTAAGAAATATATAAATAAATAGTGAAATAATTGTAGTGTATATGTATGTGTATGTGTATGTATTGTTCTTTCTCTTTCTTGTTATAGATGTAAAATTATGCATGGAAGAAAGTAACAGGTGTAGATGTATGGAGAAATACGAGGAAAGTCAACATCCCTTAATAATAAACAAATACACGGAAAATAAAATACCGGAGAAGATTGCAAAATTAAAAAATAGAAGGAAGGAAGCATTAAGGGAAAGTACAGTTACTGAGTTGACTAATAAATTCAATTTTGGAAGGTACGCTTTGTCTAGACTCACAGATAATAACATATTTGACTTAGTTAGAAATTATTTGGCTATCTTTTTTATTTCTAAATTTAATAGTTTTGAAGGTACGTCAAAAGAATATTATGAAATAAAATTAAGGAATGAAGGCTTACCTACGAGAGAGCTTGTATGAACTGTATAAATACTTTTGTAAGGAAAGAGGTATGGAAGAAACTAGAATTAGAGATGATTTAGATACACTAGCTGCACATTGCAGAGTGAAGAGGGAAGTACATCTTAGGAAGGTAAACCAATACTGATGGTACCAATATTCTAGAATGAGTTGAGTCTTGTACAATAACTGAAAGCTAGTGCAAGATAAAACAAATTATGTTAATAGGTAAAATGTAGAAATTGTATTTAAATAATAATATATCTTTGTGTAAATTGTTGATATCACAAATACCACGCAAGAGAAAGTATTGAAGGTATGTTCAAGATGTGATGCAGCGAATAGGGATTATAAAGAATGGACACTTCGCGTCGGTATCTTTGATGTAGCCGGACTGATTTCAATGACCTTCAAGCCAGCTAGAGCGTGAGATTCTGCTTTCTCCCTAGAGTTGGTGCTGACATCACACCAGCTAGCAGTCGACACAGCGGAAATATAACACACAATTAATACATCTAGATACATTATGTACTCAAATAAAATAAATTGGATCCATGAAATAATAAATCCGTCATTAACTGTAATGCCTAGACTCTAGAGTTCCTTTATAATGAGAGTTGAGACGTTGACTCCAACAACAATTAAAATATGTAATGATTTGATAGCACTGAAAATGGAAAAACAAAACTTTTATAAGAAGTAAAACCATATACCTATATTATACAGGGTGTTTAAAAAATAGAGGGCATAATTTCAGGTATGTATTCCCTATATGTAGGCAATACAAAAAGTTCATTACAACATATGTCCTAAAATGTTTAGTTTCCGAGTTATGGCCTTCAAAACAGTGATATTCACCGGAAAGGTTTTATTTCCACTGTTAGTTGCCTTTACAGCAGATGTTCAAAATGTCCACCTCCTGCTTGAATACAGGCCTCATATCGATGTCTCATGGCCCTGCGAACACGATCCCAAATTCCAGGAGTATTGCGTATTTCCTCACAATCTGCCACAATTCGATTCCGAAGGGATTGCATGTCAAGCACCGGAGACGAATACACCAATGATTTTAAATAGCCCCACAAATATAAATCGGTAGGGTTCAAATCAGGTGAGCGTGGAGGCCAAGCAATTGGGCCACCTCTACCTATCCGTCGATCAGGTACATCTCCTGGTACGAACGATGAGCCAGCGCAGCATTGCCGTCCGCCTTATCGTACATGAAGTGCACTTCTGCCACCTCCTGATTTGAGTACATGTCTCACAGTACGACGCCAAACACAACACTCAATGTATCCTTCGTCTCGGAATTAACTGTCAGAGTGTCCTCTGTTTATATCTTCTGTCACGACACCTACCTGCGGGAAGAAAAACATTCCGGTGAATATCACTGTTTTGAAGGCCATAACTCGGAAACCAAGCATTTCCGGACACATGTTGTAATGAACTTTTGTATTGTCTACATATGGGGAATACATATCTGAAATTATGCCCTCTATTTTTGAAACACCCTGTATTGTATACAAATATTAAACGAATTTGATACATAATTTTATAATATATTATATTATTTTATAATATAATTTATTATATCTGAAATATGAAAAATTATTATTACTACCAGTTTGTCATTGAGAAATAAGGAAAAGCTGTTAACTTGAATTTATTTTAAGCAAAGCGTTACTGGATTATGCAATAATCTTCCTATACTGTAGAAATACCTCGCCTCTGGAATTCGTTACCTCATGATGTCAGGGACTGCCGGACTTTATCACAATTCAAAATTAAATTGGAAAATTTTGTCTTAGTTAATGTTTTTAGGTATTGCTAGAAGTATTGATTTGTGTTTTTTTTTCTTTTTCTTTTTAACCTAGATTAAAATTGCAAGTTTCTTGTTTATGTTAGTTAATTAGTTAGGATGGAATTAATTATGATACTTAATCACTCATTTAAAGTTTGTGTGACTGCAACCTGTATATTTTTGTGTGGATTTACTTTGTTTATAGTGTTTTTTCCTCTCTCTTTATTTCTTGATTAGCTTTACTTTGTATATTATAGTGTATTTTTTCTGTTTATTTCTATTATTGTATTTGTATTCCTGGTGTTGTGGAAGAGAAGGCCTGATGGCCTTAACTACACCAGAATAAATAAATAAATAAATAAATAAATAAATAAATAAATAAATAAATAAATAAATAAGGTAGACGATGTTTGAATCCTGTGTCTCAACTCTATACTCAATTATTATCTTAGCGTATGCTCGATTACACTAACCTCTAGTGCTTGAAAGTGGAACTAAACCCTGGCGCACAGAGAAACAAAACACAGGAAAATTCGCTCAATGTCCATTCTTTATAATCCCTATTCGCTGTGTGATATAGGCTACATCCACGCGTCGTCATTTTTACATAGCGTATTTTTTTTTACTTTATTTAACGACGATGTATCAACTACAAGGTTATTTAGCGTCGATGGGGTTGATGATAGCGAGATGGTAGCCTATTTGGCGAGATTAGGCCGAGGATTCGCGATAGATTACCTGACATTCGCATTACTGTTGGGTGAAAACATTTGAAAAAATCCAACCAGGTAATCAGCCCAAGCGGGACTCGAACCCACGCCTGAGCGCAATTCCGGATCAGCAGGCAAGCGTCCTACAAGAAAACATTCTGATGGAGGCAGACAAAAAGTTATTTTTTTTTCCTTGCACCATGTTATTAATGTCAAAACAAATGCTGGTATAAATTTTGGAAATTCGAATGCAACTACCAGAGTTCGTAAAGAATAAGTCTTGTAGAAACTGTGTCGGCCTTCTTATTCTCTACAATCTTTGAATATTTTAGAATAATATCCTTCAATACACCTTTCTCTACATAAGTAAAATATTTGCTTTTCTTCTTTCCATACAATATAGCAATAATTTTATTTTATCCTATAGAAGCTATGCATACAAATTTAGAGTTATTACTCCCACCTCATATTTTCTTTGTAGCTTGCAAGTTCATACTTTTTGCTGGTTGAGTGGAAGAGAAGGCCTTACGGCCTTAACTCTGCCAGCTAAAATAAATTATTATTACTCGTATTATTATTATTATTATTATTATTATTATTATTATTATTATTATTATTAACATCCACAAAAGGTTAGGGAAAACGCGGAAATTCTAGTTGAAGCAAATAAAGCGATAGGGTTGGAAGTAAATCCCGAAAAGACTAAGTATATGATTATGTCTCGTGACGAGAATATTGTACGAAATGGAACTATAAAAATTGGAGATTTATCTTTCGAAGAGGTGGAAAAGTTCAAATATCTTGGAGCAACAGTAACAGATATAAATGACACTCGGGAGGAAATTAAACGCAGAATAAATATGGGAAATGCCTGTTATTATTCGGTTGAGAAGCTTTGTCATCTAGTCTTCTGTCAAAAATCTGAAAGTTAGAATGTATAAAACAGTTATATTACCGATTGTTCTGTATGGTTGTGAAACTTGGACTCTCACTTTGAGAAAGGAACATAGGTTAAGAGTGTTTGAGAATAAGGTTCTTAGTAAAATATTTGGGGCTAAGAGGGATGAAGTTACAGGAGAATGGAGAAAGTTACACAACGCAGAGCTGCACGCATTGTATTCTTCACCTGACATAATTAAGAACATAAAATCCAGACGTTTGAGATGGGCAGGACATGTAGCACGTATGGGCGAATCCAGAAATGCATATAGAGTGTTAGTTGGGAGGCCGGAGGAAGGAGACCTTTGGGGAGGCCGAGACGTAGGTGGGAAGATAATATTAAAATGGATTTGAGGGAGGTGGAATATGATGGTAGAGACTGGATTAATCTTGCTCAGGATAGGGACCAATGGCGGGCTTATGTGAGGGCGGCAATGAACCTCCGGGTTCCTTAAAAGCCAGTAAGTAAGTATTATTATTATTATTATTATTATTATTGTTATTATTATTATTATATTTTAGGTCGTGATCTATTCTTATAAGTACGTTTCTCGACACGTGTTTAAGACAGGGTATCACGTCCCCTTTAAACAGAGGGTAGCAAGAAATGCGTTCATTTCAACAGCAAGAATTCATGATGACGGAGGGAGATTTCTGCCTCCCCTCTCATCCCGCGGATATTTAATAGAGGAGGCCGCATTCCTGAGGCCATGGAAGACAAAATGGTCAAGACGCGATGGTGGGGGGGGGGGAGGCGTAATGGCGGTCGAGCGTGGCTCCAGGTGAGCCCAATACCCACTCAAGCGGATTCTGGGCCGATATTCACGCAGCAATGAATTAACCGCGGCGGACGCACCAATAAAGACGATATCCATGTTGCAATGCGTATTGCATAACGTATCGAGTTGCGGGAACAACATCTGCGTGCAAGATTTATTAGCAAAAACTTCGCATGCATTGCAACGAAAGTAATTAAATATTAAAAAAACGTGGGATTTCAATTTGTAGTCCACTCTGGACATATTTTATGAAATGAATTGATACATAATAATACAAAATTAATTTGTGGCAAAATATGGTGTTATATTTTACTGTGAGGCAGATGGCAGCCAAGCTAAATATTTATGAAATTACGTCATAAAAAATATACGTGACATATTTTTTAAATAGTGGTAGTAAAGATGGTAGTAGTAGTGGTGGTGATAATGTTGTCGTAGTAGTGGTAGTGGTAATGATGGTAATAATAATAATAATAATAATAATAATAATAATAATAATAATAATAATGGTCCCACGCCGTGGCGTCGTGGTCTAAGGCATCCTGCCCAAGACTCGTGTTACGGAATGCGCGCTGGTTCGAATCCTCATGGGGGAAGAAATTTTCTCATGAAAATTCGGCCAGTGTATGGGACCGGTGCACACCCAGCATCGTGATCCACTCGGGGAGCTATGATAGGTAACGACATCCGGTTGCGAAAGCCAGGTATAACGGCTGGGAGGATCATCGTGCTAACCACACGATGCCTCCATTCTGGTTGGATGATCGTCCACCTCTGCTTCGACATGTAGGCGTGAGGCCAGCATCCGGCTGGTCGGTCTAGGTCCTTCACCGGGCTGTAGTGCCACGGAATATAATAATAATAATAATAATAATAATAATAATAATAATAATAATAATAATAATGGTCCCACGCCGTGGCGTCGTGGTCTAAGGCATCCGGAATGCCTAGGACTCGTGTTACGGAATGCGCGCTGGTTCGAATCCTCATGGGGAAGAAATTTTACTTCCATTTTGGTTGGATGAAAATTCGGCCAGTGTATGGGATAATAATAATAATAATGGTCCCACGCCGTGGCGTCCAGCATCGTGATCCGGAATGCGCGCTGGTTCGAATCCTCATGGGGAAGCTCGGCCGATAGGTAACGAAATTCGTAACGTTGCGAAACCCAGGTATAACGGCTGGGAGGATCATCGTGCTAACCACACGGTACTTCCATTTGGTTGGATGATCGTCCACCTCTGCTTCGACATGTAGGCGTGAGGCTAGCAGCCGGCTGGTCGGTCTAGGTCCTTCACCGGGCTGTAGTGCCACAGAATATTAATAATAATAATAATAATAATAATAATAATAATAATAATAATAATAATAATGGTCCCACGCCGTGGCGTCGTGGTCTAAGGCATCCTGCCTAGGACTCGTGTTACGGAATGCGCGCTGGTTCGAGTCCTCATGGGGGAAGAAATTTTCTCATGAAAATTCGGCCAGTGTATGGGACCGGTGCACACCCAGCATCGTGATCCACTTGGGGAGCTACGATAGGTAACGAAATTCGGTTGCGAAACCCAGGTATAACGGCTGGGAGGATCATCGTGCTAACCACACGGTACTTCCATTCTGGTTGGATGATCGTCCACCTCTGCTTCGACATGTAGGCGTGAGGCTAGCAGCCGGCTGGTCGGTCTAGGTCCTTCACCGGGCTGTAGTGCCACAGAGGTCCTTCACCGGGCTGTGAGTGCCACAGAATATTAATAATAATAATAATAATAATAATAATAATAATAATGGTCCCACGCCGTGGCGTCGTGGTCTAAGGCATCCTGCCTAGGACTCGTGTTACGGAATGCGCGCTGGTTCGAGTCCTCATGGGGGAAGAAATTTTCTCATGAAATTTCGGCCAGTATATGGGACCGGTGCCCACCCTGCATCGTGATGCATTTGGGGAGCTACGATAGGTATCGAAATCTGTTTGCGAAAGCCAGCTATAACGGCTGGGAGGATTATCATGCTAACCACACGATATCTCCATTCTGGTTGGATGATCGTCCATCTCTGCTTCGGCATGTGGGCGTGAGGCCAGCAGCCGGCTGGTCGGTCTAGGTCCTTCACCGGGCTGTAGTGCCACAGAATATTAATAATAATAATAATAATAATAATAATAATAATAATAATAATAATGATAATGGTCCCACGCCGTGACGTCGTGGTCTAAGGCATCCTGCCTAGGACTCGCGTTACGGAATGCGCGCTGGTTCGAGTCCTCATGGGGGAAGAAATTTTCTCATGAAATTTCGGCCAATGTATGGGACCGGTGCCCACCCAGCATCGTGATGCATTTGGGGAGCTACGATAGGTAGCGAAATTCGGTTGCGAAAGCCAGGTATAACGGCTGGGAGGATCATCGTGCTAACCACACGATACCTCCATTCTGGTTGGATGATCGTCCACCTCTGCTTCGACATGTGGGCTTGAGGCCAGCAGCCGGCTTGTCAGTCTAGGCCCTTCATGGGCTGTAGCGCCACGAAATAATAATAATAATAATAATAATAATAATAATAATAATAATAATTTTATTTATTTATACTAGCAGAGTTAAGGCTATAGGGCCTTCTCTTACACTCTACCAGTTCACAAAGTATACAAGCAGTTAAAATTTAACAAAAAGTTAAAAAACAGAATACCAACATTACAAAATATAACAGCATAACAAAATCGACACTAAACAGCATGAAAATAATACCATAATAGAAAAAAAAAGTAAAATACAGATCTAAAGATTGGGATATAATAAAAGCAACTCAATTAATACAAATAGTTAACAGAGAAAACCTAAGGAAGAATGCAACAAATGGAGTAAATAGAATAATAAAAAAGAAAAATAAATATGAAAATTTAAATAAAATGCACAATAAAAAGGGTGTGATAATAAACTCATTTGGTGGTAGTGATAGGGGTAGTGGTGGTGGTGGTAGTTGATAGTGTGTTGGCAGTGTTGGTAGTGGTAGAGGGGTGGTAGTGATAGTGGTAGTGATGGTAGTAGTTATTATGATAGTGTAGTGGTAGTGGTGGTAATAGTTGTGGTGATAGTGTAATGACAGTAGTGGTAGTGGCAAAGGCGGTAGTGGTAGTTGTAGTGGTGAAATTAATACACGTAGTAGTAGTAGTAATAATAATATTTTATTTAACGACGTTTGCAACTGCGAAGTTTATTCGGCTTTGAAATTCAACATGGAGGAGAAATGTCTGACAGATTTCACCTGGTGTTGTCTATCACAGAAATGTTATCTTAATAATTATAATTCTGAGCACGATAACCCATACAGAACCAAGGTCAACCACCGACTACTGACTTCACGTCCACATGCCTCAGCAGATATGGACGATCTTCCAACCAGTACGGGAGTATCATATGGTGAGCACAATGATGGCCACAGCCATTAGAGCTCGTTCGTGAAACCGATTTCGCTACATATTGTAACTCTCCAAATTTATCACGATGTTGGGTGGGCACCGGTCTCATACATTAGCCAATATCAATGTTATTTCACGCGCAGTAAATGTAGGACAAGGACCTCTCTGCTTTGATCTCCTCCCGGAGGAAGACTTGCTAAGAGTTTCATTGCAGTTTAACATCTAAACAGCCACCGGCGTGGCTCAGTCGGTTAAGGCGCTTGCTGCCGGTCTGAAGTTGCGTCCAGGCGCGGGTTCGATCCCCGCTTGGGCTGATTACCTGGTTGGGTTTTTTTCGAGGTTTTCCCCAACCAGGTAATCTATGGCGAATCCTCGGTGTCATATCGCCAAATATCATCTCCCTATCACCAATCTCATCGACGCTAAATAACCTAGTAGTTGATACCGCGTCGTTAAATAACCAACTAAAATAAAAAATAAAAAATCTAAACAATTCGAGCGGGATTTGAACCCTCGAACCCAGGATCCAAAGGCTAGTGCAGTATCCGCTGAGGACAACAATATAATATGTTTTAATACAAATTTATTTCAGAAAGTTTGTCTGGGACATATTGGCAAACAATACTAAATCTAAATTATAGAAACTTAATACGGCTTTCTATTGGATTTTCCTCGAGCTTTTCCACAACCTCAAGTCGAATATCAGATAATCTCATGGAGCACCTCTAGCTAAATATCACATTCCTATCAAAACCAGTCGACAATCAGAAAGAGCTTTCAGGTCGGATGCGTTATAAACAGAAATATATTTTAATGTAAATATGTGGTACGAAACGTAACATAGGCAAGACTGTAACTGAAAACATGAACTAAATTGTTTTGGGAAGCATAAAATGTGTAATGAAATGAAGATGTCCCTTTCATTACACTTACTTACTTACTTTAAAGGAACCCGCAGGTTCATTGCCGCCCTCACATAAGTCTGCCATTGGTCCCTATCCTGAGCAACATTAATCCAGTCTCTATCATCATATCCCACCTCCCTGAAATCCATTTTAATATTATCCTCCCATCTACGTCTCGGTCTCCCTAAAGGCTTTTTCCCTCGGCCTCCCAACTAACACTCTATATGCATTTCTGGATTCGTCCATACGTGCTACATGCCCTGCCCATCTCAAACGTCTGGATTTAATGTTCCTAATTATGTCAGGTGAAGAACACAATGCGTGCAGTTCTGTGTTGTGTAACTTTCTCCATTCTCCTGTAACTTCATCTCTCTTAGTCCCAAATATTTTTCTAAGCACCTTGTTCTCAAACACCCTTAACCTATCTTCCTCTCTCAAAGTGAGAGTCCAAGTTTCACAGCCATAAAGAACAACCGGTAATATAACTGTTTTATAAATTCTAACTTTCAGATTTTTTGACAGCAGACTGGATGATAAAAGCTTCTCAACCGAATAATAAGAGGCATTTCCCATATTCATTCTGTGTTTAATTTCCTCCCGAGTATCGTTTATATTTGTTACTGTTGCTCCCAGATATTTGAATTTTTCCATCTCTCCAAAGGATAAATTTCGAATTTTTATATTTCCATTTCGTACAATATTCTGGTCACGAGACATAATCATATACTTTGTCTTTTCGGGATTTACTTCCAAACCTATCTCTTTACTTTCTTCAAGTAAAATTCCCGTATTTTCCCTAATCGCTTGTGAATTTTCTCCTAGCATATTCACGTCATCCGCATAGACAAGCAGCTGATGTAACCCGTTGAATTCCAAACCCTCTCTGTTATCCTGGACTTTTCTAATGGCATACTCTAGAGCAAAGTTAAAAAATAAAGGTGATAGTGCATCTCCTTGCTCTAGCCCGCAGTGAATTGGAAACGCATCCGACAGAAACTAACCTATACGGATTCTGCTGTACGTTTCACTGAGACACATTACACTCATTTTTTTAAATTTAGAAGCAATTACAGGCACAGAAGTGAGTCAGTTTGTTTCCACTGTCATTTGTAGCGTAGTCTCGATTATGTCCCTGGGATTTTTAAAATACGTGTGTTCGTCATTATTCGGTCTGGGCTTCTATGAGAACGCTGAGCGCACAAAATCATACAGGCGGTTTGGTAGCTGGCTAAGTAAGCAAAAAAAGGAAATGAGTGTAGAAAAAAAAAGGATGAAAAAGTGAAAAAGGAAATGTAATCCCGACGTAATTTAATTAAACAAGACTTGGAAATGGCTGAGGGATGAATAAGTGAACAGATAGTGATTATGCGAATGTGTTACGCCGACATAGTAAAAAAAATGTCCGTTGTGCTTTTTTAATTATTTCGCAACGTCTGGCCGAGAATTAATCTAACGCTTGTGTTCCTTCCAAGAGAAAAACCTCGTTAATTGATCGGATTTTCGACTTAGCTTCAGTACTGCTACACGAAATCTTCTCACTATGAAAAACTGTAGAATTTGAAAAAAGTGGGTGCAATTCAGATAACACATATTTTCTCATTATATATTTCATACAATTCGCCACAGTTCAGTTATGTTATCAATTGCCAAGGATGTTCTGTTTATAGTTTGGCTTCTTGAATTATTATTAAAAACGCTGAAAGAGTAAGGGAACGGAGAAAAATTCTCTCCGGCGCCGGGATTTGAACCCGGGTTTTCAGCTCTACGTGCTGACGCTTTATCCACTAAGCCACACCGGATTCCACCCCGGCGTCGGAAGAATCGTCTCAGTTTTAAGTTCCAACTCTTGGGTTCCCTCTAGTGGCCGCCCTCTGCACTACGTCATAGATGTCTATGAACCTAGGACCGAAGTCCACACATGTGCTGAGGTGCACTCGTTATGAGTGACTAGTTGGCCGGGATCCGACGGAATAAGCGCCGTCTTAAATCACGAAGTGATTTACGCATATCATATATATTATTTTAATGTACCGAAGTACATATGATATTTCCATGCCGCCGGAGAGAATTTTTCTCCGTTCCATTACTCTTTCATCGTATGATGACGCAGAATATCTGCATGGAAATATCATATGTACTTCGGTACATTAAAATAATATATATTATTGAAAAGATAAACACAAGTGAAATATTTCAATATTCACCAATATATACAGGTTTTTCATTTCAAAACTTCCCACTTTAAATAATTAATTATTTAAATTTAATTCAATTTAAACAAAAACCATTTCTATTTAGATATTGAGGGGGAAGTCTGAAACTAGGCTTTATTGCATTTTAGATTTCACACCCAACCCCAGCCACCCCACTTTGCAATTTCAAATGGCATACCTATATTTTTATACATCTTGATTACACAACTTCTAACACTATATCACATCGGAAAACGTATTATTTGTCTTTCTTGTGTTAAATATTTTATATTACCTTGTTAACATGTTTCAGCCTGCTATCGGCCATCTTCAGAACTGGTTGTTGCTGGTCTTGGCGCCTTTTGTTTGTGTTTCCTGTGGGGTTGTGTTTGTATAGTGTAATGTGGAGTCAAACAGTGTGTGTGTTCTCAACATACCAATGAACCAAAATAACTACAAAGAAGAGCTAAACACAATCAAATACATAGCACAAGAAAACGGATACAACCCCAACATAATAGGCAACATAATAAGAAAGACAAAACATAATCACAAAAAACATAAGAATACAACACAAACACAAGAACACAAAAAATATATCACATTAACATACGAAAACAAAAACACACACAAAATTGCAACCTCATTCAAGAAATTAAATTACAACATCGCTTACAGAACAAATAATACTCTACAAAAACATCTCAACACACAAAAAACACAAACAAACAAATACAACCACACAGGCGTATACAAACTCAACAAACCTGCAACAACTTCTACATAGGACGGACAGGCAGATGATTTCAAACACGTTACAAAGAACACATCACAGCCATAACAAGATAACAAAACACCTCCACATATGTAGAACACATCACAAATGCTAACCACACCTAAGAGACATCAACACAGACATGGAAATTCTACACATACAACCAAAAAGCCAAATATACACACGAAAACACATTCAAATGAAATTCTCAACACACAACTCAATTTCAGAACACACACACTGTTTGACTCCACATTACACTACACAAATACACCCCACAGGAAACACAAGTAAAAGGCGCCAAGACCAGCAACAACCAGTTCTGAAGATGGCCGACAGCAGGCTGAAACATGTAACAAGGTAATATAAAATTTAACACAAGAAAGACAAATAATAAGTTTTCCGAATTTATATTTTTATATTTAAATATGGAAGGGAGCATTCAATTTTTTATACACCTCATTCATTTGTTTTCGCATCTTTTGTTTTCTATCGTCGCCTGGCAACCTGTATTTTTGTTATTATCAATTGATTGTAGGATGAAAAAAACAGCTTATTTTGTGTAATTTCCTAAATTTAATCAATAAGGATGATTTATGTTCGCTCTTGAAGAGTATACAGCATTTTAAATAATTTAATACACAAACACAACTATTACATGAAATGCTCAATAAGTTTTTGTAGCTTTATTCTCTTCAGCTCTAATCAACAATAACAACAATCCAGGATTCATTTCGATAGACTGCTCATGCGCGGACCTACTCGGAACTCTTGATCGTCTGTAACATTCGGCCAGTGTCGCTAATTTGGGGATTTTTCCCCCAAATTTTGTGGAAAACCAACGAGCTAAAAGTTCAATGTTTATATGTATGAACATAAACAGACAGAACTCTCCACAGAAGATGAATGAGTTTTACAGGATCTTACCGACATCCAAATTTAATTTCTCAAGGAATAGTCTTCCAGTGCAAGGACATACAGCATTATAGGAGAGGGTCGGGTAGTATCGGACATCGGGTAATATCGGACAGTGAGTTTCTTTCATCTACCACACGATGATAGTACCTGATTGACATGGTTACGTTTCTGTGATGTCGCATAGAGAAACGTAACCATGTCATTCAGGTATTACCATATGGTGATAGATGAAAAAACGCACTGTCCGATACTACCCGACTCTCCCCTACTCTGAGAAATTTATTCTATTGCATATCAATATGCATGATGTGTCAATATTTTTTTCTGTAATTGTGTGTTTAATCACATTTGGTAATTTTTCATATTGCATGTCTCCAAGTATAAATTTAAAAAAATGTAGGAGGTTTCTCTGAATTTTAGAGGGATTTCTTGTTCCTTGATTGGCAACACTGCACTCGGCAGGTTCTTACTTTCCGCATTCCCCTCGAACATGCAACACATTTTCTCATTCTTTCTAATGTCTTAAACAATTAAAATTTGTATTCTGCCTCTGCCCGTTATCAAATTTTCTTGTTTGTGACACAGAAAGCGGTCCCTTGTTTACAATAATTACTTCTCCACACAAAAGCAGAGCCGTAATTGTGGTCGCCAGGTTACAACACATAAAAAGTAATGAGGAATTCTACCGCACTCTCATAATCAGCGCTTCTCTCGTAAAAGCTGGGCTTTATTATATTTTATGCCGCTGACTGAGATTAACCACTTCAATTAAGTAACAAACTCGAGATGTAATTGGCTCGCACAGCCCAGCGCACCTGCCAGATCCGTTTGTTTACGTAATGCGTTGTAGCCGGTAGTAGTGTGAAGCAGTTTTTACTTATTCTTTGCTGTTCTCTCCACTTTTTATTCTTACTTTCAATCCTAAAGTAAAAGGACTAAAATTAAGTTTATGACATCACTATTTTTTGTTCTACAGTGTGCTTTGTTATTATTGTTCTCTCCTTTTTCCTGCCATAATTTCTAATTTTTATCCTCGTTTTTACAGCTATATCTCCTTTATTCCACATGCGTCATTCATAATTCAGTGGTAACATTTTAATCGAGAACAAAAGTTTATGCAAATTAAGCTTTCAGGAATAACTCCCTGTAAAGTTAATTTGAATAATTTCGAGGGAAAAATTGTTCCGGGGCCGGGCATCGAACCCGGGACCTTTGGTTAAACGTACCAACGCTCTCCCACTGAGCTACCCGGGAACTCTACCCGACACCGATCCAATTTCTCCCTCTATATCCACAGACTTCAAAGTGGGCTGACAACCGTCAAGCAACCGACATTTGAGTGCACACTAACTCTGTGTGACTTTAAATTGTGGTTTTCTGTTACGTACAGTGACGTGTATTATGCAAATTAAGCTTTCAGGAATAACTCCCTGTAAAGTTAATTTGAATAATTTCGAGGAAAAATTGTTCCGGGGCCGGGCATCGAACCAGGACCTTTGGTTAAACGTACCAACGCTCTCCCACTGAGCTACCCGGGAACTCTACCCGACACCGATCCAATTTAAAGTCACACAGAGTTAGTGTGCACTCAAATGTCGGTTGCTTGACGGTTGTCAGCCCACTTTGAAGTCTGTGGATATAGAGGGAAAAATTGGATCGGTGTCGGGTAGAGTTCCCGGGTAGCTCAGTGGGAGAGCGTTGGTACGTTTAACCAAAGGTCCCGGGTTCGATGCCCGGCCCCGGAACAATTTTTCCTCGAAATTATTCAAACAAAAGTTTAGTTATTCACATTGATGTGCAGTACAGTTGCAGAAATTTGATCCGAACAAAAGTAACTTTTCGTTCTGCAAAGGAATTTTACAATTTTACATTTGTTAGGATCAAATTTCTGCAACTTCAAAGGACAAAAGTAAAATTCCCTCTTAAATTTACTGAGATAATTGAGAATTAAATCAATGGCTCTCCCAAAAAACACGCGATGAAATGTTTCATATAAAACAATTTTTATCTCGGAAACGAAGCAAAAACGAGTATTAAATTTTGTATTAAATTTTTTTGTTCGAAATGTCTCAAAGAATAACCCCTGAAATTAATGACATTATTTACAATTCACTCTCTATAAGTGTTAAAAGAGTGTATTCAAGAATGAATATTATTATTATTATTATTATTATTATTATTATTACTAGCCGTACCCGTGCGCTCCGCTGCACCCATTAGAAATAAATATAAAGTAATTACATAATTAAAATAGGACGTTTATGCCAGGAAACATTTGTGTTTGATAGAAGGATAAATCGTTTAATATGTTATTTAATTTAAATTGTATTTAAATAATTAAAATGCGATCATTTTGGTCCAGAGAGCACTCAGAAGTTACTGTAATAACATTATAGCATTATGTCCGTCTAGAGAAACTACACTTTCCAATGATGAAATAAATAATTATACAAATCGGTTAATTTAGCTTCCGATATTATTTCATACAAACACATAAACATTGTCTGTAGGCTAAGTTTAATAGCTTTCGATTGTTGCTGTCCAAGGCCCCTTTTTCGATTGTTGTTGTCCAAGGCCCCTTATAGACGAAGTCATTTATTATTGCACCGTCTTAGATGGCGTTATTTTAATTTTAAAATTCATTTATCTCATTAAATATCAGTCCTATCAAAATGTTGTAAAGAATAAAATGTATCGGAAATCATTTTTGAAGAAACTTTTGTTATGTAACATTTTTCACAAAAATCAATAATAAGCGAGATATTTCGATTTATTTAATTCAGGCCCCCTTATAACCCCCCTTTTAAATAAAGTATTTTGAATGCCATATAGCCTAAAATCTAAGTTACAACGAACTTAATTTATATTCCAATTTTCATATAAATCGGTTCAGCCATTATCACGTGAAAAGGTAACAAACATACAGACATACAAACAAAAATTTCAAAAATGCGATTTTCGGTTTCACGATAGTTAGTTATATATGTTAGGATCAATTATTTTTGGAAAATCGAAAATTACCAGAAAAATTTCGGCTACAGATTTATTATTAGTACTGTATAGATTATTATTATTATTATTATTATTATTATTATTATTATTATTATTATTATTAAGCTAAACTTGCTAATTCTAAATGAGGCAGTAGAGCAAGTGAACAGCTTCAAATACTTGGGCTGTACTATAAGCAGTAACATGAGCTGCAGCCAGGAAGTCAAAAGGAGGATAGCAATGGCAAAGGAAGCTTTTAATAGAAAAACGAACATCTTCTGCGGAACTCTGGAGAAAGAACTAGTGAAGTATTTTGTGTGGAGTGTGGCATTGTATGAATGCAGAAACATGGACATTACGGCGAAGTGAAGAGAAGCGACTAGAAGCATTTGAAATGTGGATATGGAGAAGGATGGAGCTTGTGAAATGGACAGACAGAATAAGAAACGAAGCTGTGTTGGAAAGAGTGGGTGAAGAAAGAATGATGCTGAAACTGATCAGGAAGAGAAAAATGAATTGCCCGGGTCATTGGTTGAGAAGAAACTGTCTACTGAAAGACGCACTGGAAGGAATAGTGAACGGGAGAATAGTTCGGGCCAGAAGAAGATATCAGGTGATAGCAACTTTAAAATACTGTATATGGATCATACAGACTTGGACAAATTATTAGACTAAATTAATTGTATGTGCAACGAAACTGAATTTACCGGTGGAAATAATAAACAAAAAAGTATTTTGTACAGATATAATGAACAGAAAATTGAGTCTTGAGGTTAGTAATATTTTGTGAACATTCCCTTATTCTTTACTAACACGTCGATTTTGTCAGGGATGCTGGAAACCAAAGTTTGACACTTTCTTTGAATATCAGCATCATTTAGCCAGATATCAGACAGTGCTTAAATGACTCCATGTTTTGTTGTAAGCCTCTTTTTGTTCACTTTCTTCTTCAGTATAGATCACAGATTTTCGATTTCGTTCATGTCCGGTCTTCTTGCAGGCCATGGGAAAATATCTTCTGCAGTATATAATTAAAACACCAGTAGTATAACATAGCCAGAAAAAATATACTTAACCATTGGAAAAATATACCAGAAGATGTAAACAATCATATTTACAACAATAGAGACTCTGTGAATTATACTGATAGTTGATATGGTATGGTATAGTATGGTTTATTCTCACTCAAACGTTTGGTCCTGTTGGCCCTTCACATTATAGTATACGGGCCAGTGGTCCCTTCCATATACTATTTACAACTTGCACAATACCAGATGTTAATGACCGACATCTCTTCATCATTTAATGTTCACCCACTATGTCTTTCATGTTCGTTCACCACACCTCCTAAATTTCTGCGTTTATTAAATATTCCTTCTTTCCCTCTATTCTCCTACCTTCTACTATTTCCTATTCCTAATAACAACGTAACAATTACTTTTTCTACTCAGCATTTTCACAGACCCAACTTATTTAACATATCACTACAATCATTTTACAGTACTATAGTCTTAACTAAGCCTACCCTCTATTATTTGTCTTTCATCTATCTGTATTACGGTACTTCTTTGTCCTATTGATACCTATCTAGTCTAGTCCTACTTTTAGCTCCTCTAATCTTCCTATATTTACAGTACGTCCTACTCATTCCTACTAATTAAATAAACTCATCATAACCCTTCTCATACTTAAACACTATTCACCCATATTCACTGCACCCTTAATTAATCCTTCAATCCACTGACACACCATTTCCTTAAATTGTATGCTGGTTTGTCCTTGCAGCTCTCCGCCCTAGTTCCTCTATCTGCTCTATTTACCTTCTCTATACTTTCACTTCTTACCCCTAACCCCTCTTTCTTATCCCTATCGTCTTTCTTTTGCACCTTAACCTTTCCCAGCTGTTGGCTCACATTGCCTTCTTTTCTTTCGCTGACACCACACACGTCTACATTACCGCTCCTATTAGAGGTATAGTTTTAAAATTATTCCAATCATATTTTAGTAACAGAAGGCAAATGACCAAAATTGAAGATCAATTTAGTGAATACAAATATATTGATATAGGTGTACCGCAAGGAACAATTTTGGGACCTATTTTATTTCTAATATATGTTAATGATCTGCTAAATATAAATTTAGAAAAATCTAATGGATCTATATATTCATATGCGGATGATATAGTAGTTATTTTCAGTGGTTTTTCTTGGCAGGAAGCATATAGAAATGCTAATATAGGTGCTAACATTGTTAAAAAAATGGCTTAATTCCAACTTCCTTTCTTTAAATATATCTAAATCAACTTTAGTTCCTTTTTCGTTAACAGCTGCCAGTGTTCAAAATTTAAAATTTAGCGATAAATATAGACTAATAAAACACAGTGAAAATTGTTTAGATCCCAAAAGTTGTAAATGTCCACCTTTGAAAGAAGCCACGTATGTCAAATATCTGGGTATCATTATTGATCAGAATTTAAAATGGCCTCATCACATTACTTATCTTTGTAAGAGGCTTCGTAAAACAATTTATAAATTCGTTAATCTTCGATGCTACTTACCTATTAGAGTTCTACGAAATGTTTATTTGGCCATTATTCAGTCTGTCATTCAGTATGGTATAATTGTTTGGGGTGGAAGTACAAAAATTAATCTTAGTCCGTTAAATTTACTACAAAAACGAATAATTAAAATTTGTTTGAAACGTTTCGATTATCCAACTAAATTAATTTATTCTGAATTTAATGTATTTAATATTGAATAAATTTATAAGTATACGCTGTTAAAATTTTATCATAAAAATCGTAATAAGTTTGTATTACAGACACACAATTATGACACAAGACGAAATATTAATTCAACATTAGTAGAATCTAAATGTCTCACATCTGCTGGTCTAAAGCATAGCATAAATTTTGGCCCTCGGTTGTACAATGCTTTAACTAAATTACACCCAGAACTTCTAACATGTAACCCACTAACATATAACAAGAAAATTAGAAACGTGTTAATATCTTCAATTTGATTAAATAAATTTATAGCCTATGTGTATGAATTAATCAACCTATATTATATTTGTATTCTATAATTTTGAAATATATATTAGTCCTACTTTTCACGTGCGATATTATTCTTCTATAGTGTTAATATTATATTATATAATTCCGTTGCCGCTGTAATTATATTTTAGTTCCTATTTTATTTTACTTAATTATTTATATTATTACTTTTTATTTTAATATTATATCTGAACTGCGACCGAGCACGAGCGCTGCTCATTCGGTCTCAAATTTTGTTAATACTACTGTATCTTCTTTTTATATTGCTTGTATTATTTTATTTGTATTTCTCTTTGTTTGTTTTGTAATTATATTTCTTTATTCTGTATATTTGAAATAAATAAATAAAAATAAATAAATATTCGTTTGACACATTACACTCTTGTTGTGACCTTGTGGTGACGTCACTACAGATTTCTTCCATACGTTCATGCCACTTTTCCCACTCTCGACTCCTCAAGGTCTTCCCTCTATCTTCACCTTTCGTCATCCATTGGGCCGGGGTCGTCCTGCCGCATGCTTCTCTATCGGAATTTGCTGTCCTCGACAAAACTCCGACTTGATGGTTGATATGACGAATTATATTATGTTTCAAGAAAACGTTTTAGTCTAATAATTTGTCCACGTCCTGTATGTGGGGACTAAGAGGAAGACAGAAAATAGGACACACTGGAGAATGCTGGGTTTGCAGTGAAAGATCTACCCTTGGGCAGAATATTATGAATGAATGAATTATTATTATTATTATTATTATTATTATTATTATTATTATTATTATCTCTTACCTTCATTTCCTTTGATCATAATAGTTTTCTTTCTTTCTTGTATTTCGTTTCAATTTCACTCTTTCTTTCCCTTCATCCATCTCCTCTTTGATACACTGACAGTAAATTCTCTCATTTTCGTATCTGTTTTTCTTTAATTCTTCCCTTTCAACCTATGTAATTTCTTTTGTGCGAGATCGTCCGTATTTGCTTGTTTTCCGCACAGAACCAATACGCGGTAAGTGTGAAATACCACATTCAGTATTCCCAACGTAACAGATATAACAATTTCCCTCTTCTTACCGCTTACGCGCGACATTCATTTTACTGCTTTAGGCTTTTAACATATTATTTTTAGAGACGTTTAACATAGTAATAATTATAAATTGGAAACTTACCACTGCAATTTCACCTAAATTGCACTGTTAATTATTGTTTTTAAATATTTGCGAAAATTAAGTAAAGTCTACTACTCCACGAAACTTATTGCATTCCTGATACAAGTAACATTAAGGAAGCCGTGAAAAAATCAACAAGATTCCATATGCCGATGTTATTACTGCAATATGTTATATAAATAATATTGTTAAAATATTAAGATGAAAAATAAATCATTACATAACCTTACCGTTTGTTTTAAGTTCGCTTTTATAGACTGGAAAAATAAGACAGACTATATCACGGCCTACTGGAGTATAGTAAACACAGAAAACATTTTATAGCAACAATGTTGAAGAAATATATTTTGGTTTTCCGAAGTTGCCGTCATTAAACAGAAACCAACATGGAGATTTCATTGCAACTAATTAGAAATTCGTCTTTCAGGTATGTAATAAACGATCTTCGCACAAAATAATGTACGATACACGAGCGGTATGTTTGTTGTCATGTTCTCGGAAATTAAAAAAGCTCAACTACGTATCGCTTTTTCAATCTTTTCCTCGACCTTGAAAACGTCAACATACCGCTCTTGTAACGCATATTACTATTTCGTTTTTCTTTCTTTCTTGTCTTTGGGTGCTTGCTTTAGTCTTAATTTTCACCCTCTTTCGTCTCCACATATTTTGCCTTGTATTCCCCGACTCTCCCTGCCGACTGGTTTCAACCCGGCCATTCCGCTGATCTCCGCGCTGTCACCTGAGCGATGACTCTACCGCCCGCCGTGGGTTTGCGTTGCCCCCCGTATCGATTCCCGCTGCTAACTGAATCGTTTGCTAGGCGGACGGGCGGGCGGGCAGTGTAAATAATGCAACACGGTGAGAGTCGGATTTTAACCGCATTGTGAGTACACGGAACAACATCCCTGCTCCGTGTAAGACGTTCCTTCCGTATCCGTGACTTCCTCAGTGGGAACGCCTCTGCCACTGAGCTGGGGGCTGATTCAGAGCTAATCCAGCCACAGATCAGCCCATCATCTGGTTGCCGCTAACCAGAGGAATTGAGATTCGATTCTAGACTGGTCCTTTGAGATTTCTGGTTAGGAAATTCCGACGTAGTGCAGGATTTCGCCATTATTCTAGAACAGCAGTCGTCAGCACAGTGCACTCTTGGGCTACCGTCTCTTACTCGCGGGTAAGTGACGGGTTTCGTTCGTGACAGAAATTACTTCAGATATAATAGTTCAATGAAGCACACAATGTTTACGTATGCATTAAAATAAGGATATCTATCTATCTATCTATCTATCTATCTATCTATCTATCTATCTATCTATCTATCTATCTATCTATCTATCTATCTATCTATCTATCTATCTATCTATCTATCTATCTATCTATCTATCTATCTATCTATCTATCTATCTATCTATCTATCTATCTATCTATCTATCTATCTATCTATCTATCTATCTATCTATCTATCTATCTATCTATCTATCTATCTATCTATCTATCTATCTATCTATCTATCTATCTATCTATCTATCTATCTATCTATCTATCTATCTATCTCTATCTATCTATCTATCTATCTATCTATCTATCTATCTATCTATCTATCTATCTATCTATCTATCTATCTATCTATCTATCTATCTATCTATCTATCTATCTATCTATCTATCTATCTATCTATCTATCTATCTATCTATTTATTGTTAGGAGAAAATCTACAAATGATTAGGGAAAACACGGGAATTGTACTTGAAGCAAGTAACGAGTTAGGTTTGGAAGTAAGTCCCGAAAAGACAAAGTATATGATTATGTCTCGTGACGGGAATATTGTACGAAATGGAAATATAAAAATTGGAAATTTATCCTTCGAAGAGGTGGAAAAATTCAAATATCTGGGAGCAACAGTAACAAATATAAATGACACTCGGGAGGAAATTAAACACAGAATAAATATGGGAAATGCCTGTTATTATTCGGTTGAGAAGCTCTTATCACCCAGTCTGCTGTCAAAAAATCTCAAAGTTTGAATTTATGAGACAGTTATATTCTTTATGGTTGTGAAACTTGGACTCTCACTTTGAGAGAGAAACATACGTTAAGGGTGTTTGAGAATAAGGTGCTTAGGAAAATATTTGGGGCTAAGAGGGATGAAGTTACAGGAGAATGGAGAAAGTTACACAACGCAGAGCTGCACGCATTGTATTCTTCACCTGACATAATTAGGAACATTAAATTCAGACGTTTGAGTTGGGCAGGGCATGTAGCACGTATGGGCGAATCCATAAATGCATATAGAGTGTTAGTTGGGAGGCCAGAGGGGAAAAGACCTTTGGGGAGGCCGAGACGTAGATGGGAAGATGATATTAAAATGGATTTGAGGGAGGTGGGATATGATGGTAGAGACTGGATTAATCTTGCTCAGAATAGGGACCAATGGCGGGCTTATGTGAGGGCGGAAATGAACCTCCGGGTTCCTTAAAAGCCAGTAAGTAAGTAAGTAATAATTTGACGTCTGTAAATGCTTGAAAAATATTTGGGGCTAAGAGGGATGGAGTTATAGGAGAATGGAGAGAGTTACACAACGCAAACTGCACACATTGTATTCTTCACATATAATTATTTTATTATAATTAGGAAAATTAAATCTAGACGTTTGAGATGGGCAGGGCACGTAGTACGTATTGGCGAATCCAGAAATCCATATAGAATGTTAGTTGGGAGGTTGGAAGGAAAAAGACTTTTGGGTAATTACAGCCTACTGTTGAAAGAATCTAACATGGATTCGCTTCTGTCATTTCAGAGTAACAGAAGTCAGCCAGCTATCGGCCTGAAGCAGACACCGAAGGCGAGGGTAAGTACTGGACTTCAAAATATTCCGAAGTTGTTGATGACCAAGCTTTTCCTTAACGACGGAGGATGATAGCAACTGTTTCCTTGACAACGTTCCCTGACGGCTTATTCCTTTGTTTTATCTCTCGGAGCTGTGTTCGCCTATACTAGTAAATGAAGGGTCTCCTTCCCGGTAGATGTTTTATTCTGACAGTCTTAGCAGGATCCGTGTTTCACGGTACCTTCTTCGTCCCGGAGACAAATCCCTCCTCATTTTTTCTTCGCCTCCCACTTCTTTCTATGCGCATCATTTAGAAGAGCCTGTGTGTTCGTTACTTGTGGTCCACGAGACCACGAAAGAGTTGTTGCTTCTAGTTCATTAGAACTTCGGTTGTAGGAGTCTATTAGTTGCTTAAAATTGCGATTGTTAATAAACCAACGACAAAAAATAACTTAAACTCATGATGTAACAAAAATTAAATCCAAAATTTATAATTGGTCAACGGATTTTTAGGTAAAAACCAATTTTTTCCTCAGGAGACAAACTTATATGCTATATAAACATGTTTAATGGTTTACTATAAGTAATAGTGCTAATTTTATAGTATAAAAATGCCTAGTTCGACGTTAGAATCTTCAATAGGCATCATTTCGTTGCTGAAAATTGCGATTGTTAATAAACCAACGACGAAAAATAACCTAAACTCATGTTATAACATAAATTAAATCCGAAATTTATAATTGGTCAACGTATTTTTAGGTAAAAACCTATTTTTTTTCCTCAGGAGACAAACTTATAAGTCATATAAACATGTTTCATGCTTTACTAGAAGTAATAATGCTAATTTAATAGTATAACAATGCTTAGTTCGACGTTAGAATCTTCAATAGGCATCATTTCGTTGCTGAAAATTGCTATTGTTAATAAACCAACAACAAAAAATAACCTAAACACATGTTGTAACAAAAATTAAATCCGAAATTTATAATTGGTCAACGGATTTTTAGGTAAAAACCTATTTTTTTCCTCATGAGACAAACTCATAAATTATATAAACATGTTTCATGGTTTACTATAAGTAATAGTGCTAATTTTATAGTATAAAAATGCTTAGTTCGACGTTAGAATCTTCAATAGGCATCATTTCGTTGCTGAAAATTGCGATTGTGAATAAACATATCTTGAAAAGATGTTTAAGATTCCTATAGAACATGAAAACTAGTTTAATTCGATAAAAGAATTAGAAAATAATGTAAGCAGTTCAGGATTAAATTGTTTATGGCAAGAAATTAATGCAATTAATATAAATTTGATAGGCAAAATTATAATTGATAGGAGTAACGAGATAGCGAGACAGGAAATGTTTAGCAATTTAAATGGTTTAAAATCATTAACAAATTACAAAGAAATGAAACTCACATGGGGACAGGAAGAATATAAAAAGTTAACAACAGAGAAGAAGATGGGATTAGCGTAATGGAGATTGGGAATTTGGAGGTGAAAAATAGAAGAGGAGGCGTAGGAAAGGTATTTATCCTTTATGTAATCAAAAGGAAGACGCGATACACATTCTACTACCTTGCCTGGAAAGTAAAAGAACAGCGACAATTTTTATTCAGGAAGCATTACTAAAACTAAATGTAGAAATAGCGTATAGGAAATTGTATAGAACAGTAAACAGAAGAAATTTGAGGGAATTCGGAAAATTGTTGTATATAGTAGGCTAAATAAAGAATGGGAAGGGAAAACTAAAGTGTAAACATATGTATATAAATAAGAAATAGTAATTGAAGAGAAAGAAATAACTAGAATGATTGTATGTAGTATGGAATATAGGCCTATATTAATAGTTATTAATAGTAAAATGTAGTTAAGAGTGGTTTCCTGGAAAACAGAAATGTAACAGGACCACCATTAAGGAATGATACATAAATTGTACACAATTTTGATGACAATATCGTGGTCTTTCGTTAATGAAAGCATCTTGGGAAGCTTATGTGCAACACATAAATATCTGTAATACTCTTCTTCGTGTTGATGACTCGCATCTTCACAATGTTAGGGACCTTGTAAGTGAAAAAGTTTCTGCTCTGTCAAAATTGAATATCACAGCTATTGATGCTATCAACTGGTCAGGTCGTAAAATTCGTAAACACTTAAGAAATGACGCATTCCAAACTTGGACAAACCATACCTTGCGTGGTAAAGGGGTTATTGTTTATAGTGATCTCCCCAAGGCTAACTCATGGGTAAGCAATCGAAAGGGCCTATCTTCCTCAGAATGGACCAATGCTTTAAAAATGTCAAGCAATATTTCGGCGGTTCGCGCAATACCGGGCAGAACTCTAAGCACAACCCGTTGCCGTCATCCAGACTGTAGCGAGCTTGAAACACTTGGACACGTGCTTGGACAATGCCCCAAAGGCGAGCTGCTGATCAATGCTAGACATCATCGTGTACGACATGCTTTGGCGATATCGTTACAAACTTTAAATTGGGAAATTCATGAGGAAGTACATTGTGTATCATCAGATGGTTCTTTTAGACGGGCAGACATTATTGCTATCAACGGACGCATAAAACGGGCTCTTGTTCTTGACCCTACTATCCGTTTCGAAAGAAACCTAAATCAGGCCACCGAGGTTGATATTGAGAAGAAGTCCATATATGAACCTTGTCTGCCGTATCTTTCTCAAAAGTACAACGTCCCTCTTAAACAATGGTCCGTCATTGGTTTGCTGTTTGGCAGTAGAGGTTCAATCACAAAATTCACGTGGAATTATCTTAAGGAACTTCACTTTCCTTTTGATTATGTAATGTCTATTCTTATAAATATTATCAAGGATTCTCTTCAAATATTACATCATCTCTATTTCAATTAATCAACTTATATTTGCCTTCAACAAATAACTTTCTTTTTTTCTTTAATGTATCACATCACATTATTATACATGTTTATTGTATTCAGGACCCTTGTGGTCACTCAAAATTCTTTGAGCTGATGTCTATAATTTAGAAATTTATTTTTTTATATACTTATAGCAACGACAATAAAATAACTTAAGTAGAGACAGTTAATTCCGAAACTTATAATTTATTAGACATAATATTTTAGATAAAATCCTATGTTGATTCTGAAGAGATACGCTCATATTAGGTTGTATTAACACGTTTCATGGGTTTTTACAAACAAAGGTGCTTGTTTTATAGAATATAAAATGCCTAATTAGAACCTACTTAGCCTATTTTATTCTGTTTTAAAATATTAATGTCCTTCCCGTTTTATTTTCTTTATATGTCTTGGATTGTAAACGTTAATTCGTTGCTGAAAATAATTTTGACTGCAATAAATCAGCGACAATAAAATATTTAAATTTATTTTATGGCGACAATTCTGTGGTGTTTGGGTAAAGGGAGATAAGTCATAAAAATGAGTTCGGAGATAAATGAAAATTAAACTTGGATCCCTTATTACAAATAATTTTCTACACAAATAAAACACATCAACTGCTAGTATTCTTTGATTTTTGTACACCCACTTGTATAATTTAACTTGTGTCTTCATCTGGAGAACAAAATTCCACCTGGACAAAAAAATGACTTATACCCCTTTACCCGAACACCACAGAATTATTAATTCCGAAACTGATAACTAGGCATTAGATTTTCGGTAAAATCCTCTATTGTTCTTGAAGGGATACACTCATATTAGGTTGTATTAACATGTTTTAAGGATATAAGGATTGTTATAAGACATATTTTCGATAAAATCCTGTATTCTTCTTGAAGGGATACACTCATATTAGATTGTATTAACTTGTTTTAAGCATTTAAGGATTGTTATAAGACATATTTTCGATAAAATCCTCTATTCTTCTTGAAGGGATACACTCATATTAGATTGTATTAACTTGTTTTAAGCATTTAAGGATTGTTATAAGACATATTTTCGATAAAATCCTCTATTCTTCTTGAAGGGATACACTTATATTATGTTGTATTAACATGTTTTAAGGATTCTTATAAGTGTTAGTGCTAATTTAGTGTCCGAAAGTACCTAATTTGACATTTAGCATATTTTATTTTAAAACATACTTTTTTTTAATTCATCGATAGGCGTCAATTCCTTGCTGAAAATTGGGACTGTCAATAAAGCAACGACAGTGAAATAGCTTAAACCCATGTTGTACCGACAATAGTAATTCGGAAAAATGTAATTGTATATAAGATTTTAGGTAAAATTCTATATTGTTGCTGAAGAAATACAGTCACACTAAGGGGGGAGGTACACCATTGCCATGCAAAAATTTAGTGAAATTCATTTTTTTATATTGCGCCTACTATAAAAGCTAAATGAACCAATCTTTTCTTGCTTAATATACATACATTATACTTTGTAAAACACTGTTCAGAATATTAAAATAGCTAATAATCACCTGTAAAAATAATGTCAAATTTACATATTATTAAATATCTGCGTGATTATTTTACAAGAGGAAGAGCAACAAATAAATTATTAACAACTTTATCTTTTAGTTCATGATAGGAAGTAACTTGGCATAGCATCCGAACTAATTCGGAAAAAAGGTACGCAAAAAACTAAAAAGAGTTTTCCAGAAGAATGCTGGATTTTCCGAACTCAACAGTGCAGCTGCGAATATATTTTTTTCTTTCGGAGAAATGTGCAAAGAAACTGAAAAATAAGGTGGGTGCTCCTGTTATGGCCATGTTCCTGATATGGCCACCCCCCCTATTGTGAGTTAGTTAACCAAAAAATCCGCTAAATTGCAGCAGCATCCAGTGAAAGGGCATCCTGGTATGTCACTTGATCGTTTTCCATCCAGTCAGGTTGAGCGATATGGCGTCAGTTGCCTGTTTTGCGGTTTTCATGTGACCTCTTCTTACTTTTCTCTGGTAAGTCTCCTTTGTTTTATCCGTGTTTTTCAAAGACTTGTTTCATGAAAACCATCGTACTCCATTCAGCTTTTAATGTTCTGTTGATTGGTGTTGTCGTTGATGGCGTATCTTTTACGAGTTATTCATAATCAAACGATTTTCGTGAAAGCTTAACTGCTCCTGATATGGCCATATCGAATGCACCATGGCCACATCAAGTTCATTTCACTTTTATTTTTTCACCTGACAAATTTACATGCCTTATAGCTGAGATTACGCAAAAATTTTGTATTTTAAGAAAAACAACTTAATTTTTTATGGAAGATCCTGTTTTGACTACACTTTTGAATTATAAAAAAGATTATTAAGTGTCATTTTTATTCATTTTACACCAAAATTATTTAATTTTAACACAACTGCGCTATCAAACTGAAAACAATCACGATTTATAGAACATGGAACAAGGGTGGCCATATCATGTGCACATGTTCCTGATATGGCCACTAGGTAGACTTTTGGAATTTGGGACTTTTTGGACAATTAAAGCTATTTTTATGGGGAAAGGAAATTGTTTTAAGAAAGTCCATTAGACTGAGAACGAGTAAGAAAAAAGTGGTTTACATTTTTTTCAAAATGGCGGCTAGAAAAATTCTCAAACCTTAGCATGGCCATATCAGGGACACCTACCTTATTACTTTCAGTACAAACGATTTCAAAATTAAAGCATGCACCCCTGACGTCAATAGACGTGCCTACAAGCTTGTGCTAATAGAAAGTGCAAATTGTGTCTCGGAGATTTGGAAAAGCTACTGACTATGTATTGTAAGTACAATAAATTATTAAAATGAATTAAGCTTAATGTAAATTTAAACAATACAATAACTATTGTCGTAATCTTTCTCTTCAAATGTTGCATGTCGTTGTCAGTATACCAGAGAACGCTCGCCATAACAGTCCGTTCATTAATTTTAGTGAATATTTCATGTACTAGACGCGGCTCCCCCTTTCTCTGATAGCAGCAAGACGGTTTGTTTTTACTTGTGTCCAAGTTGCAAGGTAGACGTGGCAGGTAGAGCGGATATGTCCCACAAAGATATGTGCGTCCACCAGAAGACAATGTCCGGAAGAATTGTTGTTTGATAGTAAGTGTACCTCCAGGGCCATGACAAGGGGACGCAAGACTGGAGTTTCTAGACTCTCCACTTTATCTGCAATCAGTACTAGAAAACGTGTAACACTGTGGCTATTAAACTGGCATACAGCATGGCGTGACTGCAGCGACATCAGATAAGTTATCTGGGGTTTATTGGGGTTGTACACATGTTTAAATAGAGTGGTATTAACGCACTTCGATGTATTTTTAGCGTAGAAACGTTGACTGATATTTATAAACAAGGATCCTGTGATATTTTATTCAGATATTCACATGCAATTTGATAAGTCAGTCCTAATCCTTGACATACTGAGGTAGACATATTTATAAAGACAGACTGTGAAAGAAATAATGAGAGAATGAGGAAGAAATAAATATAGACTGAGGAAGAAATGAAGACAGATTGAAGAAAACATAAACACAGACTGAAAAAGAAATGAAGGCAGACTGGGGAAGAAATAAAGGCAGATTGAGGAAGAAATATTTAATATAAACTGGGGAAGAAATAAAGGCAGACTAGGAAAGAAAAACAGACTGGGGAAGAAATAAAGGGAGATTAATGAAGAAAATAAATATATACTGATGAAGAAATAAAGACAGACTGAGTAAGAAATAAATATAGACTGAGGAAGAAGTAAAGATACTGAGCAAGAAATGGAGACGACTGAGGAAGAAATGAAGACAGACTGAGGAAGAAATGGAGACAGGGTGAGGAAGAAGTAAAGAGAGGCTGATGAAGAAATAAAGACAGACTGAAGAAGAAATGGAGACAGGGTGAAGAAGAAGTAAAGAGAAGCTGATGAAGAAATAAAGACAGACTGAAGAAGAAATGGAGACAGGGTGAGGAAGAAGTAAAGAGAGGCTGATGAAGAAATAAAGACAGACTGAAGAAGAAATGGAGACAGGGTGAGGAAGAAGTAAAGAGAGGCTGATGAAGAAATAAAGACAGACTGAAGAAGAAATGGAGACAGGGTGAGGAAGAAGTAAAGAGAGGCTGATGATGAAATAAAGACAGACTGAAGAAGAAATGGAGACACACTGAGAAAGAAGTAAAGAAAAGCTGATGAAGAAATAAAGACAGACTGAAGAAGGAACGGAGACAGGCTGAAGAAGGAACGGAGACAGGCTGAAGAAGGAACGGAGACAGGCTGAAGAAGAAGTAAAGAGAAGCTGATGAAGAAATAAAGACAGATTGAGGAAAAAATGGAGACAGACTGAGAAAGAAGCAAAGAGAACCTGATGAAGAAATAAAGACAGACTGAAGAAGGAACGGAGACAGACTGAAGAAGAAGTAAAGAGAAGCTGATGAAGAAATAAAGACAGACTGAAGAAGAAATGGAGACACACTGAGAAAGAAGTAAAGAGAAGCCGATGAAGAAATAAAGACAGACTGAAGAAGGAACGGAGACAGACTGAAGAAGAAGTAAAGAGAAGCTGATGAAGAAATAAAGACAGACTGAAGAAGAAATGGAGACAGACTGAGAAAGAAGTAAAAGAAGCTGATGAAGAAATAAAGACAGACTGAAGAAGAAATGGAGACAAACTGAGAAAGAAGTAAAGACAAGCTGATGAAGAAATAAAGACAGACTGAAGAAGAAATGGAGACAGACTGAGAAAGAAGTAAAGAGAAGCTGATGAAGAAATAAAGACAGACTGAAGAAAAAAAATGGAGACAGACTGAGAAAGAAGTAAAGAGAAGCTGATGAAGAAATAAAGACAGACTGAGGAAGAAGTAAAGAGAGGCGATGAAATAAAGACAGACTTAGGAAGAAATAAAGACAGAGATTGAGGATTAAATAAAGATAGAGTGAGGAAGAAATGAAGACAGAGTGAGGAAGATGAAAAAGAGGCTGTTGAAGAAATAAAGACAGACTGAAGACGATGTAAAGAGATGCTGATGAAGAAATAAAGACAGACTGAAGAAGATGTAAAGAGAGGCTGGTGAAGAATTAAAGACAGACATAGGAAGAAATAAAGACAGAGACTGAGGATGAAATTGAGATAGACTGAAGAAGAAATGGAGACAGAGTGAGGAAGATGTAAAGAGAGGCTGATGAAGAAATAAAGACAGATTGCGGAAGATGTAAAGAGAGGCTGGTGAAGAATTAAAGACAGACATAGGAAGAAATGAAGACAGAGACTGAGGATGAAGTAGAGATAGACTGAAGAAGAAATGGAGACAGAGTGAGGAAGATGTAAAGAGAGGCTGATGAAGAAATAAAGACAGATTGCGGAAGATGTAAAGAGAGGCTGGTGAAGAATTAAAGACAGACATAGGAAGAAATAAAGACAGAGACTGAGGATGAAATAGAGATAGACTGAAGAAGAAATGGAGACAGAGTGAGGAAGATGTAAAGAGAGGCTGATGAAGAAATAAAGACAGATTGCGGAAGATGTAAAGAGATGCTAATGAAGAAATAAAGACAGACTGAGGAAGAAATGGAGACAAACTGAGAAAGAAGTAAAGAAAAGCTGATGAAATAAAGACAGACTGAAGAAGATGTAAAGAGAGGCTGGTGAAGAATTAAAGACAGACATAGGAAGAAATAAAGACAGAGACTGAGGATGAAATAGAGATAGACTGAAGAAGAAATGGAGTCAGAGTGAGTAAGATGTAAAGAGAGGCTGATGAAGAAATAAAGACAGATTGCGGAAGATGTAAAGAGATGCTAATGAAGAAATAAAGACAGACTGAGGAAGAAATGGAGACAAACTGAGAAAGAAGTAAAGAGAAGCTGATGAAGAAATAAAGACAGACTGAAGAAGAAATGGAGGCAGACTGAGAAAGAAGTAAAGACAAGCTGATGAAGAAATAAAGACAGACTGAGAAAGAAGTAAAGAGAAGCTGATGAAGAAATAAAGACAGACTGAAGAAGAAATGGAGACAGACTGAGAAAGAAGTAAAGCGAGGCTGATGAAATAAAGACAGACTGAGAAAGAAATGAAGACAGACTGACGAAGAAGTAAATACAGATTTAGGAAGAAATCAATACAGATTGGAAAAGAAAGAATATATACTAACGATGAAAAAGGGACGGATTGAGGAAGAAATAAGAACAAGAGTAGGAATTAATTAATGTTGGGTGCAAGAATGAAGCAGTTGTGTTGATGGTAATTGTGGTGGTGATGTTTGTTATAGTCGTGAAACTTTGTGGTACGATTTGTTTCTCATATCCTCATGAATTTCACCGAAGTGTACAAATCTTGGCTGTAGTGTCAGGCGAAATCCTTACTCAGAGCTGGTGCTGTTACAACCGAATACTTGGCAATATTTTGCGTTGAATGAAAAAAGCACTGTACTCTTTCGATATTCCCGATGATAAAAAAAGTGCCGTGTCGGGATATTTCGGTTTCAGTGAGCCTCCAGCTATATCTCGTTAATTGACACTGCGTATTTAAAAACGTGTTACGACACAATATGCAGATACGGTTCTGTTGATGGTATCGTATTACCACTGACCTCGTTTGCACAATGTCCCAGCGTTGCGTTGCTAAGCAACTCATTTCAATACAATAGGTTGAAGAGACCGAGAGGTGAACTGAATTCAAAATGTAAATATTCACATCCCTTCCCCTCCTCCAAGTTGACAATTTAATGGAATTCGTACAATGTTAAATTCCGAACGGTCAAGTCCGCATTGGGACCACATCACAGTGGGCGATGTGCATAAGGCCATTTAGCCATCAGCATTAATAGAAAAAAGGTCTCCCCTGTGAATATGACACTGAGTGATACGGAGGGGTTCTTTTGTTAATTATAATTATTGTATCGTTCACGAATTACAGACTATGTACAGTATGCGGTGTTTTAGGCTCCGCCCACTTCTGAGTTCAATACTAACGATAATTACAATTTATTGCCCGCGGTTCAAGCTAGTAGAGATCGACCGTACATCAGTTGAATATCTTCTCTGTCCGGGGTAATCATTCTCATTCTACAGTAAATCACAATATTTATTTCCATCGTCATAATTATCATCAACTTCACCATTGTCACCACCATCATTCGATTACCACAATAACCATCAACGTATCCAGAGATACCATTTCATTATCAACATCATCATCTTCATTAACATTACCTTCATTAGCTTTCTTAACATATTTATTTACTAGCCGTACCCGTGCGCTCCGCTATACTTGTTAGAAATAAATATAAAGTAATTACATAATTAAAATAGGACGTTTGATGCAGGGAACATTCGTGTTTGATAGAAGGATGAATCGTTTAATATGTTACTTAATTTAAATTGTATTTAAATAATTAAAATGCGATCATTTTGGTCCAGAGAGCACTCAGAAGTTACAGTAATAACATTATAGCATTATGTCCATCTAGAGAAACTACACTTTCCAATGGTGAAATAATAATTAATTATACAAATCGGTTAATTTAGCTTTCGATATTACTTCATACAAACACAGAAACATTCTCTGTAGGCTATGTTTCATACCTTTAGATTGTTGTTGTCCAAGGCCTCTCAAATACGTAATCATTTGTTATAATTTCATTGCACCGCCTTAGAAGGCATTGTATTTTAATTTTAAAACTCATTTATCTCATTAAATATCAGTCCTGTCAAAATTTTGCAAGGAATAAAACTTATCGGAAATCATTTTTAAAGAAACTTTTGTTATGTAACATATTTCACAAAAATCAATAATAAGCGAGATATTTTGATTTATTTAATTCAAGCCCCTTATAACCCCCTTTAAATAACGTATTTTGAATGTCATATAGCCTAAAATCTAAGTTACAGCGAACTTAATCTATATTCCAATTTTCATATAAATCGGTTCAGCCATTATCGCGTGAAAAGGTAACAAACATCCAGACAGACAGACAGACAGACAGACAGACAAACAAAAATTTCAAAAAGTGATTTTCGGTTTCAGGGTGATTAATTATATATGTTAGGACCAATTATTTCTGGAAAATCGAAAATTACCAGAAAAATTTCGGCTACAGATTTATTATTAGTATAGATATAGATATCATCTTCATAATCTTCATCAATATCAGTTTTATTATCATAATTGTCATTATTTTTCCCATTATCATGTTGTCTAAGTCTATCTTCAATAACTCCCTTATCATCATCTTCATTAATATCAACATTATCTCCTCAACATCTTCATTGATATCATTTTATCTTCCTCACTAACATTATCATCTTTACTGTTTTCATCAGCTTCATTAACATGATCATTTATCTCTTCATCGTCATATTCATTGACGTCATCATCTTCCTCATCAGCGACATTAATATTATCAGTATTTTCTCAACATCATCTCATTAACATCACCATCTCCATTATTATCAGATTATTTTCATTCATATCATTAACTTTCACATCAACTTCAGTATCATTTTTGTTGTCTTCGTCATTGTCATCTTGATTCAAGTAATCTTCATTATCTTTCTCATTGTTGTAGTCATTAAATTAATATTCATTAACTTCCTCATCTTCTTTTACTTAGGCTTCATTAACTTCAATAATATCATCTTCATTTTCTTCATCATTTTCTTTAACTTTTTCTTGTAATGTTCATTAACATTTTTATTAGATTCCTCATTATTAATATCTTCATTTACATAATCTCTCTTATCACTTTCTAATTGTCACCTTCATTAACATCATTATCTTCCTCATCATTATCATTGTCTTCCTCATTGTTATCTTGATTCATTATCTTACTCATTAACATAATATTCATTAACTCCCTCATCTTCTTTTACCTTGTCTTCTTTAACACCAATTTCATTGCCTTTCTCTCGTTTTTATTCTTCCTTCCTTAATTTTATACATCTTAGAGCGATCCATTATTTTTATCTTCATTAAGATATTAATTGTTTTCCTCAGAATCTTCATTAACATCATCTTCATGACAATCATCTTTATTGACATATTTATTATCTTCATTAACATTATCTCCGTTATCTTCCTAGTCATCTTCATTATCTCCCTATTTGTTTTACATCGGTTTCTTTAACTTCATCATCTGCATTAATCATCTTATTATCTTCCAGATTGTAATACTCATTAAAATCATCTTCATTATATTCATCATCTTTATTGAGATCTTTATTATCTTTCTCATTGTAACCTTTTCGTTATCTTCCCAATCATCTTCATTATTTCCTTCATCTTTTACATCCGTTTCTTTAACTTCATTGTTTTCATTAATATGATCGTCATCTTCCATATTGTAATATTTATTAAAATCATCTTAATTACCTTCCTCATCAATTTCATTCTATGATTTTTAGAGTGATCCATTATTGTTATCTTCATTAAGATATATATTATTTTCTTCATAATCTTCATTACCTTCCTCATCAATTTTTATTCTTTGATTTTTAGGGTGATCCATTATTATTATCTTCATTAAGATATATATTATTTTCCTCATAATCTTCATTACCTTCCTCATAATATTTATTGACATCTTCACTATCTTCCTCCATGTATTTTTCATTAACATCATCTTCGTTATCTTCCTCAGCTTTATTTTCTTCCTCGTGTTTTTATATGGGCTTCTTTAACTTATCACATTCATTAATGTGATGTTCATCATCTTCATTATCTTCCTCATTTGTAATATTCATTAACATCGTTTTCATTATATACCTCATAGTTATCTTTATTCACATCAACATCCTAATTATCTTAATTCTCTTCCTCATTGTCATCTTTAACATCACATTCACTATATTCATCATCTTCATTAACATCATCTCGTGTTTACTCTTTTTTCCTTAATTTTATTTTATAATTTTTAAGGTGATCCATTATTTTTTCTTCACTAAGATGTTCATTATTTTCGTCACCATCTTCATTAACATCGTCTTCATTAAATTCCTAACAATCTTTTTGTCATCTTCTTCATTAATCTTAGTACTTTCTTTTTCACCACTCTTATTAGACACATCAACTCGTTCCGGACCACATAATATTTCTAGAAAAGTGCCTTCGCTCTGTCTTGCATAAAGGGGCGCCCCTGGTTTCCCTCGCTAGATTATACATGTGTACAGCTACGGAATTCTTAATCCGTCTCAATCTTAGGAATGACAAATGGAAGAAAAATCGAATCCTTGGAGGGAGGTCGGGTCTTCCATTACCACCCGGTATCACGTGCTCAACCGGAGAAAAAGAGCGAGAAACATGGCGTTATTTATACAGCGGTAGCCATGGTAACGACACCCTAGCCTGCTTGCTCTCCTCTTCAAATCACCCTTATTGCTTTGCTGTGGGATGGGGGTCATCCGACGAGTCCAAGAGCTTATTTAACAGAGCCGTTGTTGCGGGCTTGCAGCGTAACCCCTGCTGCACCGCCGACAATTACTCAAATGAGAGAGAGAGAGAGAGAGAGAGAGAGAGCTCTTCAGTCAGTCAGCGCGATGATAAAAATATACAGCGAAAAATTGTGACGAGGGTCGGTGAACGGTATAACGGAAATTGAACTTGATGGTGATGGTAACGTATATCACGAGGAATGGCGGAGATATTTTACAATTTCAAGAGTTAGCTGAAACATTCGAAGGGTTAACAGCGTCCGATTAAAACAATGTACGTGTCAAAACTGGGATATTCCACTTATATTGCCCTTGTGCCATGATTTTCGTCCAGGCGATTCTCCTGTGAATTATATTTATGAAATCCTATCAGCTGTCAATAGTCTGTCATACAGATTTACTTCAAAAAGTATTGCTTTCAAATATGTAGAATGCCACGTATAACTGTTAATTGGAAAGGAAAGATGTGGGATTCATTTCATTCAAAAGTATAAGAAAATAATGTTGAGTCTACAGTCACCGCATAAGAAATAGAAGCAGGGTTGCCAGACGTCCTGGATATCCCAGGATTGTTCTGGATTTTAATGGTGTGTCCTGGATTGAATTATATTTATTTTATTTATTTAGCTAGCTAGCTAGTGAGTACAAATTAAAATTACAAAACGAAAATGTTTCTAGCCACTACCGTAAGAGCCAGGCTCGTGTACGGTGTGGTCTTAGTCAATAATATAACATAAAATTTACAAGGACAGATTACTAAATACAGTAAGTAACTTAATTCAAAGTGATAAATAACACACAAGAGCAAAAAAAAGAAGAAAAAGAAAAAGAGAGAAAATCACATTTAATATATATTGACAATCAGACAAAATCCAGTGATATTCAATAAAAACATGAATATAGTTGAAAGAAATAAAGGGTATAAAATACACACATTTGTTAATATTATATATCATGAATAATTATATAAATTTATTTTTAAAAAGTTCAATTTAAACTATTTCACATTTGGAAAATGGTTTGTAATTTTTATTATAAAATCTTGGGCCGAAACTAGCACCACGTTTAAGAGCTGCACTTGTATGACATTTAGGCTCAATTGAAAGGTTCAGAGCCATAGTGGGCCAAGCGCCATTTATTAAAATCGGAGAAAACAAGGGTTAAAGTTAAGTGAATACCATAGTTTAATGTGCATACTTTATATTACTTGCTATATGTTTCTATTGAATTATGGTAATAACTTCATTTTAACCTTTGTTTTCTACGGTTTTAGTAAATGGCGCTTGGCCCACTATGTTCTGAACCCTTCAATTAATGGGAAAGTAGATTTTTGTCTTCGAGTACAATATTCATGTCGATTAGATTTATGTTTTATTTTTAATTCTGTGGTAGTAAGTTAGTAAACTATATTTATAAATTTTTCCAATAGTTAACACTTCAAAATCTGTATAAATTAAATTTGTTGGGTAATCCATAATTTTGGTCATACAAATTTTTGTTAATCCTCTGTGTAATAAAAGTAATGGATTAAGTACAGATGGTGCTACTCCACCCCAATTTATTATACCATATTGTATTAATGACCGTACCAAAGCTAAAAATATTATTCTCAATGCCTCCTTAGTGATAAAATTTCGAAGTATTATGAATATATAAATTGTCTTTCTTATACTTGTTCACATAAAATCAATTTGTTTATCCCAACGTAAATGCTGATCTATAATAATAATTCCTAAATATTTGACTTGTGTGGAAGGTGTTAGATGTGGGCAATTACAATAATTATTTGTTAATTCACTACATGAAATATTATATATTTCTAAGTGATAAATATTCATAGGTGGAGGTAAATCTTTCGTTGTTAAAGAAAATGGAAGGTAGTTCTATTAGTATTTTTTGTCCTGAAATGTCAAAAAGATTGGAAAAATAAAATTCTTTCCTCATTTCTATAAAATCATTTTAAAAATATTTTATTCATTTTTTCAAGATCCTGTCCAACCAATGTTGTCGTCAATGCCTTCTGCGGGTTGTATTGCAATAAAAACGATAATGCTATAGTATGTATTAGATATTATACAATATCTTCATTCTTTACTCTGTTTGGACGTTTATTTATTATTGATGGGATTTAAACACTGTAACACGCCTTTTTCTGTATAGATCACGCTTAATATTACATTACTTTTCCAGACTATATCAATAATTCAAAGGAAATTTCATAATCTAGTAAAAATGTAACAAAATTAAAAGTTTAGACCCTCTATAACTAGTTGCAATACATAAAACAAAATCATTTGTATTGCATATTGATAATAATTCAAATGTGTATTGGCGTAAAGCTCCTAGGTTCCTGAGGAGAGAATCTGGCAATCCTGATGGAGGAAAAGGGAGAGAAAGATAATGAGGAGTAGGTGAGAGACTAGGAGAAATGAATAAAAGTTGTAGAAACAGAAGAAGCAATTTTAGGCGAAGTCGACAGTAAAATACGGTCTCTGCAGTATAATGTTAGGATTGTAAAAACTTTATAGCTGTACCATGACACACAAGGAATGCATTTCATATGTACCTACCTACATACAGGGTGAAAGTGAAATAATTCTGCAGATCATATCGATAGAATAGTACATTATGCAACGAGCCTATAATGATAGTAATTAAGAAGCGAGTATGGATCTTTATGAAACGAGAGCAAGCGAGTTTCATAATTTTCATACGAGCTTCTTAATTACCATTATAGGCGAGTTTCATACGACTTTTTATGCTCGACCATATTTCTAACTTGAAATTATTCAGATGTATACACTTTATTTGTATCTGACAAGATCGGAAGTGACCTTGTTCTAGGTCGTGAATTGTGAGATGTGCGCAGACGCGAAAGTATTGATTTTTTCCGAGGAACAATAATGTCATTGACCTTGTGTAATCCCGTTAAACTTGGTATAACCTTGATTATTGAATTCGACATCGAAAAACGAGATGACAAATGGAATTTATTTGAATATTATTTACAATTAACGCTAATTATCATAGTAACAGAACATAACCTTCTGCGACAGTATTGGATTTCCAGCCTCCGTGACTTTTCGCTAATTCTCTTTCGATTGCATATCAGAGTGTAATCGATACTTGCGGTTTTATAACGGTACAAAGCTGGCTTGTTATTGGCTGAACACCTGTAAGGTGAGTTGTCATTGGCTGAAAACACCTGTACTTTAATGAGTAGGTGTACTTTAATGACATGCATTATAGTACTGTTACCAGGTGTATAATTACTACATTTCGGCATGGTCGAGCATAAAATGTAATAAAGAATAATTTATCTCTCTGGCGTATTTCAATAGCGTGGACGGTTTTCGTTTAAATTTATTTAAAAAACCGCTATTTTCAAGCCACTGAACGATGCGAGCATATTGCAACGTCGTAGCGAGAGAGGAAGACTCGCGTACAGAGACAGACCTGAGTTCGTTGACTTCTTACATCTTTATTACGAGAAGAAAGGCGACTATGTTAGCGGCAATGTTGCCTGACTGCTGAAACTTCCAACTTAATTTTCTAATTAACCGTGCATTTAATCACGAAATTGAATCCTGTAGATTCAAAATCCCCTATATCCACTTTCACAAATTGAAGGATTTTGGCAGTAATTGGTTCCAGATAGTGGGAATTTTCAATCTAAAATTGACTTTTAACAAACCTTTTGCTTTAAATTTAGTGGCTTTTTGAATTCAAACTATATAAATCATTAGAACGTATTCTTAGCAAGCAATATGTGGGCATAACTCAATTATGTACGTAATGGTCTTTAGAGGGTTTTGAGTCTAGAGGATTCTATGTAATATAGGTTTTCTATTCGTCCATTTCAATTTACAAGGTTATTTCACTTCCACTGTGTATAGTATATGAATACATAAGAATAATAATAATAATAATAATAATAATAATAATAATAATAATAATAATAATGGTTTATTTTAACTGGCAGAGTTAAGGCCATTCGGCCTTCTCTTCCACTTAACCAGTATGATAGAAAATTACTACAATATTAAGAATACTGTATAACATAATTAATACAATACAATGCAAAGCAATACAATACTACAATACAAGACAATATAATACATAATTAATATAATACAATGACAATTCTTATCATCTTCACAACACCAATAAAATAATTATGTAATAATAATAATAATAATAATAATAATAATAATAATAATAATAATAATGGTTTATTTTAACTGGCAGAGTTAAGGCCATTCGGCCTTCTCTTCCGCTCAACCAATATGATAGAAAATTACTACAATACTATGAATGTACCATAATTAATACAATACAATACACTTCAAAGCAATACAATACTTCAATACAAGACAATATAATACATAATTAATATAATACAATGACAATTCTTATCATCTTCACAACACCAATAAAATAATTATGTAATAATAATAATAATAATAATAATAATAATAATAATAATAATAGTGATGATAGTCATACCTAAATTAAATTAAATTATTAAACTCGATCATAATTATAATTTCAATTTGACTGCGCCCGTAAGAAATCGTTTAGCCTTTTCTTGAAAGTGGTTATTGTCTGGCAGCCCCTAATCTTGTGAGGTAGAGAATTCCATTCACAGGGGACTGAGACGGTAAAAGAGGACATACATACATACATACATACATACATACATACATACATACATACATACATACATACATACATACATACATACATACATACATACATACATACACACACATACATACACATACATACATACATACATACACACACACATACATACATGCATGCATGCATGCATACATACATACATACATACACACATACATACATACATACATACATACACATACAGACACACATACATACATACACATACATACATACATACAGACACACATAATTACATACATACATACACACACATACACACATACATACACGCATACATACATACATACATACATACATACATACATACACATACATACATACACATACATACATACACACATACATACATACATGCATACATACACACATACATACACACATACACACATACATACATGCATACATACATATATACATACACTACATACATACATGTATGCATACATACATACATACACACATACATACATACATACATACATACATACATACATACATACATGCATGCATGCATGCATACATACACACATACATAGGCCTACATACACACATACATACATACACACACATACATACATACACACATACATACATACATACACACATACATACATACATACATACATACATACATACATACATACAGTCCACCGCTGTGGAGTACCGGATAACATGCCTGACCTGAAACGAGCGGGTCCAGGTCCGAATCCTGGTCGGGACAAGTTACCTGGTCGAGGTTTTTTCCGGAGTTTTCCCTCAACTCATTAAGAGCAAATGCTGGGTAACTTTCGGCGCTGGACCCTGGATTCTTTTCGTTAACATTATTACCATCTCATTCTGACGCTATATAACTGTAGCAGTTGATAAACCGTCGTAAAATAACGAATTAAAAACATACGTACATACATACAGTGTAGTTAGTCACTGCATCCAAGGTTCGCAATTTTAAACCCTACTGAAAGTGATGGGACGTTTGAGATAGGCAGGGCATGTAGCACGTATGGGCGAATTAAGAAATGCATATAGAGTGTTAGTTGGGAGGCCGGAGGAAAAAGACCTTTGGGGAGACCGAGGCGTAGATGGGAAAATAATATAAAAATGGATTTGAGGGAAGTGGGTTACGATGATAGATACTGGATTAATCTTGCACAGGATAGGGACCAATGGCGGGCTTATGTGAGGGCGGCAATGAACCTCTGGGTTCCTTAAAAACCAAGTAAGTAAGTAAGTGCTTAAGAATAATGTAAATTTTAGTTAAAAATTAAAAAAAATCTGTACAAAGCAATTAACAATACATTTTTAGCTTGTGAACACTAGCCAATTAAAGAAATGACACTTATGAATAGTTCATTCTCTATGCATTTGTAACAGTTCTTTTACCCTTAGAACTAAAGAATAAAGATATTAGAAACAACTTCAAATTAGTGTAACTCTGAAAATATTGAGATTAGGACAAATGTTTATATGACATTTCTTGCTCAGAATGTCTTCGGAAATAAGCTCCGTAAGGGACGGTAAATCTTCGTGAATCACCCTGTACATACAAAAGTAAGTACACATGTTGTACGTTCGTAGCTGTCTGGGTTGTTGCATTTTGAACTAAAGCTGCTGACAAACACAGAACACGTCTGTTATTACGAGCGACGTCAACCTTAAGTGAAACTTTCATTTGTGTAAAATATTTGCCCCCATACACGACGGCTGCGAAGTTTAAAATCGTCAGCTCGCGGTAAAAAATACACACAGACTTTTCCATATTTGTTGTGAGCTGACACTTCAATTCCACGACTTTTAGTTTCAGTCATGTGTCAGGCCAGGAATGGGAGCGCACTCAGTTGTCATCGACACGAAACAGGCTTCTCGCGGTGCATGCTGGACGCTAGAGGTCGAAGTTCCCTTAAAGGGATAGCTTGATGTAGCTGGAAGTTGTTAGGGTTAGTTCTCATTTCTTCCGTTTCGAATTAATTTATTATTAATACCTTGCAGGCGTAATAGATCGACTATTGATCAGATTTTTTGTATTCGACAGATATTGGAAAAAAATGGGAGTATAAGGGTACAGTACATCAGTTATTTATAGATTTAAAAAAGGCGTATGACTCGGTTAAGAGAGAAGTTTTATATTCTTATTGAATTTGGTATTCCCAAGAAACTACTTCAATTAATTAAAATGTGTCTCAGTGAAACGTACAGCAGAGTCCGTATAGGCCATTTTCTATCTGATGCTTTTCCAATTCACTGCGGGCTAAAGCAGGGAGATGCACTATCACCTTTACTTTTTAACTTCATTCTAGAATATGCTATTAGAAAAGTTCAGGACAACACAGAGGGTTTGGAATTGAACGGGTTACATGAGCTTCTTGTCTATGCAGATGACGTGAATATGTTAGGAGAAAATCCTCAAACGATTGGGGAAAACGCGGAAATTCTACTTGAAGCAAGTAAAGAGATAGGGTTGGAAGTAAATTCCGAAAAGACAAAGTATATGATTATGTCTCGTGACAAGAATATTGTACGAAATGGAAATATAAAAATTGAAGATTTATCCTTCGAAGAGGTGGAAAAATTCAAATATCTGGGAGCAACAGTAACAAATATAAATGACACTCGAAAGGAAATTAAACGCAGATTAACTATAGGAAATGCCTGTTATTATTCGGTTGAGAAACTTTTATCATCCAGTCTGCTGTCAAAAAATCTGAAAGTTAGAAATTTATAAAACAGTTAAATTACCGGTTGTTCTGTATGGTTGTGAAACTTGGACTCTCACTTTGAGAGAGGAACAGAGATTGAGGATTTTTGAGAATAATGTTCTTAGGAAAATATTTGGGGCTAACAGGGATGAAGTTACAGGAGAATGGAGAAAGTTACACAACGTAGAACTGCACGCATTGTATCCTTCACCTGACATAATTAGGAACATTAAATCCAGACGTTTGAGATGGGCAGGGCATGTAGCACGTATGGGCGAATCCAGAAATGCATATAGAGTGTTAGTTGGGAGGCCAGAGGGGAAAAGACCTTTGGGGGGGCCGAGACGTAGATGGGAAGATAATATTAAAATGGATTTGAGGGAGATGGGATATGGTGATAGAGACTGGATTAATCTTGCTCAGGATAGGGACCAATGACGGGCTTATGTGAGGGCGGAAATGAACCTCCGGGTTCCTTAAAAGCCAGTAAGTAAGTAAGTATTAATACCTTGGTCTTTCTCTATCTCTTTTCCCTTCAAAAGCACAATAATATAATATAAATGTAGGCTATATAATTTAGCATATGAATTCATTTTCAAAACGTTTCTCGGTCCACCTGATAACGAAAATGAGTTTTCTGTGTCCATGTATTCTGCAAATATAACTTTCCATACAAATGTCATGATTTGAATCGCTGCTTTCCAAAAGGGCTTCAGTCCATTTTTTGGCAAAACGATTTTTCCGTTGGAATTGCCAGGTTAGGGGTCGACACATCATTTTACAACAAAAGAACGTCAGTCCAGTTGATAATTACGTGTGAACTATAGGTGTAGGAATGTTGTTTCTTTACATCCATTGTTTATGTATGAGATTGGATTGATAATTATAATCGAAATATATCTAATGATTTGTATTGTAATGTTCTGTTGGTAATACTTTGACTGTTGCATCGTTGTTGAAGATATTCCTGGTCCATTTTGTAAATAAAAACGTATCAAGGTAATGCTTCTGGAAAGAGGAAAGTGAATACAGTAAATTACAAGAAGAACGGGAACTTTAGCAGAATCGAGAAAGTTTTCAAACAAGAAGATACGAACACATGTAAATTTTCGTTTTGCAAAGGAATTTTACAATGTTACGTTTGTTCGGATCAAATTTCTGCATATTTGAAGGACAAAACTAAAATTATTTCAATCATTTATCATAATACATTCCTCTCTTAACTTGACTGAGCATCTTTGGAATTAAATCATTGGCTTTCCCAAAACACGCAATATAAAACAATTTTTATCTCGAAAAGAAAGCAAAAACGAGCAAAATTGTGTTAAAAGTTTTAGTTTGAAATATCTCAAAGAATAAGCCCCCTGAAATTAATAACATTATTTACAGTTCATCCTATATATATGGTATAATATAACATAAAAATATGTATTACTGTATTACTACTTGGAATATGTTACTCTAATATCTCTGCCTTATGAATTAATGAATTTAATGGATTACGAATGGGAAAGCATCTGGTGGTAATGTGGTGGTACAATGCAAAGGCAACAAACACAATTCACACAAAAAAGCTACTAATACAAAATACAAAACAAAAGAAAAAACAAAATTCAAATACAAAACAACATAACTAAGTACAAAAAAACACAATACAAAACAAATCAAACAGCACAGTAATTACAAAACACAACTTACTTACTTACTTACTGGCTTTTAAGGAACCCGTAGGTTCATTGCCGCCCTCACATAAGCCCGCCATTGGTCCCTATCCTGAGCAAGATTAATCCAGTCTCTATCATCATATCCTACCTCCCTCAAATCCATTTCAATATTATCTTCCCATCTACGTCTCGGCCTCCCTAAAGGTCTTTTTCCTCCGGCCTCCCAACTGACACACTATATGCATTTCTGGATTCGCCCATACGTGCTACATGCCCTGCCAATCTCAAACGTCTGGATTTTATGTTCCTAATTATGTCAGGTGAAGTATACAATGCATGCAGTTCTGCGTTGTGTAACTTTCTCCATTCTCCTGTAACTTCATCTCTCTTAGCCCCAAATATTTTCCTAAGAACCTTATTCTCAAACACCCTTAATCTCTGTTCCTCTCTCAAAGTGAGAGTCCAAGTTTCACAACCATACAGAACAACCGGTAATATAACTGTTTTATAAATTCTAACTTTCAGACTTTTTGACAGAAGACTAGGTGATAAAAGCTTCTCAACTGAATAATAACAGGCATTTCACATATTTATTCTGCTTTTAATTTCCTCCCGAGTGTCACAAAACACAAACACAAAATAATAACACAAATACAAAACAACAACACAAATCACCTTCAGCACTAAACTGAAGAATTACTTAATGATTACGCTACATTTTCAGTGTTTACACACACACACACACACACACACACACACATTTTAACCAATTTCAACACTTACAAAACACTTGAACAGTTCCAATACTTACACTGCGCTTTTTTTTTTCCAAAACCTTTCGCAGCACTAAACCTTTCCAATTAACACAAGCGAATCAGCAACACAGAAAAAAACAAAACAAAACATAGTGATTAATTTCAAAATGAAAGTGACGTAACGTAGATTTGGTGGACATGGTTTCTCATTTAAGAAAATATGTTTTGATTGATGCTTTCCATGTAATTTCCATATTTAGACAATATTTTTTGGACACCTGGTAGACTGTAGACAGATGTAGAATATCTAAACTAGTAAAACCTATTAGGAATGTCTTGTAACATAACACAACGCTGCCGAACGACTAATTTCAAGATGAAATTAGATTTGGTAGACATGAGTTCTCATTCAAGAAAGAGCTATGTTCTTATTAATACTTTCATTGCGATTCCCACATTTAGATTGTAATTTCTGGGACATCCGGTATAAAAATCCTCATGTCATATATGTATAACAGATGTATAATATCTAATATAATAGATTCTAGTGAGAATGTCGTGTTACTTAAAATAACGCTGCTGTGCAACTAATTTCAAGATGAAAGTGATTAATTCATTCATTTCATTCTTTTATTTTATTCCATAGATCTTACATGAGCAATGAAGCTTTTAAGATGTGGAACAAGTCAAAATTTTACACTATTACAATTACAATTTTTACAAATTTTTATAGTTTTACAATTTAGTAATTTTCTACAATTTTTACAATTTTGTGTTTTTTTTTTTTTTTTTACAATATTTTGGCGAGATGTAGTGAGATGAGGTGAGGTACGAGGATTCGCCAAAATATTACCCGGCATTTGCCTTTTGGTTGGGGAAAACCTCAGAAAAAAACCCAACCAGGTAATCAAATCAAAGGGGGGTAATCTAATCAAAGGGGTTGATGCCAAGGACTCGCCATAGACCAAAGTTAGATTTGGTGGACATGATTTTCTGTTCAAAAGATGTTTTTATTTACGCTTTTCAAGTAACTCCCACATTTAGAGGATACATTTTCGGACACCCGGTACAAAAAAATTCGTGTCGTATAATTTTAAACAGATGTTGAATATTTAACCTAGTAGAGCTGACAGGAATGTCATATTACGCAACATAACACAGTTCTTCAAGAAATATCTTCATTGGTCCTTTCTATGTGATCTACATTTAGACCATAAAAACGCTTCATATATCCTACAACTGTAAACAGATGTAAAAAAAAACCTAATCGTGTTAACAGTATATTTTATTATATAAAAATATTTACTGATTTTGTCATTTAGGGCAGAAATATCACTTTAATTGGCTCTTAGAAAGAAAGGAAAGTGAAGGCCTGAGAAAGCAAATGTGCCCAGTGACCTGGGCCAGGCAATAAACAGCGAGTTTACAAACACCTGTGCAGTAAAATAGTAAATGATTGCTTTTTATGGACCGCAGCCGCTGTATTCCTAATACGGTACAAAATAAGAGTTCATCTCGTAACTGAGCATCATCACCAACGCTGTAAAGCTGTCAGTGCAAGTGTTAGGCCTTAAATTATGTCACAACAGCTGAATAGACGTCCAGAAACAACCTTTGAGAGTAATCATTCCAGTTAGTGCATTGTCTATTACTAAAAACGCAAATTTTTGTATGTATTTATTCACACTGCAATGGGTATATACCCGGTGGCAGTGGTAACTAATTACACTCAATAATGACAATAATAAACTTATTAATTAAAAGTACAGTTAATAATAATACTAATAATTAATACAAATAATTAATTCTAACAATAATTTATAATGATGATGATAATAATAATAATAATAATAATAATAATAATAATAATAATAATAATAATAATAATAGGGAATATTCTAAATTAAATGAAGCCCGATCACTTAAAACAACATTTTAAATAAATCTAATTTGTATCTTAAATCTAAGTTCGAACTAAAACCCACGAGTATGATATGTTCATATCTGCACAAGTACCTTTCCATATTACACTCATTTCGCTGTCAACTCACTCACTGCACTGGAACTACGACACATTTCACTGAGTCTATCCTGATTTCACTAACACTTCAAAAACATTTCACTGTTCAAATACTTTGCACTGCCACTATAAACTATAAAGCTTCACTGACAGAAACTTACACAACACACTTCACTGACACAACATAATTCTTCACTGATACAACACTTCAATAACAAAATATCATTTACATCCTTTACATACTGTGTATAATTACCGTCTAGTAGTAAAGTCCTTTAGCCTATTTTAAATACGTTTTAGGTTGTTGGTAAAGCCTTTAGTAAGTCTGCAGGTAAAGCATTCCAGTCCCTGATAGTACGATTGAGAAAAGAAAACTTTCCAGTGTCCGTCCTCTGTCTTCTTTCCCTCGATTTATATGAGTGGTCGTCCCTTGAAGAGTAATTTTCATGATACAAGAAGTAGCTCATTTACGAATATCGTTCAATGTTATTTGTCCCACGGCCCCATGAACCGATGTGTGAAACCCGATGTTAAAAACGACAGAATTAAAAAAATGGCTGTAGAAGAAATAAAATGTAAAATGTTAAGTAAAACATATGAATTTACATTTTATAATTTTATTTAATTGATTCATATGAAAGTATTAATAAAATAAAAACAGTTGCTAGTACATTGTGATGTTTTTAATTCCTTAATATTTTTCCTTATAAAATTTGCACGTGAAACATGAAGGGAAGATAGCATATAGAAATAATTGATTTTCCATGTTCAAACCCTAATGTAGTAAACTGTGTATTATAAATTCAGAGCAATGAAACAATAATTATTTTTGAATATTAGCGACAAAGAAATAAATATTCACAAAACACTGAAAAACTCGCGATGTGTCCTATGAATTAAAGCGACTAATAAATAAAGATGAAAATACTAAAAGTACATATTCACGAAGAATATTTTGCTTAGTGACAATGAAAGAAACATTGCTAAGTCATTTATTAAGAGAAGAATAAACGTTTTAAAAGCACTAAAATGCTTTGAAACTAAATCATTTATTAAGAGAGGAATAAACGTTTTAAAAGCACTAAAATGCTTTGAAACTAAATCATTTATTAAGAGAGGAATAAACGTTTTAAAAGCACTAAAATGCTTTGAAACTAAATCATTTATTAAGAGAAGAATAAACGTTTTAAAAGCACTAAAATGCTTTGAAACTAAATCATTTATTAAGAGAGGAATAAACGTTTTAAAAGCACTAAAATGCTTTGAAACTAAATCATTTATTAAGAGAGGAATAAACGTTTTAAAAGCACTAAAATGCTTTGAAACTAAATCATTTATTAAGAGAAGAATAAACGTTTTAAAAGCACTAAAATGCTTTGAAACTAAATCATTTATTAAGAGTGGAATAAACGTTTTAAAAACCACTAAAATTCTTTAAAATTGAGTCATTTTTTAATGAGAAATAAACTTTCTAAAAAGCACTAAAATGGTTTAAAACTAAGTATTTTATTATTAGTAATAGATTAACTTTTTAAGGCATTAAAGAGGATACGAATTCAACATTTGAATATTTGTATGAAACACACTATAAATTTCAACTTCTCTATCATCTACTAAACCAATTGTATTGAATTTGTAAATGAAAGTGTTACCACTGCGTAATAGCAAAGAATACAAATAATTTATTTCAATTATAACAAGAAATTAACATCTACAAACTTCAAGCATTTCTTCTTATCTCCTAAACTGTCTGCCCCTTCAGTAATTGCATATAAATTACTAGTACGTCCAGTAATGGAATATGGTGCTGCATGTTGGAATCCTTACAGATTAGAACATATTAAGACACTGGAAAAGATTAAAAAACGGGCTCTCAAGTGTTGTCGGAAAAATCACCATTAAAATGTGACACACTCACGGACAGGAGAACGCGAATTCGATTATGCGCACTGTTCAAAACATACAGAGGTGAGCCTGCCTGGAGAGAAATAAAAAATAGGTTGCAGCCGCCAAATTACTCTTCAAGGATCGACCACTCATATAAATTGAGGGAAAGAAGACAGAGGACGGACACTGGAAAGTTTTCTTTTCTCAATCGTACTATCAGGGACTGGAATGCTTTACCTGCAGACTTACTAAAGGCTTTACCAACAACCAAAAATGTATTTAAAAAATAGGCTTAAGGACCTTACTAATAGACGGTAATTATACACAGTAGTTAAAGGGTGTAAATGATATGTTGTTATTGAAGTGTTGTATCAGTGAAGAATTATGTTGTGTCAGTGAAGTGTGTTGTATCAGTGAAGAAGTATGTCGTGTCAGTGAAGTGTGCTGTGTAAGTGAAACGTGTTCCTGTCAGTGAAGCTTTATAGTTTATAGTGGCAGTGCAAAGTATTTGAACAGTGAAATGTTTTTGAAGTGTTAGTGAAATCAGGATAGAATCAGTGAAATGTGTCGTAGTTCCAGTGCAGTGAGTGAGTGGATAGCGAAATGAGTGTAATGTTGAAAGGTACTTGTGCAGATATGAACATATCATACTCGTGGGTTTTAGTTCGATCTTAGTTTTAAGATACAAATTAGATTCATTTCAAATGTTATTTTAAGTGATCGTTTCATTTAATTTAGTATATTCCTGTTGTTATTGTTATTATTATTATCATTATTATTATTATTATTAATTATTGTTAGTATTAATTATTAGTATTATTAATTGTATTTTTAATTATTAAGTTTATTATTGTCATTATTGAGTGTAATTAGTTACCACTGCCACCGGGTATATACCCATTGCAGTGTGAATAAATACATACATACATACATACATACATACATACATACATACATACATACATACATACATACATACATACATACATACATACATACATACATACATACATACATACATACATACATACATACATACATACATACATACATACATACATACATACATACATACATACATACATACATACATACATACATACATACATACATACATACATACATACATACATACATACATACATACATACATACATACATACATACATACATACATACATACATACATACATACATACATACATACATACATACATACATACATACATACATACATACATACATACATACATACATACATACATACCTACTTCGAGCCAGCACTAGTAATATTATGAACAATAGGATTTCCTGATGTTGTGGCCGGCATGATGACATAGTTTTGCGTTCAAATAACACAAAATACTGTACTGGAATAGGGATTGAATATTAAATTCAAAATGTTATACATAAATACCAATCTTTGGGAACTTTAAATTAAAATTTCGTAAACAAAAATAAAAATTAAAAAATGCTAATTTCCAATAAATTCGTGCGAAAAACAACAATTACACATATATACAAAATTTTCGCTGTCTTTTGTAGTTTAAACTTAAGATATTCTGATCTGGAAGGACTTTAAAGACAAAACGTTTTCCTTTATTAGCTGAAAAATCGTACTTCAGGAATCCATGGTATGCGAAAACAAAGTATCCCTATAAATAAAACATAATGACATTTCTGAACGATGTAAACATGAATACAGCAAACATAATGTATTACACAATTTTGATGCCATTTGTTCCTATTCACAAATAAATATTCAACATTTTTACCTCGTTTAAACACAATCTTCTTCAAATCAAAACCCTCCTCCCCTATTACACGGTTGTCTTGTCGATTAAGTCGCAGCGATGCTATCTTTTTTTAATACGAGCATTTAGAGTGTTCAGCCAGGTGTATAGGCAACTGCACATGCTTTGCCTTGTGTGTGTAGGGGTTGTATAGCAGGCACTTGAACAAGCGTATACATGAATAATGAAGAGGCTACGGGACTCACGCACCTTGTTGAAGTTGCTCCTATCTGCCGCTATTTAGAACGAGGCAGCACCGTCGTACTCTGATTAAATTACTGTACGTACACGACGGTGGTGCTAGTTTACTCTAATTGCGGTGATGCCCGTGTTTACATTCATCCTATAGATACAGGGTGTGTAGAAAGTGTGTCTACTGCCTTCAGACTGTACCGACGTCAGTATCTTCCTTTCTCCGTCTCTTAGAGAGATTATTATTATTTTTACTTACGTACTTACTTACTTACTTATGGCTCTTAAGGAACCCGCAGGTTCATTGCCGCCCTCACATAAGCCCGCCATCGGTCCCTATCCTGTGCAAGATTAATCCAGTCTCTATCATCATATCCCACCTCCCTCAAATCCATTTTAATATTATCCTCCCATCTACATCTCGGCCTCCCCAAAGGTCTTTTCCCCTCCGGCCTCCCAACTAACACATTATATGCATTTCTGGATTAACCAATACTTGCTACATGCCCTGCCCATCTCAAACGTCTGGATTTAATGTTCCTAATTATGTCAGGTGAAGAATACAATGCGTGCAGTTCTGTGCTGTGTAACTTTCTCCATTCTCCTGTAACTTCATCCCTCTTAGCCCCAAATATTTTCCTAAGAACCTTATTCTCAAAGACCCTTAATCTATGTTCCTTCTCAAAGTGAGAGTCCAAGTTTCACAACCATAAAAAACGATCGGTAATATAACTATTTTATAAATTCTAACGTTCAGATTTTTTGACAACAGACTGGATGACAAAAGTTTCTCAACCGAATAATAACAGGCATTTCCCATATTTATTCTGCGTTTAAATTCCTCGCGACTATCATTTATATTTGTTACTGTTGCTCCAAGATATTTCAATTTTTCCATCTCTTTAAAGGATAAATTTCCAATTTTTATATTTCCATTTCGTACAATATTCTGTTCACAAAACATAATCATACATTTTGTCTTTCCGGGATTTGCTTCCTATCTCTTTACTTGCTTTAAGTAAAATTTCCGTGTTTTCCCTAATCGTTTGTGGATTTTCTCCTAACATATTCACGTCATCCGAATAAACAAGCACCTGATGTAACCCGTTCAATTCCAAACCCTGCCTGTTTTCCTGGAGTTTCATAATGGCATATTCTAGAGCAAAGTTAAAAAGTAAAGATGATAGTGCATCTCAATAATTGAAATTGTGAACACCAGCTTCATGATTTTCTTATGTCATATTTTAAATTTTGCACTTGACATTCAGATCAAGAGATATTTTGTTTATTTATTTATTTATTTATTTATTTATTTATTTGTTTATTTATTTATTTATTTATTTATTTATTTATTTATTTGTTTGTTTGCTTGTTTGTTTGTTTGTTTGTTTGTTTGTTTGTTTGTTTGTTTGTTTGTTTGTTTGTTTGTTTGTTTGTTTGTTTGTTTGTTTGTTTGTTTGTTTGTTTGTTTGTTTGTTTGTTTGTTTGTTCGTTCGTTCGTTCGTTCATTCATTCATTTGTTTATGGTCTTCATCAGGCTAATGATTTATGATAGTATATTATTTGGTTTATAATTTCGAAATAATTCAATTTGATTACGTTTTCAGTAATGTAACTAATATTTTTGAGTTTGATATTTTATAAGAGAATGTCAGTTACTTGTTTTGATTCCAAATACTCTCAAATCCTTGAGTTACATTTCCAGAACCCGTATTGTTCAGTATGCGGTTCCAATCAACTTCTTGTCGAAAATATGATGCCTAATTTTGTTATCATTCTTAAAGTTTAAGGATGAAATTTTGCACAGTGATTTTCTACTTTTATTTTTTGATTTGTAACACATAGGTTTAAGTACAAAAATGTTTCTGTATTTTATGTAAAATCATTAAAACTGTATAAAGGAGATTTTGGAAACTGACACCTTAATAATTCCTAAACTTTATTTTCCTTTCTGACTCTATAGACATCTTTCAGAGCATTGAAAATAAAACAGATTTAAGGGTTACCTAGCAACGTAGTGAGTCTTGCTGTAGTGTTATAGTTCACAGAATATAGCGGATATTAGAACAAGACTGGAAGTGACACAATCTGAATTTCTCTCTAATATTGTGGGTATGCTACTCTCTCATTGGAACCCTCAACTATTGTACTCTTGAATCTAAAACCCCTGAACTGTTATACTAATCCGCACGCCATCCCAGCACGATAAGCCGTCTACTTGGACGGCGGTGTAATTGTCTATCTCGCACTGTGTTTTGGTAGCAAACACTGGATCTTACGGTGTGCGACTCGATTCAGTTCCTCTCCCTCGTGAAACAACGTGACTGCACTGTTTGGCTTCAATTTAAATGGATATCCTACACCGGCTGTGCACCGTTTTATATTGCCGCCACGTGAAGAGGTCGACGAGGGGGAACCAAGCGGGGATGGGGAGATGATATTAAATTTTAACTGAGGAAGACGCAAAGTGGATTGATTTCGTTTTTGCTAGGATATTAGCGGGAAAAAATCTATGTATAGGGATTCGTATAAATACGAGGGGTCAGAAAATGCCTATTAGTAAAGATATCGGAATAATAATAATAATAATAATAATAATAATAATAATAATAATAATAATAATAACAATACTTACTTACAAATGGCTTTTAAGGAACCCGCAGGTTCATTGCTGCCCTCACATAAGCCCTCCATCGATCCCTATCCTGAACAAGATTAATCCAGCGTCTATCATCACATCCCACCTCCCTCAAATCCATTTTAATATTATTTTCCCATCTACGTCTCGGCCTCCCCAAGGTCTTTTTCCCCTCCGGTTTCCCAACTAACACTCTATTTGCATTTCTGGATTCATCCATACGTGCTACATGCCCTGCCCATCTCAAACGTCTGGATTTAATGTTCCTAATTATGTCAGGTGAAGAATATAATGCGTGCAGTTCTGCGTTGTGTAACTTTCTCCATTCTCCTGCAACATCATCCCTCTTAGCCCCGAATATTTTCCTAAGAACCTTATTCTCAAACACTCTTATTCTCTCTTCCTCTCTCAAAGTGACAATCCAAGCTTCACAACCATACAGAACAACCGGTAATGAAACTGTTTTATAAATTCTAACTTTCAGATTTTTTTTACAGCAGACTAGATGACAAAAGCTTCTCAACCGAATAATAACAGGCATTTCCCATATTTATTCTGCGTTTAATTTCCTCCCGAGTGTCATTTATATCTGTTACTGTTGCTCCAAGATATTTGAAGTTTTCCACCTCTTCGAAGGATAAATCTCCAATTTTTATGTTTCCATTTCGTACAATATTCTGGTCACGAGACATAATCATATACTTTGTCTTTTCGGGGTTCACTTCCAAACCTACCGCTTTACTTGCTTCCAGTAAAATTCCCGTGTTTTACCTAACCGTTTGTGGATTTTCTCCTAACATATTCACGTCATCCGCATAGACAAGAAGCTGATGTAACCCGTTCAATTCCTAACCCTCTCTGTTATCCTGGACTTTCCAAATGGCATACTCTATAGCAAAGTTAAAAAGTAAAGGTGATAGTGCATCTCCTTGCTTTATCCCACATAATAATAATAATAATAATAATAATAATAATAATAATAATAATAATAATAATAATGAGCATTCCAAATTAAATGAAGCACGATCACTTAAAATAACATTTAAAGTAAATCTAATTTGTATCTTAACCGTAAGTTCGAACTAAAACCCACGAGTATGATATGTTCATATCTACACAAGTACCTTTCAGCACTGCACTCATTTTGCTGTCAACTCACTCACTGGACAGGAACTACGACACATTTCACTGATTCTATCCTGATTTCACTAACACTTCAAAAACATTTCATTGTTCAAATAGTTTGCTGTATCACTATAAACTATAAAACTTCACTGACAGAAACACACTTCACATATACAACACACTTCACACTTCACTGACACAACACACTTCTTCACTGATAGAACACTTCAAATAACAAAATATCAATTACACCCTTTAAATAATGTGTATAATATTCTACCGTCTATTAGTAAAGTCTTTAAGCCTATTTCATATACATTTGTGGTTATTGGTAAAGCCTTTAGTAAGTCTGCAGGTGAAGCATTCCAGTCCCTGATAGTACGATTGAGAAAAGAAAACTTTCCAGAGTCCGTCCTCTGTCTTCTTTCCCTCAATTTATATGAGTGATCGTTCCTTGAACAGTAATTTGGCGGCTGCAATGTTTTGAACATTGCGCATAATCGAATTCGCGTTCTCCGGTCCGTGAATGTGTCCCATGAACACTAAAATTCGTGACAATAATAATGAAATCGAATCTCTTTTCTTTCTCTCTCTTTCTTGAGTAATAAACATACTGATCTTCTATCAGCAAACGTCCCTCTCGAAACATCTCATAAAGTATCTTAAGTCCAGCTTACGTGAATTGACTTATTATTTTGTCTCCAGATATTTATGGAGCGTAACTGCTGTTACTATACACATTGATTGTGCAGCCAGATGTCGGCACCCATCTGCGCCCTAAGAGAACATGACATCTTTCGGTTAATTGCTTATATTTACTGTAGGTATGTCTGAGTTACTCGATGTTGAAGGTTATGTAACATCTATATATATAATTTGAACTGGTAATGGAAATTACGGGAAAACGACTGAACGGATTTTAATAAATGACCCTCATTTTCAAGCTTAGAACAAAACGTTTTTCAAAAAAAGTAGTTTTCAGTGAAATGTCAATTTTTAACATAATTTTTCTATATTCCAAAATCCATCTGTCGTCAGTTTTGAGAACTAGCTAATTGCATTTCAAATAAAATAAAACAAAACACACACTATACTAAACAATATTACACGAAGGCCATGATCTGCAAGAATGCTGACATATTTAGAGCTCAAATTAAATTGGTTACTAAAAACTTAACTTACTAAAAAATAATTTACAGGTTCGATTCTGGGTACAGCTATGTATTGATATTAAAAACTACAAAACTTGAGGTGGTTTGATGACATTATTACAATTAGAAATGAAATATTATTATAGTTAATGCCATGCTGTGACTATTTTTCATTAATTATACATATTAATGCTATATTGATGATATGAAATGATGTGTATATATATATATATAAGTAGATGTAGAGAATATCTTTAATTAGATCTTGATTTATATAATTTTCTGAGTGGCGGCTATATAGCCTAGTATATGTTATTTAAAACTATAAAACTTACGTAAGATAATAATATTGTTATTAAAAACCAAATATTTTTGTAGTTATTAATCAAGTGGGGTTGGGTCTTTTTCATATACTTAATGGCGGTGTAGTGTAGATATTGATATGTGTCATTCTCTTCAGTATTGGCTCGAGAGAGCGCAAAAATTAGAGTTCCTAAGGAAAGACCAAAAGGTATTACTTACTGATAAAATATGAGGCCTACAAGATTTTATAGTCTCCCGATCGTTTCAGCAAGATTTCTTAGCAGGAAAAAATTATTTTATCCTCTACATTTCAAGGTAGTTTACGAAATATGCAGCAGCTATACCAAGATGCTATGTCTATTGTTCGAAAGCATACCAAACCTGACATTTTTTTTTTTAACTTTCACCTACAATCCGCAATGACCTGAAATAGCTATTGCTTTACTCCCACATGAAAAACTGACTGATCGTCCTGACATTGTTACTTGCGTTTTCGCGTTCAAACTAAAAAAACTGATGGTGTATAGGTTCAAGAAAAAGTATTTGGCATAAAAACCATTCAGAGGGAGTATGTTTCATTATTATGGAAGCAAATAACTTTCAGAATATCTGATATTCCTCATTGAAAATAAATCTGAAAAATATTTATTTGAACGTCTAATGAACTTAATTTGCAGCATTTGCTACACAAGCCACTAGTTTATTTTATTAGCAAATTTACCAGTTTGTATTGGTTCAATTTAACATTTTGTCTAGCTCTCTATTAAGTGTTCGGTATTTGATCTAATTCTTACGGCACTGCACTTGTTGGCTAATGTTTTTTCTGCCACTGGACTCACTTACGGGTCAGTGGTTTCCACTTTCACGTGATCATTTCGTTCGCAAAATTGCTCTAGAAACATGCAATGTTCCATTAAGCCTTTATCGCCGTAACGTTTCGGCAACTTCTCCAACACACCTGTGAAGCGGGGAAGTCTAAACGAACCGTGCAGGCGTTTTCCTGCCATCTAGTGGCAGACAGTTACGCTCGAAAAAGTAAAGTGGTGGAAATGGGTTTCTTCAAGTATGAACGACCCACTCCATTAGGAGGAAAGTAGAAAGTATCCTTAATGGTTTAATTAGGCCACGACAGAAATGACAAATCACTAATGCGCGTGCTGGAAATGGTAACCAAGTGAGTTCCGATGTTTCTTACTTCTGCTCTGCAATTTGAGTGTCCAATCAAATTTCCACTTAAATGAAAGATATGAAGAAAATTTCTTTAGTCCAATAACCGTATGTACAGTGAGACACAAAAGTCACTATCAGTTATGAGTGAGTCAGAAGCAAAAGGGCACAAGTAACATTTCTAAGAACATCAGTTAAGTGTATCTAGAACAAGCTATAAATAAAAAATTTTAGTGTCGATGGGATATATCTTTTAACCACATCACACATTAAAATTAAAATAAAAAATTGTATGGACTTTACAAAACTTAAGTACTTTCAAACACATTTTCTAAAAAATAACTTAAGTGCACTTATAACCCTTTGCTTCTGACCCCCTCATATGATATGTGTTGCGTTACAAAATAATGTAACAATTAATATTAGAGGAGAAACGCTCGCTTCGGCGCCGGGGATCGAACCCTGGTTCTTGGTTCTACGTACCAAGAACTCTCACCATTGAGCTACGCCGAAGTCCAATCCACAGCATCTTGAATGTCTTATTAAATACAGTAATGTAACATTTAATTTTGTATTCACAATAATACACAAAACCAAACAAAATACGTTTCTACGTTACATCATTTCAGAATGAGAAAAACGATGTCATTCACTGAATAAAGCCTAAAAAATAAAAATAAAACAATTTCCTCTATTGGTATAACAAATTAAAATAATTTTCAAAAACATTGTCAGAATTCAATAACGTATAGGACCTCTACGAACTTTGAGGAACTCTTGAATTCGACGAGGCATACCTGATAGGCCTACCAGATCAGTATTTACTGAGGAAAATTGTCTCATTCCTCAATGGTTATTGGTGGATGTTCAGATTTGAAAATTGGTCTTTTGAGAAAAGTCCATACATTCCCTATCAGCTACTATACAGGCATAAATGAATCACGAATTATATCTACTGGTAAATGTATTTGGAATATGCTAAACTTTTTTGAGCAGTGTATATTTTATAAAACTTCTCTCATGAGAGGACTGCCATATGGACAGAGTGACAATAAACAATTTGAAAATGTAGGCTATAATTAAATAACAAATCTATAACGAAAAAATACTATGTACATATATATGAACCGTAAGTAATATCATTAATTTCAAGAGGTTAGTCTTTGACATATTTCAAACAAAAAAGTAAAATACAATTTTGTTCGCTTTTGCATCCTTTTCATGACAAACATTTCTTTTGTATGAAACATTTCGAAGCGTGTTTTGGGAAAGCCATTGATTGAATTCCCAATATTCTCAGTTAATTTAAGAGAGCAGTGTATTATGATAATAAATTATTGAAAGAATTTTAGTTTTGTTCTTTAAGGGGAGGCAGAGGTGAATATTTCAAAATGCACAAAATTTATCCGATTTATTTGAAATTGATCATGGATACTAAGTATGTTATTAGTAATGGACATACCAAGTTTCAACTTTCTAAGTACAATAGTTCTGTAAATATTAATAATTTTATAAAACTTTATATAAAATGCTCCATGCACCATATTGTAAGAAATTTTCAATATTTTTTTATTTATATGTTCAGAGAAGGTATATAAATAATGATAAGTATTAGTTTATTATGGGAATAATATAGTAATACAGTTATCTTGGTTTTAATTTCATACTTTTAAGGACACAAAATCAAAAACTAACATCGGAATATGAAAATAAAGATAATAGAAATGGAAAAAAACCAAATTTTCATTTTTTCTGCAGTTTTGTTCGAAAATTTTACCTCTGCCTCCCCTTAAATGTGCAGAAATTTGATCCGAACAAACGTAACATTTTAAAATTGCTTTGCGAAATGAAAAATTAAATTTGTTTGGATTAAATTCCTGCAAATTTACGGAACAAAACTAAAATTCTTTCAATCATCTATTATCATAATATATATATATATATATATATATATATATATATATATATATATTCGTTGTTGGTAACTCTATAGCATCTATTAGATGCTTTGTGGTTGTGCTAACAGATAGAGTTACTTTGTGACGCTGAAACGTGTCTTCAGGTTACTGCCCAGCTGTCCTGATGTATTTTTATATGTGATGATTGGTTAATTAATATTAACCCGGCACACTCACAATCACACTCACATTCATACAAATTTCCAGACTCTAGACACCCAGGAAATTCCTCTTCTTCAAAAAAATTCACTGAGAGCCGAGCCCGGGAATCGAACCCGGGACCCCCTGATCTAGAAGCCAGCATGCTGACCAACAGACCACGGAGGCAGTCGTCATAATACATTGCTCTCTTAAATTGACTGGGAATATTGGAATTAAATCAATGGCTTGCCCAAAATACGTTATGAAATATTTCATATAAAACGAATGTTTATCATGAAAAGGAAGCAAAAAATGAGCAAAATTTTATTAAAGTTTTTTGTTTGAAGTATCTCAAAGAATAACCCACTGAATTTAATAACATTACTTATGGTTTACCCTGTATATATAATGTAATTGCTGGTTATTTGTCAAAGACAATATCCAATGCAAAATTACGGGAAGATTATCTTTTGTATGTAAAGACTGGAAAAGATAAAAATAACTTATTATGTAATTGTATGTGTAATGGACATGTCTAGATTCTTTTACGGATGCTGGAATAAGAATATTTCTCTGGCACCCTCCGAGATCGCTCGTCGCTTTCGTATTGTTTTTGCTATCCCACTTCAGCGATACGCGAGCCAGTCTGCATCCGCCCCGCTTTTAATATGCGCCTGTTATTTCATGGCTCTGACAGCAGAGTCATGCCCCACACGGCCCGGAAGAGCTTTATCTGGGCCCACCCACGATATTCTTCCACATTTACGGAGTCCTGATAACCATATCGTGAGGGTTCTCCAGGGGTTATCCAAATACCACCATCGTCGTTTTTATAAAGAGGCGCGGGGACGGACGTCGCCGACAACGGCTTCCAGGACAACTGCATCTTCGAAATGAAGCTGTACAGTTTGGTCGTGCATTCCTTGTCTACACGTTAATAACGGGAAAGTAAAACGTAATACATGAGGCTAAATCAGGGCTTACGCTACAATATAAATAACAGTAGAAAAACTGCACAAATTAAGATTTGTGTTTGTGTATATTGCGAAAATCTTGTGTAACATTCTAAACCTTGTACAGAAAGATAAAATCAATCAGCAAGTAATTTGGAAATCAAGTACTTTATGAAGATTTATTGTTACTAAAGTCTAAGGATTTTACTGAAAAAAGGTTTCTAATTTTAGTTTTTTCTACATTCTTGAACTAAATTTTTTGCTCACAATTTATAGTTGGCCTGTGCAATGGAATAATTGCAGTATACGGTATACTGAATTACCTTTCTAATACCACTTTCTTACTCTTTTATCAACAATAATCTCACTAGAGGTTTTGATTTATGTAGAGAAGATTAAAACTCGAATGGGATTTAATTCACTGTTACACGATTACGAGAAAGTATATAAATATTAGAAGAAATAAATTACTCTATTACAATAAAATATAAATTGACATACTGAAATTCTATTTCACTAATGTTAGCTAAACGTTCGAACGGAGCCGCCATTTTCAGTTGACTGTCTATGCTGTAAACAAATGACAATCGCAAAGTATGTTCTATAGTACCGTAAAGAATTTGCAGTTTGAAATATTGTCCTCACCTGTGGAGTAACGGTCAGCGCGTCTGGCTGCGAAACCAGGTGGCCCGGGTTCGAATCCCGGTCGGGGCAAGTTACCTGGTTGAGGTTTTTTCCGGGGTTTTCCCTCAACCCAATACGAGCAAATGCTGGGTAACTTTCGGTGCTGGACCCCGGACTCATTTCACCGGCATTATCACCTTCATTTCATTCAGACGCTAAATAACCTAGATGTTGATACAGCATCGTAAAATAACCAAATAAAAAAATATTGGCAAACAAAGAAACAAATGATAGGAAGATGATATAAACAGGAGAAAGTATATAAAGATTAGAAGAAATGAGGTATTCTAATACAAAAAAATAGATATTAATTGACTTACTAAAATTCTATTTCACTAATGTTACCTTCACTAAAATGTTTGAACGGAACCGCCATTTTAAGTGGACTATCTATGCGGAAAACAAATTACGATCGCAAAGCATATTTTATAGTATCGGAAAGAATTTGCAGTTTGAAATGTTGGCAAACAAAGAAACAAATGCTAGGGTAATGATAAAAATAAACAAATACTAGGGAAGCGATAAAATTAAACAAATGCTAGGGAAATAAAATTGTGCGGTACGCACTCATAATTGGTTGAAAGACGTTCTTTCGTACCGTTTTATTGGTCAAAAGTAGTGTGACATTGTAAAAGTGCAATAGTCAAGTTACATTTTATAATATTGATCACTATATTACAAAATTCCTGATTTATTTCCATGTTTCATTCTATTTAAGTCTTATTTCTATTATTCTTTTTCATGTAGCAACCTCACAAGTTGTGGAAGACATGAATTAAAATTTTAAATAAATTACAGGAAATTATTCACCTAACTTGTTAACATACTTGAATAATTATTGCACCAACTCTTTGAACTCCATTCCTGAACATCTAACTGCTCAACACCTCCTTGAACATTGCCATTACATTAACATTTTATTTTTCCTGCCGATCCAGAGTTGCGCTCGGGCGCAGGTTCGATTCCCGCTTCGGTTGATTACCTGGTTAGGTTTTTCCGAGGTTTTTCCCACCGTAAGACAAATGTCAGGTAATCTATGGCCAATCCTCGTCTTTATCTCGCCCAATATCATTTCGCTACCACCAATTTCATCGACGCTAAATAACCTCGTAGTTGATACAGCTTCGTTAAATAACCAAGTAAAAAAATATTTCATTTAAATCTACAGATTTTTCAGAAGTAATTAGTTTGTACGTTCCGGAATATCTGGTTTAATTTTCTACATAATCATATTCATTTCTTATATTTTCTGAAGTTCAATGTAGTTGTCGCATTTTTGCACTTTTACATTGAAAGTGTCGCATTTTTAGAAGTCGAGGAACAAAATATGACAAATAAGACAATAGTTTAAATCCTGGACTATTCCAGATTGAAAAATTTATTAGTATTGCTTCCTTTTGTAATGAATTTTAATTTTAAAAAGCAGAGAACAGTAATATTATTATTATTATTATTATTATTATTATTATTATTATTATTATTATTATTATTATTATTATTATTAATGGTTTACTTACTTACAAATAGCTTTTAAGGAACTTCGCCATCGGTCCCTACACTGTGCAAGATTAATCCAGTCCCTATCCTCATATCCCACCTCCCTCAAAATCATTCTAATATTATACTCACATATACGTCTCCAAAGGTCTTTTTCCCCGGTCTCCCAACTAATACTCTATATGCATTTCTTGATTCGCCCGTACCTGCTACATGCCCTGCCCATCTCATACGTCTGGATTTAATGTTCCTAATTATGTCACGTGAGGAATACAATGCGTGCAGTTCTGCGTTGTGTAACTTTCTCCATTCTCCTGTAACTTCATCCATCTTAGCCCCAAATATTTTCCTAAGAACCTTATTCTCAAATACCCTTAATCTCTGTTCCTCTCTCAAAGTGAGAGTCCAAGTTTCACAACCATACAGAACAACCGGTAATATAACTGTTTTATAAATTCTAACTTTCAGATTTTTTGACAGCAGACTGGATGATAAAAGCTTTTCAACCGAATAGTAACAGGCATTTCCCACATTTATTCTGTGTCATTTATATTTGTTGCTGTTGCTCCAAGATATTTGAACTTCCCCACCTCTTCAAAAGATAAATTTCCAATTTTTATATTTCCATTTCGTACAATATTCCCGTCACGAGTCATAATCATATACGTTGTCTTTTCGGGATTTACTTCCAAACCCATCTCTTTCTTGCTTCCAGTAAAATTCCCGTGTTTTCCTAATCGTTTGTGGATTTTCTCCTGACATATTCGTGTCATCCGCATAGACAAGCAGCTGATGTAACGCGTTCAATTCCAAGCCCTCTCTGTTATCCTGGACTTTCCTAATGGCATACTCTAGAGCGAAGTTAAAAAGTAAAGGTGATAGTGCATCTCCTGCTTTAGCCCACAGTGAATTGGAAACGCATCTGACAGAGACTGACCTATAGCTGTTATTATTATTATTATTATTATTATTATTATTATTATTATTATATCTTATGACTTTTAAGGAACTCAGAGGTTCATTGCCGCCCTCACATAAGCCCGCCATCGGTCCCTATCCTGTGCAAATTTAATCCAGTTTCTACCATATTATCACACTTTCTTCAAATCCATTTTAATATTATCTTCCCATCTACGTCTCAACCTCCCGAAAGAACTTTTTCCCTCCGGCTTCCCAACGAACACACTATATGCATTTCTGAGTTCGCCCATACGTGCTACATGCCCTGCCCATCACAAACGTCTGGATTTAATGTTCCTAATTATGTCAGGTGAAGAATACAATGCGTGCAGTTCTGCTTTGTGTAATTTTCTCCATTCTCTTGTAACTTCATCCCTCTTAGCCCCAAATATTTTCCTAAGCACCTTATTCTCAAACACCCTTAACCTCTGTTCCTGTCTCAAAGGGAGGATCCAAATTTCACAACCATATAGAAGAACCGACAATATAACTGTTTTATAAATTCTAGCTTTCTGCTTTTTTTGAGAGCAGACTGGATGATGAAAGCTTCTCAACCGAATAATAATAGGCACTTCCCATATTTATTCTGTGTTTAATTTCCTCCCGAGTGTCATTCAGATTTGTTCCTGTTGCTGCAAGAGATATGAATTATTATTATTATTATTATTATTATTATTATTATTATTATTATTATTATTATTATTATTATTATTATTATTTAGCTCCACATTTTTATGCTGAAATATAATCGTCACGCCTCTTCCGTAGTTGCAGTAAAGAGTAATATTCCATTCCATTGCCTTATTGTTTCATAATGTTAAATTCCGTCTACAAGTGTGATAGAGATTCGTCCACTCGGAATGGGGTCACCTCTGCTATAAAAAAAAAGAAACACGTGAACGGAGAGACGCGTAGAGAATGACAAGAGCTTCTTCCTGCCCAGAGACCCTTGCTCCACATCGCACTGTGCAGTTCTTTTTTTTTTTTAGATATGAAATCAATAACCACAGTTTATAAAACTTGTAAGCGGGCGATCGCGCTAAACTTTCACGTTCAACGCAGTGTTCGGTGGCCAGTGCATCAAAATGGCGGTGTCGGCGTCGACAATTTGACATATGACGTCACAATCGTCCTCTTCCCTGACGCTGTGTCCCTGTCCCTCGCTCTCTGTCTCCCCAGACATAAAGAAATTTAATTTGTGTTGCTGCTCCCGCTCTGCTGCCGAGTTTCTCCGAGAGAGCGCGCCACCAGCCAGGCAGGTCCGACCATCTCGTTGCCATGGCGACGTCGCTTGTAAATGTGTGACACGTGCCGTGTGCAAAAGTGGAATACATATTCTGTAACTGTCCCTGGTGTGAGTTTTGACGGCTCTGAGTATGGTAACTGTTATTTATGGTCCTATGAAGTTTATTATGTGGTCTTGCAGAATATTCAATACTGAACTTAAATTAGTATACTACGAAATTAAATGCATCATATCTCCTAAACAGAAAATAACTTGAAATAAAGGTATTCAGTCACTACTTTAAATATAGGCCTACTTCAACGTGTAGAAATGTTCTTAGAGGGGTTCCACAAGGGTCTGTATTAGGGCCTATTCTTTTTTCTAATTTTGAGAAATGATCATTCATACGTGAAGAACTAAATATGAGAAGTGTAATAACAACAACACACGAATATATAAATAGATGGCATGACCATATTACCAGAATGGAACAAAACCGTATTCCACAAATAATATATCAATATCAACCAAGAGATAGAAGAGACATCGGTCGACCTAGGAAGAGATAGAGTGACCAGTTTTAATTTTAACATTTAGGATACGTATGGAGACGGAACAGGCCTTATGGCCTAAACCGTGTTGTTTATGATGATGATCATTCATTCATTTATTCATTCATTCATTCATTCATTCATAGTTTTCTGCCCAGGTCTTTTACTTGCAAATCCAGCATTCTCCAATCTTTCCTGTTTCGTGCCTTTCTCTTAATCTCCGCATATGATTCTTAAAGTCGTCTATCATTTGATGTCTTCTTCTGCCACGAACTCTTCTCGCTTTCACCATTCCTTCCAGTACATCCTTCAGTAGGCAGTTTTTTCTTAGCCATCGACCCAACTAGTTCCTTTTTCTCTTTCTGATCAGTTTCAACATCATTCTTTCTTCACCCACTCTTTCTAGCACAGCTTCTTATTCTCTATATCCATTTCACACGCCCCATTCATCTTAAAATCCACATTTCAAATGCTTCTAGTCGCTTATATTCACTTCGTCGGAAAAGTCCATGTTTTTCCATACAATGCCACACTATAAACGAAGCACTTCACTAATCTCTTCCTTAGTTATTTTTCCAAAGAATCGCAGCAGATTCTTCTCTTTCTATTAAAATCTTCCTTTGCCATCCTTTTGACTTCCTGGCAGCAGCTCATGTTACTGTTTATAGTACACCCCAAGTGAGAAATGATCTTAATAAAGGACACAGGTTATCCCATACTATTTGCAAATAACGCAAGTATCATCATTACAGACAATTTTACTAGAAATTTATACAGAAATAGTTCTCCTTAAAATGTATGACTGGTTCACTATCAATAAACTAGCACTAGATACTGTTAAAACATAATACAATTTCAAACCAGTTAAAATTTAATCTTTCATACATTAGACACAATTATCAGTAATATGCATCTTCTGAATATTATATTATCAACCAAATCAATGCCAAATTGCATACCGTACTTAGTTTTACCTCCTTCAAGTTCACTAAATTTAAAGATGTGTATTGCTATTGAAATTTGTAGTAAATATTTTGTTTCATTATTTCCTCAGTTACCCAATAACTGTTGCTAAAATTAGGTAAAAACAAATGCATTGTTTGCTGAAGGAATAACTTTTGAACCTCCTATCACTTTTATGAATTTGTTTAACTTTGCTCAAGATCAGCAAATTTCATTTTGTGTTTGTATCTTTTTAGAATAAATTTTATGATCCTAAAAGCACGTCATTGACTTTTATTGTTGTTTCATTAGATTTTATTTTACTGCAAAGTTTTATGGTTCGATCTATGCTTTTAATGTGTATGTACACAAATGACATAAGTCCACACCTGTGGAGTAACGGTTAGCGTGTCTGGCCGCGAAACCAGGTGACCCGGGTTCGATTTCCGGTTGGGGCAAGTTACCTGGTTGAGGTTTTTTCCGGGGTTTTCCCTCAACCCAATATGAGCAAATGCTGGGTAACTTTCGGTGCTGGACCCCGGACTCATTTCACCGGCATTATCACCTTCATCCCATTCAGACGCTAAATAACCTAAAATGTTGATCATCATCATCATCATCATCATCGTCAAGGTTTAAGCCTCTAAAGGCTTGTTCCGGTCTCATACATTAAACATTTGTTGAGTCCATCTTTTCTTTGGTCTGCCAATGTTTCTTTTGCCTGTTGGTCTGTAATCTAATAGCAGTTTTGGAATGCGGTATTCTTCCATTCTTTCCACATGTTCCCTCCACTTAGTTCTATATTGGTGTATCTTCTCTGTTAGTTTAAAGAGGCCCAATTCCTTTCTTACGTCATCATTTCTCCTGTTGTCTAACAAAGTGTAGCCAGTTATACTCCTTAGGAATCGCATTTCGGCGGCCTCTATTTTTCTCTCTTCACTTTTTCTCAATGTCCAGCATTCGGAGCCATATAGGAACATGGGCACTGCCATTACTTTATAAAATTTTAATTTAGTTTCTTTCCTAGTTTGTTTGAGGTTTCTTTTTTTTTGTTCCACATATATAGTTAAACTTATTAATCTTTTTTATTACATCATCATTTTTAACGTATGATACACTGCAGCCTAAATAATTAAAATTGTTTACTTGTTCTATAATTTTTCTATAATTTTTATCAACATTTTCAATGTTGATAAAGCGTCGTAAAATAACCTACTAAAAAAAATAATAAATGACATAACGTGATTACGTAATTTTCAAAATTTAGTGTGCTTTTGATAGTTTATTTAATGACAAAAAGTCTCAGAACTTCAAACTTGTATAAACAGTCTTTAACCATATAAGTCGGGATATAGCTGTCTGTGTATACTCAGTTAAATAAATGTACAATGAGCGGAAGAACATGTCTTTCGGTTTGTAAACATTGAACCCGAAAGGCGCTTAGATTACATACGTGCGTGCGCGCGTACCTTACTCAAGGAAAATAAGAGAACAGAGTCGTGTATTTATTCTATTACGTCATCACTAATTTTATAACAAAAAACGAATAAAGTGAAATGTTAAGTTCGTTTCAGGTCGTTGTCCTATTAGTGGCACTGGATTACGAATTACGTAAAATCCATTCATTAACCGTGACCACAAGCCTTGTATCGGAATAAATGTCGTGCGACACACAAGAAGTGACTGGTCTTGCCCAATGTCTGTCTGCCAATATTCCCACTCAGACATTTCGAATCTTGTTATTGTTATTCGTAGAACTGTCGGTTTTTTACGCAGGACTTTTAAGCGGGCACCTATTCGGGAAAAATGTCCCTTACAATCTCTGTAATATTTTATACGCATCTTGCTTCTTAGCGGGAGCGCACCGATACAACAAGCAACATATTCATATTGGGTTTTTTCAAGATTTCTCCAACGTAAGGCGAATGTCAGGTAATCTATGGCCAATTCTTGGCCTCGTTTCACCAAATATCATCTCAATATCACCAACCCCATCGACGCTGAATAACATAGTAGTTGATACAACGTCTTTAAATAACCATCTAATACATATATATTGGAAAAATAAATTGGATAGATGACTTACCAAATAATTTTACGCCAAATAAAGAACCTCTAAATAATAATAATAATAATAATAAATAATAATAATAATAATAATAATATGTTCATTGCCGCCCTCACATAAGCCAGCCATCGGTCCCTATCCTGAGCAAGATTAATCCAGTCTCTACCATCATATCCGACCTCACTCAAATACATTTTAATATTATCCTCCCATCTACGTCTCGGCCTCCCCAAAGGTCTTTTCCTCAGGTCTTCCAACTAACACTCTATATGCATTTCTAGATTCATCCATACGTGCTACATGCCCAGCCAATCCCAAACGTCTGGATTTAATGTTCCTAATTATGTCAGCTGAAGAATACAACACGTGCAGTTCTGTCTTGTGTAACTTCCTCCATTCTCCTGTAACTTCAACCCTCCTAGTCTCAAAGATTTTCCTAAGCACCTTATTCTCGAACATCCTAAACCTCTGTTCATCTCAATAATAATAATAATAATAATAATAATAATAATAATAATAATAATAACAACAACAATAAAATAATAATAATAATAATAATAATAATAATAATAATAATAATAATAATACTTACTTACTTACAAATAATGTTTAAGGAACCTGGAGGTTCATTGCCGCCCTCACATAAGCCCGTCATTGTCCCTATTCCGAGCAAGATTAATCCAGTCTCTACAATCATATCCCATCTCCGTCAATCCTCCCATCTACGTCTTGGTCACCCCAAAGGTATTTTCCCTCAGGTCTTCCAACTAACATACTATATGCATTTCTGGATTCGCCCATACGTGCTACATGCCCTGGCCATCTCAAACGTCTGGATTTAATGTTCCTAATTATGTCAGGTGAAGAATACAATGCGTGCAGTTCTGTGTTGTGTAACTTTCTCTATTCTTCTGTAACTTCATCCCTCTAAGTCTCAAATATTTTCCTAAACAGCTTATTCTCGAACACCCTTAACCTCTGGTCATCTCAATAATAATAATAATAATAATAATAATAATAATAATAATAATAATAATAATAATAGCAATAATGAAAAAATAAATTAACATTAATAATAGTTCCACTTTTGATGTAATTGTCAGTGATAAATGCAGAGAAACAATTGATTGCAAGTGATATTACACCGCGGAAGGCGAGAAGGAACAAGGTGGGGGAAGCATGTCACCAAGAAACTAATTTTTGCTTTTGTTTCCTACTACTTTACGTTATCAATTAAAATAAAACTGACGTTAACGTTAGTATATCAATGTACTTGCTTACTTAGTTACAAATGTCTTTTAAGGAACTCAGAGGTTCGTTGACGCCCTCACATAAGCCCGCCATTGATCCCTATCCTGAGCAAGATTAATCCAGTCTCTACCAACATATCCCACCTTCCTCAAATCTATTTTAATATTATTCTCCCATCTACGTCTCGGTCTCCCCAAAGGTATTTTCCCTCAAGTCTTCCAACTAACACTCTATATGCATTTCTAGATTCATCCATACGTGCTACATGCCCTGCCCATCTCAAACGTCTGGATTTAATGTTCGTAATTATGTCAGATGAAGTATACAATGCGTGCAGCTCTGCGTTGTGTAACTTTCTCCATTCTCCTGTAACTTCATCCCTCTTAGCCCCAAATATTTTCCTAAACAGCTTATTCTCAAACACACTTAATCTCTGCTCCTGTCTCAAAGTGAGAGTCCAACTTTCACAACCATAAAGAACAACCGGTAATATAACTGTTTTATAAATTCTAACTTTCAGATTTTTTGACAGCAGACTAGATGACAAAAGCTTCTCAACCGAATAATAACACGCATTTCCCATATTTATTCTGCGCTTAATTTCCTCCCGAGTGTCATTCATATTTGTTACTGTTGCTCCAAGATATTTGAATTTTTCCGCTATTTCAAAGGATAAATTTCCAATTTTTATATTTCCATTTTTTACAATATTCTGGTCATGACACATTGTATATATTTTGTCTTTTTGGGATTTACTTCCAAACCTATCTCCTTACTTGCTTAAGTAAAATTTCCGTGTTTTCCCTAATCGTTTGTGGATTTTCTCCTAACATATTCACCTCACCCGCATAGACAAGCAGCTGATGTAACCCGTTCAATTTCAAATCCTCTCAGTCATCCTGGACTTTCCTAAAGTAATGAAAGTTTTAGATCTGAATTTTTTTTTCTCTCTGAAAGCAATTGTTTTTGTTCTAATGATCAAAATCTCGAAATTGTGCACCTTTAATATGCAGGTAATAAGGGGACGAAAATATGCCGAATTCTGTATACAAGGCAGCTATGACTAAAGGATCAGTTTACAGCAGGTTTGGGAACAGGTAGAGAGCAGGGATGTCGAACCGCTGACCTCTGCGCCAAGCCCCACGCCATTTGCTTATTGGTTTGCTAAATGCATATTCGTAATTGCAGCATATCGATCTGTCACTGGACCAATCTTTGGCTTTGGGATAGGTAATTGAACCAGGTCCTGTACAGGTAAGCTTTAGGTTGAAATTGTCAATTCCGAAATAAAGTCTCTTAGTAAGATTAATCTGACGTTTATACATTGTTTCGTATTTTATTTGTCCAATAAGTCAGTATGTCATACTGAGTGGTTTAAAATCATCTTCTGAATTTACATTAGACACTATAGCTTTGTTTACCTGTCTATGTGATCATATTTCACCATTTTTCGAATTTTTATCTTGGCTCCCACTCAACGATCGCTGAACTTTACACTGTCTTTCTCTTCTATTTCACATTCTGCGCACCTCAGCCCCAAGTTATCTGTCGTCTCGTCTTGTGTATTTATGCTCCAACCATAACCTAAATACTCGATCTCAGATCACCGGTACATTCAGTAGTCTATACCTCATCATAACACTTCCCGATATTCTTCATGATTCAATTGCTCGTCACTGGAACTCTCTACTTCATGCCTTAAGCAGCTACAGTCATAAAATCCAAAAATGTCCAAACTGAAAAATGTCCGAAGCTAAAATGTCCAAACACAAAAATGTCCAAATGAAAATGTTCGAAGTTAAAACGTCCAAATACAAAAATGTCCGAAGCTAAAATGTCCAAATGAAAATGTTCGAAGCTAAAATGTCCAAACACAAAAATATCCAAGTGAAAATGTTCGAAGCTAAAATGTCCAAACGAAAATGTTCGAAGCTAAAATGTCCAAATACAAAGATATCAAAGTGAAAATGACCGAAGCTAAAATGTCCAAATGAAAATGTTCGAAGCTAAAATGTTCAAACACAAAAAATTCCAAACTGCAAAAGTCTGAGCTAAAATGTCCAAACTTAAAAATGTCCGAAACTAAAATGTCCAAACATAAAAATATCCAAACTGACAAATGTCCGAAGCTAAAATGTCCAAACTGAAAAATGATCTAAGCTAAAATGTCCAAACGTAAAAATTTCCAAACACAAAAATGTCCAAACTGAAAAATGAACGAAGCTAAAATGTTCAAACACAAAAATGTCCAAACACAAAATATCCAAACTGAAAAATGAACGAAGCTAAAATGTCCAAACACAAAATGTCCAAACTGAAAAATGAACGAAGCTAAAATGTCCAAACACAAAATGTCCAAACTGAAAAATGAACGAAGCTAAAATGTCCAAACACAAAAATGTCCAAACTGAAAAATGAACGAAGCTAAAATGTCCAAACACAAAAATCTCCAAATGAAAATGTCCGAAGCTAAAGTATCCAAACGCAAAAATGTCCAGTACAAATATGTCCAAGCCATAAATGTCCAAATATAATAAAACTATTTCCAAAGCAAAAATATTCGAAACGAAAATTTACGGTATACTACCTAAATACTACCAATTTTTCACAGCTTTTTTAATTCTCTGAAAACAGTTGCAGTTACGCATTTTAAATTTTTAATAGTATTTATTGACTCTTGCACTGCTATTCATTTTACACACTGCCAAAGAAAATACAATATTCAATCTACAAAGTTCATTCAATAAGAAATTAATACATTATTTCGATCTTTCAGGACGTAAATATTACGCGTAACACAAATAAGTAATACATTTAACATTCATATCTACTGAACATTTTAGCCCGTATTATTCTATTATTCTAAAGTTACTCATATAGTACACATTGCAACAAGATGTGGCATTCAACTTTTCCTAACCACTGTGGTGATTATAGTAGCCGGTTTATGCGGCAATGAAATCGTTATCATGAATAAAACAGGTTGCAATTGCATGGGTATTTATATTTAAATGGTTCTGAGTTTAGACGCCCGTGAAATCGTGATCTTATACCCTCTCCAACTTGAAATATTTATTTACTGTAAATTTGTACTATCGTAGAAAAAATTGTATGATAAGCTACACATTCGTAAAGATCTTTCTGGTCCTGATATGTTTGTGAAACTTGGCTTTACCTCGTTTCACATACTTTACACTGGTGTCAAAAGGGGAATCTTTACGAACTTGTATCATAATTATTTAGGACCCGTGTTTTGTTTTAGACTTTTCTCGTTTTCATGAATGCCTGTTAACCCCTTCAGTCCTGAATTTATATTTTAAAAAATTGAAAAAAAAACTGGTCACATAATCATTCTGGGGATCCAAAATTCCCAAATCAAGTCTTCACAGAAAATCAAAATTTGGGGACAGTTTTGACCCCTGGGTCCCCAAAATGTTAAATTTTATTTTTAATTCAGGTATAGAAATGTCTCAAAAATAATATTCTCCGTTTCTATTACATTGAATTTTTCAAAATATTTAAAAGTATCGAAGACATTCAAAAAATAAAAAAATAAACAATGTACACTATAATGTACATCAGGCCTGAAAGAGTTAAAATATTGAATGCTTTTTTCTGAACACTCTGTACTACGTTGCCTAAAAATTAATTCTGATAGAAGACGTATTTATGTGAAACTCTTCGGAAGCAAAGTTCTACTCTCAACTATTTAATTTTGTCATAGTTTTGAGATAGTTCACACCGTCGTTTCAAGATGCCTTCTGATCGCTGAAGTAGTTCTATATAGCTTATAATTAAGGAGCGGATTTTTATGTGCTAAAAATTTTAATATATTTATTTTTTTGTGCTAAAAAGTACGAAAATATTTGCTAAAAATAAAAATATATATGTTTTTAAATATGACAAATTACCTTACTTAGCTTGGAAAAAAAAAATGTTACTAGGTACTCACCAACCACACTTGAGTGCTAGTAGTTGGCCGAGAATTGCAGTGAACAACAAAGGTCATCTCCAAATTCTCCATCACAAATGCATGCCGATTATCTCTGAACAAAGACTTATACTGTGAAAACGATCTTCATCACAGGACGTCAGAAGTGCATATTTAAAGAGAGGAATGTCACAAGCACAAACACTGTCAATTTCACCTACAGGCACACCCTCCAATACTTGAGCAACTTTACACATTTTTTATATCCACTGTTTTTCCCAAACACATTCCGGAATTTGCCTGTTTGTAATTATCGTGCTTCTGAACCTGGTAGTGAGTCTAGTTTAATTTCCACGGCACGCACCTCCCTGTTTTAAACAACAAGTTTTTTGATGTTTCGAGTTTTTTTATGGTGTCACACAAAAAGCTTAGATTTGGTAATAGGAAAGCCAAATCGTTTTTTAAACAACCATCTTTCAGTATATCTTGAAGGATATCAATTGATGAAGCCCGATAACAGGGAATCACAACAAGATAATATAATATATTGCGTTACTTGAAAGACATGAGCGAGAGGCGAGAGATTTGTTTAAATTAAACAATGTTCATACCCGAGCTCTTATATGTTGTGTTTCACAAACAAAGCGTGGAATGAAACCATCTTCGGCAACAATAAACATTCCTAATTATGTGTTGCAAGATCTCTCCTCCTTGTCCATGTTAATTTATTCTCTAATAATAACACTGTTATGCTGCCTAACAGTTCTCAGAACGTGAGGCGATACTATTACAAAAATGGATCACGGATACACCTCACAGCGCCTAGAAACACGAAGCAACCAAGAATTCTTAAAAAAGATAACGTGCTTCTGAGTGATATAATTGATTTAGTTTTAAAATATTTAAAAGTTCTAGTAAAAAAATTATTTAAGTAAAAAAAACTCCAAGATTTATGTGTTTATAATAGATTTCCTGAAAATATGTATTTACATAATTTTTTTTTGTGAAAATATGTGTTTTTATGTGAAATAAAATTCGGGTTTTAAATTTTAAACTTCATGTTCGGAATTTTTAACTTTGTTAATTGTGTTTTGTGACACGCAAAAAGAATATTTAATTACATAGGAATCCGCTCCTTACTTATAATATTATAATCCAGTGATGAACGGTTCAATTGAGCTCTTTGCATGTGTCCGCTCTGACGTCTTTGCCTTCTAGTGCCGAGATAATGCAAACATGAGATATCTACTCCTTGCCTCCTTCAGTACCGGGACCACTTTTGAGCATTTTAAATAAAATAAATTTATTCGTTTTGTCATAAGAATTGCAGGATAGCTCGCTACAGGAATGGGTTTTCTCGCTGTCTACTTCTGGCCGCTTCATCTGTTATACAGAGACATCATTTTATTTTTACTTGCATTTTTATTGTACCTGCATTTCTGAATGTACTTCACTCCCACCCCTTCACTAATGTCCTTGCTCCCGTCAGACACACAAACTTACGGCTGCTGTTGCATTCGAAGTCTTCAAGCAGTGTATAGTGTGTTTCAGAAATATGGTTGCGTTTTCTATAGAAGAAAGAACCTATATTAATAATATCGTACTAAAAAATTATATCCAAGAAACGATAAATTCAATTTCAGAGAATATGCTTCAAAATGTTTTTAATAATATGCGTAAAGAATTGAAGCCTGCATTGTAATGAACGGCAACCATTTTCAGCAACTTGTTTAAAAATTCAGATTAGCTTATTTTGAATTGAGGTGGCTAGAAGCAAAGGAATGCTAGTGACATTTGTAATAACATGAGTTAAGTGCATCCAGTGTAAGCTAAAGTATCTAAAATTTTAGTTTTTCATTTTTCATTTTTTTTTTTCATTTATTTATTTTATTCCATAGATCTTACATGAGCAATGAAGCTCTAAGATGTGGAACATGTCAACATTTTACAATATTACAATTACAAGTTTTACAAATTTTTATAGTTTTACAATTTAGTAATTTTCTACAATTTTTACAATTTTGTACAATTTTTTTTTATTACATTTTGGCGAGATGTAGTGAGATGAGATGAGGTCCGAGGATTCGCCAAAATATTACCCGGCATTTGCCTTTTCGGTGGGGGAAACCTCGGAAAAATCCAACCAGGTAATCAAATCAAAGGGGGTAATCAAATCAAAGGGGGTAATCAAATCAAAGAGGTTGATGCCAAGGACTCGCCATAGACCATCCGGCTTCAGTCCCACGGCTGGGGAAAACCTCCGAAGAAAAAGATACAATACATAGCCAATCAGATTATTAAATTTACAAACGCAAACGATCATTCATAAGTTGAGCTATATTATAATACAAAACAATTTAATTAAATTTAAGGCATAAACAATTCAACCAGTTGTGATATACAGAAATTGATAATACATATCATGCAAACTACTTCAAATTACAAACACAAACAATTTATCAGTATGCAAAGGGCAAAGGGATATTTTAATCGCATCACACATTAAAATTTAAATAAAAATTTCACCGATTTTACGAAAGCTTAAATATTTAAACCCCATTTTCTCAAAAGTAACTTAAGTGCATTACAGCCCTTTACTTATGTCCCTCTCAATTTAAATGCACTCTCTATATTGTATGTTAACATCAATAATTAATATGCTAAATAAAGTAGACATTACATAACGAACATAGCCGCCTGAAAAGTTGAGTTTTTGAAAAAAAAAAATGTTACTACTCTGCTGTATTTTGATAAATTCCGTAAAAGTGGTGATCAAACTGAAAATCGTAATATCGTATTTCCCTACAACATAAATGGATGCACTACTTTTCTCTCCTCCTATACCTAGTAAAATGATTTGTTTACATATTGGCACTAGTAACACCAAACTCCTGTAATGGAAGGGGGCAACAGTGTTTCCGAGTATAGCCAGGTTAATGTTAAAAATGTTGGTAAAAATAAAGTGATGTCCCTGTATTAGTTAATCTGTGAGGAACATTAATTGAAGTGCCTTAGCCCACTGTTGCGCACCGATCTGGGCGAGTTCAAATGTCGGAGGTTGGAGCGCTACGTAGTGGAGAGGTCAGGGCCCTCCCGCAGGTGGAACGACAACTAAACCAGCAGCCTTCCTCGTCCTCTACTCTTTTTTTTATTTAGTAACAGTCTTGTGAAACAGTACCGGCCTCTATTATATACCTCTATATATCGTATTGTACGACCCGCATTTTTTGTTTAATTTTGCTCGTATACGTTGAATGCTTACATAAGGAAAACACAGAAAGATAATTCTTCTACAGGGACATCATTTTATTTTTACTAACATTTTTAATATTAACTTGCCTATACCTCTGGATCAACGCCGTTCGCTTCCCCCTTCCACGACTGGAGTTCGATGATACTGGCGTAATATACAAACAAATCACTTTACTAGGTATAGGAGGGAAGAAAAGTATTTCACCCATTTACGTAAACTAGGAAATACTGCGCTTTTGAGTTTGATCATTTTCATTAGGTTTTTGTTTAATCAAAATACAGTACAGTATTAACAATAAGTGTTTTTACTCACGAACTGAGCTGTCCATGTGGACGTATTCATTATGCAGTGTATATTATACTGTCTACAGCACATTAGCGTACAATATAGAGAATGAAGTTAAATTGAAAATAATCATAATATGGATATTTAAACACATTTTTAAAATGGTGACCGTTCATTTCGATACAGGCTTCAGTACTTTTGTGCACATTATCGCACTATAGACTATTGTACCTAATTCCAATTACCAGTTTCTTTCTTCGTACTAGTAACTCATGTTGAAATAATTCTGTACCTTCTCTATAAAAGAGTATCTTAACGTACCGTAAATTCAATCTTCACTTCTGCCCGATCCGAAAAGATAAAATTACTCAGACATGCTATCTACTGCCGTCCAAGTGGTTATATCGTAGGGTCGTAGAAAGGGAGAAAATCACGTGACATTTAATTACTTAACGAGGCCCTTTTATTTCAATTATTTTAAACAATTGTATAATATTACGTAGACATCCAATTCCTAATAGAAATTAACGTTCTCAGAAAAGAGCTAAGACAGCCCAGCCACTAGCTGGCGGATAAAAGCTGGTGGGGGAAACCGGGATACGACGTAGGCAAATGGATGACAGTATCTGTGCGAAAATGATTCAATATTGAAAACTCTTTCGTCACTGGAAAACGCGAACATATTTTTCAACGTACTGTTTACTATGACTGTATACTGGATCTGTGTGCAGGACGGTTGAACTTCATTAGTAGAAGGGGTGGGAGGGAGTACATTCAAAAGCTCAGGTACAATAAAAATTGAAGTAAAAATAAAATGATGTCCCAGTATAAGCACTTGTATTTGGGTCACTCCCAGACAAAACGAGAAATGTGAAGCTTTCCATATCCATTTAATTCAGGACACATAGTGAACATAATGTTATTTCTTCTTTCTTATTTTCTGTCTTTCAGCTTGCTTTTCCTCTACTTTCCATAGTTTGAATTATTCGCTTGTCTTTTCTGTTCATTTCTTTCTTTCTTTCTTTCTTTCTTTCTTTCTTTCTTTCTTTCTTTCTTTCTTTCTTTCTTTCTTTCTTTCGAGTATGTTTCTTTTCCTTTCTTCTCATACTTTTAATTCACGTTATTCATTTTGCATTAATTGTTGCACTCCATCCATTCATCCGTTAATTAATTATAATTAATTCACTCATTCTTTTCACTAATGTATGTATTCATTTTGCATTAATTTTCTTTTTATTAATTCTTCACTTACTTTAGTTTATTTTATGCAGATACTCATTTGTTTTTTCATTCATTTTTTCACTTACCATTAATTGATTTCCTCATTCATCCTTTGTTTTCATTAATTTGCATGCTCAATAATTTTTCACTCATTTTGCTTGTCATGAACTATTGTATTCGTTAATTTTTCATTCCTTCACTTTTCGTGTATATTACATAGGTACTCATTTGTTTTTTCATTCATTTCTTACTTATTAATGTATTTACTCATTCATTCTTTGTGTACATTAATTTACATGCTCAATAATTTTTCACTCATTTCACTTTTTATGAACTCATGTACTCATTAATTTTTCATTAATTCACTTTCGTTTATTTTATGGAGGTACTCATTTATGTTTTCATTAATGGATGTACTCATTCATTCTTTGTTTTCATTCGTTCACGTGCTCAATTTTTCACTCATTTCGCTTCTCATGACCTCATGTACTCATTAATTTTTTCATTCATTACTTTCGTTTATTTTATGTAGGTACTCATTTATTTTTTCATTAATGTCTTCACTTATCATTAATGGATGTACTCATTCATTCTTTGTTTTCATTCGTTCACGTGCTCAATTTTTCACTCATTTCGCTTCTCATGACCTCATGTACTCATTAATTTTTTCATTCATTACTTTCGTTTATTTTATGTAGGTACTCATTTATTTTTTTCATTAATGTCTTCACTTATCATTAATGGATGTACTCATTCATTCTTTGTTTTCATTCGTTCACGTGCTCAATTTTTCACTCATTTCGCTTCTCATGACCTCATGTACTCATTAATTTTTTCATTCATTACTTTCGTTTATTTTATGTAGGTACTCATTTATTTTTTCATTAATGTCTTCACTTATCATTAATGGATGTACTCATTCATTCTTTGTTTTCATTCGTTCACGTGCTCAATTTTTGACTCATTTCGCTTCTCATGACCTCATGTACTCATTAATTTTTTCATTCATTACTTTCGTTTATTTTATGTAGGTACTCATTTATTTTTTCATTAATGTCTTCACTTATCATTAATGGATGTACTCATTCATTCTTTGTTTTCATTCGTTCACGTGCTCAATTTTTCACTCATTTCGCTTCTCATGACCTCATGTACTCATTAATTTTTTCATTCATTACTTTCGTTTATTTTATGTAGGTACTCATTTATTTTTTCATTAATGTCTTCACTTATCATTAATGGATGTACTCATTCATTCTTTGTTTTCATTCGTTCACGTGCTCAATTTTTCACTCATTTCGCTTCTCATGACCTCATGTACTCATTAATTTTTTCATTCATTACTTTCGTTTATTTTATGTATGTCCTCATTTGTTTTTTCATTCATTTCTTCACTTATCATTAATTGATTTACTCATTCATTCTTTGTTTTCACTAATTTACGTGTTCAATAATTTTTCACTAATTTCGCTTGTCATGAACTATTGTATCCGTCAATTTTTCATTCATTCACTTTTCGTTTATATTATGTAGGTACTCATTTATTTCTTTACTAATTTCTTCACTTTTCATTAATGCATGGTATTCATTCATTTACGGGCTCAATAATTTTTAATTCACTTCGCTTTTCGTGAATTTGTGTACTCATTATTTTTTTAATTAATTCCTTAACTTTTCGTTAATATATTTTAATTTATGTACTCATTGTTTTTTCATTAATTTCTTTATTTTTCATTAATGTGTGTCCCGTTCATTCGTTGTTTCCATTAATTTACATACTACTTCATTTTTCGTCCATGTATGCCTACTTTTTATCAACAGATGAACTCATTCATTAATTATTTTTAATACATTACATTGTAAGTTCTTGTTCATTCGTATTTCATTAAAAATATGTGCTTATTCATGCATGCTTTTAATGGTAATTCAATAAAATGAAGCGAAAACGGAATTACCAATATTAACATAAAAAATATGTTTTTTAACACATAAAATCCGTAATTAAAAATTGTAATATTCTTTTATTTTGTTTTCTGATATGCATTAGTGAAAAATTGATTACATAGGCCTACGTATATTTAAAAGATGTGAGATTCTACAGTTCTGGATTGTACAAGAATGCCTTCAGAAAAAATATATCTTCGTGATTTGATATACACAAAATGATTGTGCATGTATGTGTGAATGTGTATATATTATATTATATTATATTATATTATATTATACAGACGTGGACAAATTATTAACAAAATTGACGATTTTTATGATAATTCTGTTTATAAAATTTGACTTTTCAGTTTAGACTACAGTTGACAATTTTGCATATTTCTATCATTACAATAGACAAAATACGCAAAAATGTCAACTGTAGTTTAAATTGAAGAGTTAAATTTTGTAAAAATATATAATAAAAATCTTCAATTTTGTTAATAATTTGTAAATTAGCAAAGATTTCAACTACAGTCTAAATTGAAGAGACAAATTTTGTAAAACTATAAAATAAAAATCTTCAGTTTTGCTAATAATTTGGAAATATCCCAAATGTCAACTGTATTCCAAATTGAAGAGTCGAATTTTGTAAAAATATATAATAAAAACCTTCAGTTTTGCTAATAATTTGTAAATATGCAAAAATATCAAATGTAGTCCAAATTGAAGAGTTAAATTTTCTAAAGCTATACAATACAAATCTTCAATTTTGCTAATAATTTGGAAATACGCAAAAATGTCAACTGTAGTCTAAATTGAAGAATCATATTTTGTAAAAATATATAATAAAAATCTTCAATTTTGCTAATAATTTGTCCACGTCTGTATTATATTATATTATATTATATTATATTATATTATATTATATTATATTATATTATATTATATTATATTATATTATATTATATTATATTATATTATATTCAAGGAAAATGCTCTGTAAACGGAAGTACCTATATTGGGCAACATGGAAAGGAAACTTGAAACGAATAACACGTAGATCTACTGTATTTACTAAAGTGAGATGTGTCATTTTCCTAACACTGATTATTATTTGTTCTATTTCATTTTATCATTCAAGTTTTACAAAATTAAATTCCATATATGGGTGTAAATAAAGATAGATATCCAATTTCTTCAATTTACAAAAAACATTTGTGAAAGTCACTGGTAACATATATTTTCTCAGTGTATTTCTTTAATTTATTGGGTTATTTTACGACGCTGTATCAACATCTAGGCTATTTAGCGTCTGAATGAAAAGAAAGGTGATAATGCCGGTGAAATGAGTCCGGGGTCCAGCACCGAAAGTTACCCAGCATTTGCTCGTATTGTGTTGAGGGGAAAACCCCGGAAAAAACCTCAAGCAGGTAACTTGCCCCGATCGGGATCTCTCGGTGTATTGCTAGGACTATCTGTTAACGTATATGCTCCTCTATGTATCTTAAATGATAGTTCAGAATGAATTATAAACGGGAATATCGTTATCAATATAACAAAAAGACTTAATTTTTGTCAAGTCCACAAAACGTACAGTTAAATACTATGCATCATCTCCTTGGTATAGATGATTATATGTTATTTAGTTCGTAAATCTCACGTTAGGCGGACAGATGTAGGGACTCACGTCATGGGAATCAGCAGAATCCAAAACTTGCTCTAGAGCAGCCGCGGCGAAAATGCGACTCACGACCACATTGTGGCTCGCAGTGCTTTTCTCTCGCTTCCTACCTACAACCCCCACCCTCTTACTCACTGGAGTCAAACTCCGTTCCATTTGTATTTGTCTCTGACCTGCGAGTGGCGTATCGTCGCAATATCTCTCTCGAAACCATGTACCTCTATAAAAACGAAAGTTTCAAGTAGGATGGGAGGATGCATTCTTTTGCTTACAATATGATGAAAATATTAAATGTATGATTTGTTCACAAGTATTACTAGGAGAACGGTTGTATAACATAAAACGGCATTATAAGTTACTACATGTTACTGATGAAACATTAAAAGGTTAAGTGTTATTATTATTATTATTATTATTATTATTATTATTATTATTATCATTATCATCTCTGTACGTCGGTTCTTTTACAGCAGATGTACGAATAATGCGGTTAGATCTTCAATTTAAACTCACAGATTTACAATGTGACGTTAAATGAAAGCTAGACTTAACAGATATTGAACTTTTCAAATCTTTGGAAAAAATAAATATTTGAAGCTTCGTTCTTTCGCTTGCTCTGTTGAAGCCATGTTCGCTGTAACTTACGTTTGTGAAAAATTATTTTGAACAATGAAAATAGTAAAAATCAAATTTAGATCACGACTGACAGACAAAACCTTCGTGGTCAACTACGATTGGCAGTAAGTGACATAATTCCTGATTTTGAAACTTTGTCGCAGAGACATTCTGAAGACAGTTAATTTTAGGTTGTGATAATGTGTCCTATGTTTTCTTGTTCATTTCTTTCTTCGTTACACGTCCTAAACATTAACTTCCCCTTCGGTTGTCCGCCTCCCTCCATAGGTGCTATGCACGTTGCAGCTTACACAGTGGCTCGGCGCACCATGGCCTTTTCGCCACGGCTGCTCTAGAGACAGTATCGGAGGACTTGAAATGACAGCTGATGAACTTGTATATCTTAGACAGGAACCACTAACCACACCTTCCACATGTTGCTAGCGTCAAACTTTGTGTAGACAGCTAGGCTCAGATTCTATGAGAAATCTTGTTTCGATTGGAAAGCAGGGTTACGAAACGTGTTGTCTGGATGCATTAAATGCTTAAAGGCTTGGTATTTTACTATATAGGTGTCTAACTGCGTGATGGCGGGCAGGTTGCCATGGTTTCACTGGAGCGCTGCCCGCCTTGCATGTTACATGTGCATAGCAACATATTCTGCAGTTTTATGGTGAACAGTTCCAATAGCTTTTAGCAACTTGATACCTGATCTAATATTCAATATCTCTCTCTTCATTTGGACAGACAAGTAGCTCAGTTAGTGTGGAACAAATAATTTCACACTGATGGGTCTTGAGTTCAATCCTAAGTAGTGGTGGGAGTTTTATCGCTACCAAACTTTCAGAAAAGCTTCGTGATCCACTCAGTGTCCTGTCAAATTGAGAAACGGGTCCTTCTCAGGGGTAAAATGCACTCATAATATTCTATTGACCATGATATCGAAGTTATTAAAGCATGGTGCTGTACTTCTATTAGTTTATACACGCTTACTGAAACACAGATTATTATTATTATTATTATTATTATTATTATTATTATTATTATTATTATTATTATTATTATTATTATCTGATTATACCGGTATGAAAATTAATATTTATAAAACATGCGTTATCTCTTTCTCTAGGAAGACAACTACATTAAAGTTCAACTATTCGCTATCGAATGCCGCCATAATCAGGAATGACTGTATAAAGGATCTCGGTATATATCTTGATTCTAAATTGTACTGTCATGACCATGTTAATCATTTATTTAATCAGTCACTAAGAATGCTTGTCTCATTAGGTCTATTACTTATTCCTTTTCCTCACCTGATACACTTACTTACTTATTTACAAATGGCTTTTAAGGAACCCGAAGGTTCATTGCCGCCCTCACATAAGCCCGCCATGGGTCCCTATGCTGTGCAAGATTAATCCAGTCTCTATCATCATATCCCATCTCCCTCAAATCCATTTTAATATTATCCTCCCATCTACGTCTTGGCCTCCCCAAAGGTCTTTTTCCCTCCGGCCTCCCAACTAACATTCTATATGCATTTCTGGATTCGCCCATACGTGCTACATGCCCTGCCCATCTCAAACGTCTGGATTTAATGTTCCTAATTATATCAGGTGAAGAATACAATGCGTGCAGTTCTGCGTTGTGTAACTTTCTCCATTCTCCTGTAACTTCATCCCGCTTACCCCAAATATTTTCTTAAGCATCTTATTCTCAGACACCCTTAACCTATGTTCCTCTCTCAGAGTGAGAGTCCAAGTTTGACAACCATACAGAACAACCGGTAATATAACTGTTTTATAAATTCTAACTTTCAGATTTTTTGACAGCAGACTGGATGATAAAAGCTTCTCAACCGAATAATAACATGCATTTCCCATATTTATTCTGCGTTTAATTTCCTCCCGAGTGTAATTTATATTTGTTACTATTTAACTTGTTATTTATTTATTTATTTATTTATTTATTTATTTATTTATTTATTTATTTTGCTAATAATAGTAACATAAGATACAATATATACAGAAAAAAATTTAGCTCACCCCTGAAAGAGTATAACTCGTGCTCAGGGGCGGATTCCTGAATTTAAATGAATAAATATATAATACAATTTATTTCATGTCTACTACACAATAAAATATATAAATTTAAATTTACAATTTTTCAATTTTTATAAAATTCATACATAACTTTTTTAATTTAATACTAGAACTATTAGAATTGACAAGATTAGGATATTTAAACATAAATTTGTTATATATTCTTGGGTCTAAATTACTACTATGATTAAATAATGTAGCAGTGTTGCATTTTGGTTCAAACAATCTTAAAGAATTCATGCCTTTTGTTTCATAACTATGAGAATATAATTCAAAATTATTTCGATTTTTATGTATGAATTTTATTAATACAATATAATAAATTTGTCTTATGTTAAGAACATTAAAATCTAAAAACAATTTTTTGAGATGGAAAATCAATAGGTATATGAAGACATATTTTAATTATTTTCTTCTGTAATAAGTAAAGTGGATTAAAATTGGATTTAAATAAGCTACCCCATCCTATAATTCCATACATAATTACCGATTGAAATAAAGTTAAGTATATTGTGCATAATAAATTATTGACAAGTAATTCCTCAATAAAACAAAATAATATATTATTTTACTTAATTTATTACAAAGGTAATTAATGTGTTGGTTCCATTTTAAGTAAGGAATTAGCTGGGTCACTAGCTGAGAAGAAACTGTCTACTGAAGGATGCACTGGAAGAGGAATTGTGAACGGCAAAAGAGTTCGGGGTAGAAGAAATCAGATGATAGACGATATTAAGATATATGGATCATATGAGGAGACAAAGAGGAAGGCAGGAAATAAAAAGAGATTAGAAAAGACTGGGTTTGCAATAAAATGTCTGCCCTCGGGGAGAAACCAATGAATTTATTATTATTATTATTATTATTATTATTATTATTATTATTATTATTATTATTATTACTGTTTGTTACTGATAAAAAACAAATATAAAACACTATTTTCAGTGCATGAGATAGTCTATCCAACTAATGGGATATACTGGAGTTGCAGAAGAGTGAAAACTGAATTCAGATTAATATGGACACCTAAAACAAATGTGAAATGGGATAATTCTAAAGCAAATAATGTAATGTATAGGGTTTAGACAGAGTTTGACATCATGGTTAGACAGACAAAGATATTCACAGTGTTCTGCCAAAGTGCAGGTCTTTCATTCGAAACCCAGCTTTCTCCAATATTTCATATTTTCAGCCTTCCTATTTGTCTCCGCATATGATCCATAGGCCTATATCTCAATGTAGTCTATCATCTTATATATCCTTCTGTCCCGAACTGTTATCCCGTTCACCATTCCTTCCAGTGCATCCTTCAGTAGACGGTTTCTTCTCATCTAATAACCTAGCCAATTTCTTCTTCTTTTCCTGATCAGTTTCAGCATTATTCTTTCTTCACCCACTCTTTTCAACACAGCTTCGTTTCGTAGTCTGTCTGTCCATTTTGTACGCTCCATTCTTCTCCATATCCACATTTCAAATGCTTGTAGTAGCTTCTCTATGTTTCTGCCCCATACAATACCACACTCCACACAAAGCACTGCAATAGTCTCTTCCTTAGTTTTTTTTTTTTTTCCAGAGGCCCACACAAGACGCTTCTTTTTCTTTTAAAAGCTTTCTTTACCATTGCTGTCACAAAGATATCGTTGGTGAGGAGTTGTGCAAAAGATGCAGTAGAGATACTAAAATGTAAAAATTACGTAATAAATTTATAATTATTGCTATTATTATGTTGATGTATATATCATAACTCTTTCCCTTTGGACCTTGATGGGTACACGGGCCAAGGTGAGGTCTCGGTAACACAGAATCTGTGCTCTTTCATTGAGAACGTTTCTCACAATTTCGCAATGCTTAGAATTACTGCCATCTATACAGTTATTTATATATACTTGTTCGCACATATTCCTAGAAGTTTCAAGGCCTTCTGAATGAGATGGTGTGCAATTCCCTTTGGAAATACAATGGCAGCTACAACATTTAATATCGTACCTCCGCTTTACTCTTACAGTTACATTATTATTATTATTATTATTATTATTATTATTATTATTATTATTATCACTTGAAAATTATATCTCCAAAACTAATATCATCTTGAAGAGGAAAAGCTCTTAGATTGAAATATAATTCAAAGAAAAATTAAACACAACAGATAGTGTCATATATCTTGGTATATTCTTAGACAGTACATTTTTATAATTTTTCACATACATGTAGATTTCAAATTATATAACAATGCAACTAGAATGTTGAATCTAATAGGTTTATCATCAATAACTTAGTCTATTCTTTCTTTGCGCCTGCTTCAATTTAATAATTTACATTAGTGAGATGGAAACTCGAATACTCATCTGTAGTCTGGAATTTTGTTACAACTTTATCGGCTAAATTAGGAAGCATCCAACGCAAATTCTTATAGTTTTGTTTCTGCAGACTTCTGCCCAGTCACTCTATGAACATTTACGTGAAACAATGTGTTTTATTATTATTATTATTATTATTATTATTATTATTATTATTATTATTTTCATTGTCTGACAGGTTATATCATTTGATATTCCAACTCCAAAATAACTGTATTTTCCAAAATTTTCATTAATCTCTGCCAAGAGTGAAAATCAATCTCCAACGACACCAATATTAAAAAACACAAATGATAAAATTAATCTCCATAAATACCTGCCCCTAAATATGAATATTAATACACAACCAGTTATTGACCGATTTCTGTTTTTCACGATCTATGTTGTTGACAACATGAATTAACATCAATATTTAATCTCTACAAAACATTAATGCTACGTAGGATTCTTATTTCTATGTATATAGTGTATTGAAGTAAATACGTTTCAGTGTCGAAACGTTTACAGTAATTGAATTTTCCGCCATCTCTCTTTATCGCCATGTACCTGCAGCGAGGCTATGCGGGAATCAGCATTACAAACATGAACAAAATGATGTCAGTAGGAACGCTGTAACATAAGTAAGATATAAATGCTCTAACACTAATGAAATCATTCTACAAGAACATAAAACTGCTATACAGTATAATTTGCATAGTTAGAGTTGATTATATTACAAGGAAAACAATTATAAGCGAAGATTTACTTTCCCGCGCCAAGCTGTTGGAGTTTGTGCGTCATATGTTGGCATTCCTGAGTCAAGGCCTTCTACTAACGTGGAGCATTCAGTTGGTCCCAGACCAAGCAAGTGAGAGGTTGTAGTGTGCAGGAGCTAGTGTTCCCAGTTGCATCCTCTGTCTCGAAGCGTGCTTTTCGCACAAAATCAATAACGTACGCCCCCCTATCCCTTCCGCATCCCCTATTACAAAAAAAAAAGTGTCGGGGTTTCAGAGCATCCCCCAGAAGTACGTTGCCGGCATTGTTAATATAGCACAACCATCTTGATGTCACATGGGTGAAGCTGCTGTGAAAGTTACGCACCATCTGTCAGCTGTGTTTTAAAAGTGTTGAAATATTTCAATGTAATTGTGATACAAGTGGTGTTTATCTGTCTGCCATTCCATAAAAGTAACTGTCAGTGTAGAAAAATTGCGTGTTTTTAATATATATTTAGTGTTTGTGAGAGAAAATTGTGTAGGTGTTTTCGAGTGTTATTCTCTTACATTTTGATGACAACTTGTTTTGGAGTGTTTTGTTTTCGGATCGTCATAACAACATGGGAACCGGTTTGATTTTTGCTGGAGCACTCTAATCGTATGATATACACATATTTGCATTAACAAGGTCAGTACCAAGAATTGTTAATTTCTTCCTGTAATATAAATAATCCATTTCATGTGTGATTTTTTTCGAGTAATTATTGCTGTCACTGTCTACATTGACTTCGTGTAAGAAATTTTAAAATTTTTTACTAAAATATTTTAAACTTTTTGAATGATTGACATTGCTAAAATAAGTGCCGTGTTCATCGCGTACTTTGTATTCTGGTATCTCCGAGAGCAATATAATAACGATAAGTTTACAAAATAAACAGTTCGAGTAGGACTATAAAAACTTTTATCGGCAGCTCTCTGCACACATTGTTCATTCAGTGATTTCTTCAGCGTGAATGACGTGTCTGTCGGAGGTCTGGTCCGTTGTAAGACAGTTATAAGAAGCAACAGTGCGTTTACTTCATTTTTGTTAAACCGCAATAAAACTTTAAGTCACGCGAAATCTGTTCAGTGTAATTAATTACTGGAAATACTTTTCTATCATAACGTTAGGTTGTCAGTAAATGTAATTCTTAACATTTCAAGATCTCAACTATGAAGTTAATCCCTTTTCTAATAACGTTGCTAAATACTGTATAGGTACATTTTCCTCGTATGTAATTTATTACTACTACTATAATTTCCGACATAATTAATATACATAGCTTATTTGTGTGTTGTTTCAAATTAATTAATTATTACGTATTATATCTAAGCTCATTACACTGATATTTTGTGAATGCGTCTTGTTATTAATATTAGACACGAATTTAAAACAATATTTTAATAATAACTAATATTTAACACGTGTATTTAGGAACTGATAGAATCGGGTATACGTTATTGAGTAACAAATATGATACATTTCGTGTAAATTACGAAGTCTGTAAAGGAAATGGAAAGAAATTAATCAACAAAACGTGGCCGCTTTCATTTCAACATTAACCGCTATAGTATGTTTAAAAACTTCAATTCAACGTCCATATTTTGCTTACCGTTTTTAGAAAATAATGTCATATCTCCATTGTTGTCTTCATTTCAATACTATTATGCCAGATACTTTTGTAGCAAGGAATATCTTGTAGAAAACTTGTTTCTTCATCCACAATTCGATAATTATTTATATAGGCCTATTTATCGTGAAATTATTAATTAAAACGGTGAAATATAACAATTATCAAACAAGCTAATAATATTATTTTGTGAGTGAACGTAAGAACTAATGATACTATTGTAATGAATGAAGCACAGAACGTGGAAAATCATATTTTATCTAAATTTATGTCATTGTTATTGTTACCAATATCAAAATAATAATGAAGTGCATCAGGACTGCCAAGTATGAAGAAAAAAATATTTTGCGTTTGGATTTTGTGCTGGTTGAGTTCAGTAATAAACAAATTTGTTGACGTTTACTCTATTAATTTAGTAATATCTGTAAATTGAGTTGTTTTTAATACAATATAGCCTATAATAATTAACGTTTACGAATACAAAGTATCGAAATTTGTTTACGGCGAATTTTCATTGCAGAAGACTACATAAAACTAGTTCGTATTGTTGTAAAATGTTAGTACCAACTTTAAAACTTGATTGCATAACAGTATGTAATTGATACAATGTAGACAGTGACATCTTTCGACTGAGAGGATCGGATTGAAACTGATAGGTCTTAGTACTTCCTGAAGGTGTTTTATTTATTAGCTCAGAACCCCTCAGTTTGCTTATTCCATTAAGTGAAATAAGATACTGTTTATATTAGACGGAATTAATGTAGAGAGTACATCCCTTGTTTATGACTGAAGTTCTGGAACACTGTTTTCCTCCGTATGTGTTATCTCTTCGAGTATATAGTACGCCTGTTTAATGTTTGACGTTCTCCTATTGATAGCACTCCAAGCAATGTGACGTGATATTTGAAATCACACCCCCGGTTCCCGCGTTTGTCCGCCTTCGCTTCCAGACGTGATGTCTTGAATAGACGAACTCCTACACAATATAAAACAGCTTCTTCAAATGGGGTAAATGTATTCACTTCCGACTCACATGGTTCGAGCTGACAGAGTAGGTCACGCTATGTTCCAGAGAGATTAGTTGATATCAAGAAACTTAATTAATGTTGTTTTCAGAGATAAATAGGCATAAAACGCATAATAAGACAAGTTTTTTTTATCGTTTTATGAGTCTATCGGCTTCATTGTAACATTCTTCTGTATGAAAATTATAAAACATGATATTTGCTGCTCTAATAGTTTTAATATACGTTTCGCAGTCAGTTGTTTAGGTCTAAATCTCTGTATTTACAGTAGGCAGTGGAATCTTGATTGCAGAAATCTGAGATAAGCTGAATAACGGAAATGGTTGCCTTATTTGAAATCCTATTTTCAGAAAGATTGAAACATTACAAAAACTATGAATTATTCAGATACCAAAATCCTGTTCCCCGTTACGCTATAATTTCTAAAGGAATTTTATCAATCACCGAATCAAATTAAAACCTGATAACCAAAGCTCGGAACTTGGGGACTTGTGTCTTTGCACGTGGCTAAACGACCGGACTTCAATGTAAACAAACTCCCGCTTCCCGCACGGAGGTACTGTCAGGTCTGCTAGAAAAATGATTACTGGCTGGAACAACATATTGATAGTATTATGGTAAGTCGAAACACATAATTTTATAGCATGTATAATAAAAATAAACATCAGCAATATATCAAATTTACTGTTCTGTTCTGTATATTTTATTACAGTGTATGACTACGAATATTCGAAGATTTTCGAACCCATAACTTCTTCGCCTGTTAGTTAAACATGATTTGAAACGAGAAAAACTTATTTCCACGTCACATGAAATGATGGGAGCAAACTTAAAATACTGAATGTTTTCACTGTCACTGTTTTTTGTTCGATCTCATATCTGAGAAGGATAAGTATATCCTAAATTTTTCTCGAAAATAGTTTTCAATTTGTGTGTCACTACTGGGGCAGGTCCCTCTACGACTTGATCCAAGGCTATGAACAAATTTTCCACCAATTTAAGGGACTGCAGTGTCTTTCAATGAATGCCGTTTCCAGCCTTTAGTTTGTGTGTGGCACAACTTACAAGATATAAGCTCTCCATTCGAAGAAAATAATGTATCTCCTCCGAATTCCTCCACGAAATTCTGTACCTAAAATTTAAAAAAATATATTTTCAAACTTCTATAATACCCATTCGAATAACACGTATTTTCTAATTTCTCTAACAGACCATTTATTTGTAATTCTCTGATTGTCATTGGCTTCAACATGACACAGTTTCTTCGTCCGTAGATGTGACCACTTTCTTAGTACATAGACTGTCCTTGAGCGCTTGCAGCGTGAGCTTTGTATACGTTGTACCTGTAACCTTACTCATGCACACGACACACAAGTCCCCAAGTTCCGAGCTTTACTGATAACATGTAAAACGTGCCGTAACAATGAGAAAAATGTAACTGAAACGTGCCAGTACTATCAACAAGGATTCATTAAATTTCCCTAAGAAAAAAACAATTTCTTTGAGTTGGATAAAAATTTCTGTTCAGACACACGTTTATAAATATGAAAATAGTGTTGAAGATTTACTTTAATGTTCTCTTAGCGTAAAATGAGTCATGTATATTCTTTGCTGATATATTAGACCTAGGTCTATATTATGAAACGTTGCGTAAGTACTAGGCCCTAAATACTTTTTGTTTTCTAAGAATCCATTGTGTAACCAATAATACGTACTGGTGAGTCATGTGACAATTGACATACAATGAAGTTGTGAGAAGAAACATATGTAATGTCTCGTTTAATAAGTGTGTTACTTGGCCCAGCAAGAACTTCCGTTTAGGGGTGGGGGTGAGTCCGGTAGCTCTGTCAGCAGGGGCAATCATGTGGAACTTTTACACCTCCTTGCTCAAACTGATGGCAATAATTTACACCATCATCTTCAGACTGTTACAGTGTTTTCTGCGAATCAAATGACATTCGGAATTACTTAATTGAATATGTTTTTGGCGTTTTGATTAATGAAATTAAAAAGGAAATTAGTGAATTGTCGCTGTGATCATGGATGATTCGACAGACGTGTCCAATAGGTCACAATTATCGACGAATTGAATTGAAGTACAAGTAGGCGCAACACAACTTCTGGTGGATCATCAAATACAGTACTTTCAGAAATTTTTTTCCAAATTTATTATTACTATTCCTATAATTCTATTATTCTTCGTATAATTCTGTACATAACATATTGTTTTTGGAAGGAATATATATATATATACATATACATATACATATACATATAAAGGGTGCGTCAGAAAGAACGGATGGATTTCAAACTATCGATACGCAACGAGGAGAGAGATATAGTGAGGGGGACCACGACTGTTGGGTCAGCCATAGAATGCAGTTTCAGTTGAGAATATGGTATTGGTCTGGTGTACAACGTGCTTTCTTCGTAGAGACATTTTTGAAAAATGAAGAGTCTGTGATCGCCACTCAGGACTCATTTCGACATCGGATGTCACGCTAGGATTCCAACTCGGAATACAATTTTGCGGTGGGTGGCTTCATTTCGTATCACAGGTTCAACATTAAAGAAGAAATCACCTGGACGAAATTCTATTGCACTGAGATTGTCCGAGGCTAAGGTAGGATCTCGCGCCCTGCGACTTCTTTCTTTGGGACCATTTGAAGGCGTAAGTTTGTAAACATCGATCACATACACTGGACGAACTGAAGACAGCGATTCGTGAAGAAATCGTGGCAATTGCACCAGCTATGACTGTGAAAGTGATGGCGAACATCAGAAAACGCCTCGATGCCTGTATTGAAAGCCAAGGACATCATATGGATAATGTTGTTTTCCATAAATAAACTGCATGTATTGGTGAATATGTTGATAACAATAAATTTTTGATTTGATGAATCTTTACAATTTTCTTGCCATGTGAAATCCATCCGTTCTTTCTGACGGACCCTGTATATATCGTAAAACGTTAGTTGAACGCTCGAAAGAAATTCATCTTCTCCTCGACTTATTATTTTCGAACCAGCAACACCCAGGAAATTCCACGCCTCGCCACTGGGAAAATCATTTTTCCGCTATCAATGTGACGCTTTCCGGGAATGAAAATTTGATTACACTTTTCGTTACTAGCTAGCGGTGGCGTCTGTTACTGATCTATGGGCAGCAAATTCCTACGTAGGCCTGTCACTAAAGACACACTGTGAACAGACATAGAAAATTTACTGCTTTCTGTCACTTTCTTGTGAGACACGAAAAAAGATTCTATTACGACTATATTAACAAGGTTTCCATAATGGGAAGTTATAATATACTAAAAATGCTAAATAGCCTTTATATTTTTAAATATAAGGTCAAATATTGTATGCGGTACAATAGGCCTACATATCGGAGCAAAAGCTACAGTAAATAACATTTGGGATTCATTTCTGCAATCATGTTTGGAACTGGAATTGATAAACTAAAATAATAAAAAAAAAAAAAATACTTTTGAAGTTAATATGTTGGCACAGGCAACATGATTCTTCCGAAACTCACACACAATTTAATAGCATAGCTTTGTCCCGCGCTAAACATTTTGAGAACGTCGTGTCTGTAAATCAGAAAATCTATTGAAACACCAACAGGAGCTATGCAACATTGTAATTTGTAAGATACACAAGAGAGAAGCTTAAAAAGGCACAACCTCAGATTTTCATTGCTTTTAGCGTAAAGCCATATCTCATTGAGACCTTCAATTGTTTTAAAGTAAATTATACTCCTATTACATCTTTGATAATAGTGAGTCATTTGTTTCAGTTCATTTGTTTTGTAAACAAAAGTAGCATCTTCTTTCTTTGTACAATATTATCATTGCTAACGGTTTTTACAAAAGAAATAGTTTTAAAATAAATTATATTCCTATAACATCTTTGATATTAGTGAGTCATTTGTTTCAGTTTATTTGTTTTGTAAACAAAAGTAACATCTTCCTTCTTTATACAATATTATCATTCCTAACGGTTTTTACAAAAGAAATAGTTTTAAAATAAATTATACTCCTGTAACATCTTTGATATTAATGAGTCATTTATTTCAGTTCATTTGTTTTGTAAACAAAAGCAACATCTTCTTTCTTTATACAGTATTATCATTGCTAACGGGTTTTACAAAAGAAATAATTTTAAAATAAATTATACTCCTAAGTTATAACATCTTTGATATTAGTGAGTCATTTGTTTCAGTTCATTTGTTTTGTAAACAAAAGTAACATCTTCTTTCTTATACAGTATTATCATTGCTAACGGGTTTCAAAAGAAATAATTTTAAAATAAATTATACTCCTAAGTTATAACATCTTTGATATTAGTGAGTCATTTGTTTCAGTTCATTTGTTTTGTAAACAAAAGTAACATCTTCTTTCCTTATACAGTATTATCATTGCTAACGGGTTTCAAAAGAAATAATTTTAAAATAAATTATACTCCTAAGTTATAACATCTTTGATATTTGTGAGTCATTTGTTTCAGTTCATTTGTTTTGTAAACAAAAGTAACATCTTCTTTCCTTATACAGTATTATCATTGCTAACGGGTTTTACAAAAGAAATAATTTTAAAATAAATTATACTCTAAGTTATAACATCTTTGATATTAGTGAGTCATTTGTTTCGTAAACAAAAGTAACATCATCTTTCTTTATACAGTATTATCATTGCTAACGGGTTTTACAAAAGAAATAATTTTAAAATAAATTATACTCCTAAGTTATAACATCTTTGATATTAGTGAGTCATTTGTTTCAGTTCATTTGTTTTGTAAACAAAAGTAACATCATCTTTCTTTATACAGTATTATCATTGCTACGGTTTTACAAAAGAAATAATTTTAAAATAAATTATACTCCTTTAACATCTTTGATATTTGATATTTGTTTTGTAAACAAAGTTACATCTTTCTTTATACAGATATTATCATTCGTAAACAAAAGTAACATCATCTTTCTTTTACAGTATTATCATTGCTAACGGGTTTTACAAAAGAAATAAGTTTTAAAATAAATTATACTCCTGTAACATCTTTGATATTAGTCATTTGAGTCATTTGTTTTGTAAACAAAAGTTACATATTCTTTCCTTATACAGTATTATCATTGCTAACGGTTTTTACAAAAGAAATAGTTTTAAAATAAATTATACTCCTATAACATCTTTGATATTAGTGAGTCATTTGTTTCAGTTCATTTGTTATGTAAACAAAAGTAACATCTTCTTTCTTTATACAATATTATCATTCCTAACGGTTTTTACAAAAGAAATAGTTTTAAAATAAATTATACTCCTGTAACATCTTTGATATTAATGAGTCATTTGTTTCAGTTCATTTGTTTCGTAAACAAAAGTAACATCTTCTTTCTTTATACAATATTATCATTGCTAACAGTTTTTACAAAAGAAATAGTTTTAAAATAAATTATACTCCTATAACATCTTTGATATTAATGAGTCATTTGTTTCAGTTCATTTGTTTTGTAAACAAAAGTAACATCTTCTTTCTCTACACAATATTATCATTGCTAACAGTTTTTACAAAAGAAATAGTTTTAAAATAAATTATACTCCTATAACATCTTTGATATTAGTGAGTCATTTGTTTCGTAAATAAAAGTAACACCATCTTTCTTTATACAATATTATCATTGCTAACGGTTTTTACAAAAGAAATAGTTTTAAAATAAATTATACTCCTGTAACATCTTTGATATTATTGAGTCATTTGTTTCACTTCATTTGCTTTGTAAACAAAAGTAACATCTTCTTTCTTTGTACAATATTATCATTGCTAACGGTTTTTACAAAAGAAATAGTTTTAAAATAAATTATACTCCTATAACATCTTTGATATTAGTGAGTCATTTGTTTCAGTTCATTTGTTTTGTAAACAAAAGTAACAACATCTTTCTTTATACAATATTATCATTGCTAACAGTTTTTACAAAAGAAATAGTTTTAAACTAAATTATGCTCCTATAACATCTTTAATATTAGTGAGCCATTTGTTTCACTTCATTTGTTTTGTAAACAAAAGTAACATCTTTCTTTATACAATATTATCATTGCTAACAGTTTTTACAAAAGAAATAGTATTAAAATAAATTATACTCCTATAACATCTTTGATATTAGTGAGTCATTTGTTTCAGTTCATTTGTTTTGTAAACAAAAGTGATATCGTCTTTCTTTATACAATATTATCATTGCTAACGGTTTTTACAAAGGAAGTAATATTCTTGATCTTATTGAGCCGGGAAAGAAATTTTAATTTACAGCCTCCCCTTCGTAGCTGTAAACAAATTAAATGTCATTGTATGACATTTGTTATGTGGAGGGATAAAAAAGACTACATCTGTCTCCACTTAACCTTGAGTGAATGGCATTTATGAATTGAGTTAACAAGGGCTTGAGTGCATTCAGAAACGAATTAAAAAAAAATCCCGTTTCAGCAGTTGTAAGTAACGTTTCTAAACGACACACCGTTTTTGTAAAAATGTTTATCATATTTTATTTACCTAATAGGCAAGTCGTTTGAGATGAATTGAGAAAATTATTTTAAAGTTCTTCAAATTACAAATTGGAAAACAGTTTTCCAACTAGATATATTGTGAGTTCAGAATGTAATAGTTTCCTTAGCTTTCAGTTCGGTAATAATTTGCGCAAAGATCCTCTCAGTCAGTTAGGTCTATGTGTATATAATATGTGTTGAGTTGTGTATTAAATTTCTCTCTTTTTTTAGGTCTATTTTTTAATTTTCATAATGTGCTTTTCTTGCAAAGTTGTGCCTAATTTTATTTTGTGTGTTTTAATAATGTGTGTGACGATTCTGGAGTGTGAACAATGGCGTTTATGTCGAATTTACGCTACAAAACATAAACAGATAATGTTATCGTGATGTGACGTAGAAATTATACAATTACATACACTTTTTTTCCTTGTCCTTTAAATTGAGGAGCAATAAAACCAACAGAAATTGCATTATCTCTGTTGACTTGCATTACGATTCTTGTTTTATATTTTTTCTGTATAATTATGATACAGCCTGTGGGAAGTAATGACTTCTCATCTGTGAGAGCAAAAGTGTCTTAAAGCTAGTTAATATGTATTCATTTAATTTCTCTACAACTATGTTGTTATGGTAACTACACGATTTCCAATTTATTATATTTTATATCAAGTTGCAACGCATTTTGATTGATATATGTATCATATATTTATACAGCGATGAATGCTTTATTTATTGCAGTTTGCGACTGATAATGACGTTTTAAGTTCACTTAGCAGTTAATATGTCAAGGACACGATGTAGTAATGCAAATGTGAATGGGTTTAAAGTGTGAGAGAGTCTCCATTAGTACATAACGTTCTCTTTCTCATACATTAATGTTTTAAAGTTAGAAGAATCTATATACGAATTAAATATCTAGACAAAGAATAGAAAGAAAAGGTTTTGACTCTTGGAGGAATAAATATTACGGTATGGGAATGTTATAAAAGGGTTTTAGTTGTGTGCTGCTTATCAAGTTATGGTTGCAGGTAGTACAAATAGAATATCTTGTATTATAATATAAACAAGTTTCTCGCAGTAAAAGTAGGCCTATGATGCTGACTCTTTATTGATGAAAATACTTCTAGATACACGCTGTATTTCGTCCTTATAGATAGAATTGAATCCTAGGCACATGGTCTGTTTCATTCAATTTAAGAACGACTGTCGTTTTAGAAGGCTTTAGTTTTAACAATTTAATTGCTTTCCAAGCTGATGTTTTGGATACACTTGCCTATTGAGCTAGTTTTCTCAATGATTTCGTGAGAAATTGTTTTAGTTTATAGTCTATATCATTGAGTTTTTCTTCAGTTACAGCATGAGTTATGTGCCTTCCTTTTCATTTAAAAAATGAGCCAATTTTCCTCACTTTTTAAGCCCAGGGAGTTCAATCAACTGTCCAAAAATTACTGTTTTAGTATGATGTAGACCTACTTTAATTTGTTTGTGTTTAATTGCGCTATTAAAATGCAACTTTTGGCAGCCTTCGAGATTCTACATATGGCCAGCTTATAAATGTTTGTAAAAACAAATGTAGTCATTCGTAAAAAATGAAGTAGGTCTAGTTTCTATTATTTTCGTAAATTTTACAGTTTATAGAGTTTTCCTGTGAATTTCAAGAATTTAGTAAGCCTATAGGGCGGCTAAATTAGTTAAATGCAAAAGAAGACATGGAAATACCATGATAAAAGAATTTAGATGGAAATCATTGGAAAACAGACGTAGGAAAACTTGGATCACATCATTGTAATAGAACATAAAATTTGTTTCATTTGTGTGTAGAGGTCTTGGACACTACGGGTGCTATGCATAGACATTTCGCTAGCCCGCGCTACGAGCGTGCTAAACTAGCCCCGGCTGTCGACTGGTTACTTGTACCAGGATTCATATCATATCGCTAACACTGGTTTATGATTACGAAAAACGTTAGTTCGCAGATCATCCACCGGAAGCCCGCACTAAGAATGTCTATGAATACTGCCCTACCAGTTTTGTTGTTTAGTAGAAGAAGAATTAATCAAATTTAGCAAAGCAAGTTAGCTCAGGAGTTCTATAAACTATCCAAACATTACTGTTTTAATATGATGTAGACCTACTTTCATTTGTTTGTGTTTAAATGCGCTATAAAAATGTAACTTTTGGCAGCCTTCGAAATTCTACATATGGCCAGCTTATAAATGTTTGTAAAAACAAAATTTATTCATTCGTAAAAAATGAAGTAGATCTAGTTTTTATTATTTGCGTTAATTTTACAGTTTATAGAGTTTTCCTGTGAATTTCATGAACAAATTGTAATAATCATTCAATATTAAAACTTTTGTTAATTATATGAAGAATTTTTTTTTAAGAATTGAGTTACTACAGACGTGGAGAAATTATTAGCAAAATTGAAGATTTTTATTATATATTTTTAGAAAATATGATTCTTCAATTTAGACTACAGTCGACCTTTTTGTGTATTTCCAAATAATTAGCCAAATTGAAGATTTGTATTGTATATTTTTCAAAATTTAACTCTTCAATTTGGACTACATTTGATATTTTTGCATATTTACAAATTATTGGCAAAACTGAAGGTTTTTATTGTATATTTTTACAAAATTCGATTCTTCAATTTGGACTAAAGTTGACATTTTGGATATTTCCAAATTATTAGCAAAACTGAAGATTTTTGTGTTATATTTTTACAAAATTTGGCTCTTCAATGCAGTTGACATTTTTGCTAATTTACAAATTATTAGCAAAATTGAAGATTTTTATTATATATTTTTACAAAACTTGACTCTTCAATTTAAACTACTGTTGACATTTTTGCATATTTCTGTCTACTGAAATGATGGAAATATGCAAAATTGTCAACTGCAATCTAAATTGAAAAGTCAAATTTGTAAACAGAATTATCATAAAAATCGTCAATTTTGTTAATAATTTGTACATGTCTGTATTATATAGCCCTACATTTTTATATTGGCAAGATTCTGAAGGATGTTAGGATGTATTATTGGTTTGTTGTAATATTTTGTGATTATAATTGCCATCGTATATATAAATAAATATATAGACATACATCTTTGAATCGGAACAAGACCTCAAGAAAACCAAGAACACGAAGAAGATAAGAAAGTGGAATAGAACAACAGAATACACAAATAATGTTCCGTAGCCTCTCCACTGTTCTTGAAGCATCGAATGAGCTTTGTTAGCCATGACATCTTTCACGGGAGTTGTGTATAATTGGCAAGAACATCATTAACGCTTCTACAATCCCCTATTTTCGTTATCTGTTTAGCTTGGCTAGTTCTCGGAACCATTGAAACATGTTCTGGAGAGCTGACTTCGTGTCTAATTATTTCATGTAATCCGTTCTGCTGTTCATGTCAGAGGTGTCTTATAACGTTTCTAGCACTCGCGTCTGTTTCTCTCCCAGAATGCCTTGCTTCTTACGAAGCCATCGTGTCCATTTGGTGGAATTCCTCTACCACTGTAGCTGCACAAAACAGTCGTATTAGTTGTACAGGGACATCATTTTATTTTTACTAACATTTTGAATATTAACTTGGTTATACCTCTGGATCAACGCCGTTTGCTACCCCCTTCCACGACTGGAGTTCGATGATACTGGCGTAATATACAAACAAATCACTTTACTAGGTATAGGAGGGAAGAAAAGTAATTCATCCATTTACATAAACTAGGAAATGTTGCGCCTTTGATTTTGATCATTTTCATTAGGTTTTGTTTAATCAAAATACAGTACAGTATTAACAATGAGTGTTTTTACTCACGAACTGAGCTGTCCATGTGGACGTATTCATTATGGAGTGTATATTATACTGTCTACAGCACATTAGCGTACAATATAGAGAATGAAGTTAAATTGAAAAATAATCATAATATGGACCTTTAAACACATTTTTGAAAATGGTGACCGTTCATTTCGATACAGGCTTCAGTTCTAATGTGCATATTATCGCACTATAGACTATTGTACCTAATCCCAATTACCAGTTTCGTTTTTCGTACTAGTAACTCATGTTGAAATAATTTTGTACCTACTCTATAAAAGAGTACCTTACGTACTGTAAAGTCAATCTTCACTTCTGCCCGATCCGAAAAGATAAAATTACTCAGACATACTATCAATTGTCCGTCCAAGTGGTTATGTCGTAGGGTCGTGACAGTTAACTACTTAACGAGGCCCTTTTATTTAAAAAGTAGTTCATCCATTTACGTAAACTAGGAAATGTTGCGCTTTTGAGTTTGATCATTTTCATTTTCATTAGGTTTTTGTTTAATCAAAATACAGTACAGTATTAACAATGAGTGTTTTTACTCACGAACTGAGCTGTCCATGCGGACGTATTCATCATGCAGTGTATATTATACTGTCTACAGCACATTAGCGTACAATATAGAGAATGAAGTTAAATTGAAAAAAATCATAATATGGATATTTAAACAATTTTTTTTTTAAATGGTGGCCGTTCATTTCGATACAGGCTTCAGTTCTAATGTGCATATTATCGCAATATAGACTATTGTACCTAATACCAATTATCAGTTTCGTCCTTCGTACTAGTAACTCATGTTGAAATAATTCTGTACCTACTCTATAAAAGAGTACCTTACGTACTGTAAAGTCAATCTTCACTTCTGCCCGATCCGAAAAGATAAAATTACTCAGACATACTATCTATTGTCCGTCCAAGTGGTTATGTCGTAGGGTCGTAGAAAGGGAGTAAATCACGTGACAGTTAACTACTTAACGAGGCCCTTTTATTTAAATAGTAGTTCATCCATTTACGTAAACTAGGAAATGTTGCGCCTTTGAGTTTGATCATTTTCATTTTCATTAGGTTTTTGTTTAATCAAAATACAGTACAGTATTAACAATGAGTGTTTTTACTCACGAACTGATGCGGACGTATTCATCATGCAGTGTATATTATACTGTCTACAGCACATTAGCGTACAATATAGAGAATGAAGTTAAATTGAAAAAAATCATAATATGGATATTTAAACAATTTTTTTTTAAATGGTGGCCGTTCATTTCGATACAGGCTCCAGTTCTAATGTGCATATTATCGCACTGTAGACTATTGTACCTAATCCCAATTACCAGTTTCGTTTTTCGTAGTAGTAACTCATGTTGAAATAATTCTGTACCTACTCTATAAAAGAGTACCTTACGTACTGTAAAGTCAATCTTCACTTCTGCCCGATCCGAAAAGATAAAATTACTCAGACATACTATCTATTGTCCGTCCAAGTGTCGTAGGGTCGTAGAAAGGGAGGAAATCACGTGACAGTTAATTACTTAACGAGGCCCTTTTATTTAAGTTATTTTAAACAGTTGTATAATATTACGTAGACGTCCAATTCCTAACAGAAATTAATGTTCTCAGAAAATAGCTAAGACAGCCCAGCCACTAGCTGGCGAATAAAAGCTGGTGGGGGAAACCGGGATACGACGTAGGCAAATGGACGACAGTAACTGTGCGAAAATGATTCAATATTGAAAGCTCTTTCGTCACTGGAAAACGCGAACATATTTTTGGAACGTACTGTTTACTATGACCGTAAGGCTACTATGACTGTATATGCGGTCTTGGATATGGAGGACGGTTGAAATTCATTAGTACAAGGGGTGGGAGTGAAGTATATTAAAAAACTCAGGTACAATAAAAATTGAAGTAAAAATAAAATGATGTCCCTGTACATTTGTCCATTCTATGGATATTTCGAAGGCAGGACAATTTATTTCGCCCATTCAAGTACAGTAGGTGATATTTTGATACGTGGTTATTGTGATTTTAGTGTTCAGTTGCGTTCTTTATTTTTCTTCGTATATAGGCACAATTTTTAAAGTGAAACTTCTTTAGGCGTGGTAAAGGTCGAACGCTGTGAAACAAAATTCTGTGACGGACGTTTTAAAAGAGTTTGCGTGTTTGTACGGGATTATATACCGGTACATTGCTATGTGTATAGTCCCAGCCTCCTTACTGTATATCCCAAAGGCGAAACCTAAACTTTTCCCTTCTACTATAATTATATGCTAGTAGATTACAGTGATTTTCTAGTTGTCAAGTTGAATTATCTTTTGCCAAATTCGTTTCGAATATTGGTACTGACATACAGCTACTACAGGGCGATTCACAAGGAAAGGTAAAAAATTTAGGATACGATATCTTAGGCCATTTTGAGTGAAAAAGTTCATATGAACATAGGTCCGTTTTCGAACGATGGCGGAGCTAAATGCATTTTTTTTTGGTAAAACGTCTCGCCCCAATGTGAATCAGACGTTACCATATGCTGCTGACGTGAGACAAGATCACCGATGAATGACGTAATATTGGAATCTGCATTGTGAGCGATGTAGATAAGAGAGGAGAAACAAACCTGGTGGTGGGACATTGCAAATGTCACAACAAATACGCTATCACTTATCGGTTCACAGCAGTTCAGTCAGTTACCTACAGTACAGTAGTTATACAGGTACAGTTATCGGAAGTGTTAAGTTGTGTTTTTCAAGATACCTTATAAATTTTTGACTGCAGAATACGCCGATATTGTGTACGAGTAAGTTTATGGTTTGTGCAATGGAAGTTCCTTGCGTGCCGTCGCTGAATATGAACGAGCTTTCCGAACAGAAAGGTACCATATCGAAGAGTATTTACTGTCTATGGGGTTGGATGAAAGACTTGGTATAGCAAAGGAAGGGGGAAACGAGAGAAGCGCTAATCGACCTATTTTGGATGCGGCATAAAGACAGCCACGTGCAACTCTCCCGAGCGACGAGCGCGATTCACGCCCGAGCGCAACAGTGCATTGCAGCAGAAGGAGGTACCTTTGAAAATGTGCGAAACATCGACCCCGACTTCTAGAATATTAGGTATGTATGCATAAGTGAATATAAACTTTAAATTTGTCCGTTATCTGTCTCTAAATGCGAGTTGGTACAATGGAATCCCAGAATTTTTTGTGAAATCAGAGAGCCATATCTCCGTAACCGTTCGAAAACGGACCTATATTCATTCATATGAACTTTTTCACTCAGAATGGCTTCAGAATTCACATCCAACATTTTTAAACTTTCCTCGTGAATCACCCTTTATAGTTATCTTCTGTTATGTTGGCAGCATCGTTTGCCTTTGGAGAAGCTGCCGACTTTAATGAAGCGAAAGTTATTAGAAAGATATTTGAAATTTGATCGTTATTAATAATATTAATAAATAATATACTAATATTTCATCCTTAGTGAAAGAGAATTTTTTCCCATTAACAATTTTTAGCATTTTTTCAGACCATATATATTTTTTTCTTATGTTGTTTGTATGATATCCATAAACCTGTAGATCTAATTTGTAGAATAGAGGCTCCAGAAAACACTGAAAAAACTTCACGTAAGTAGATTAAGTTGTTATTTTAGAGGAAAATGCACTTACGTTTGACAAATCTTAGCTTACGGATAACTGCATTTAAAAGAATGTAGCTATGAATTATATGCACTGTCATTTTTAAGAGATCATTTCAAGAACTTACTGCAGAGATATAACCCATAATATACAGGGTGAACCTAAGTAATGTCATTCATTTGAGGGGGTTATTCCTTGGAATATTTCAAACAAAAAAAGGTATAATACAATTTTTCTCGTTTCTGTATCCTTTACGAGATAAAAATTGTTTTATATAACACATTTCATAGAATATTTTGGTAACGGAAATGATTTAAATTTCAAAATGCTCAGTCAGTTTAAGAGAGCAGTGTAATTATGATAATAGATGATTGAAAGAATTTTAGTTTTGTCTTTTAAATGTGCAGAAATTTGATTCGAACAAATGGAACATTGTAAAATTCCTTTTTAGAATGAAAACTTACATTTGTTCGGATCAGATTTATGCACATTTAAAGGACAAATCTAAAATTCTTGCAATGTTTTAATTATCATAATACACTGCTCTCTTAAATTGACTGAGCATATTGGGAATTAATTCAGTAGATTTCTCAAAACACATAAAACAATTTTTATCTTGAAAAGGAAGCAAAAACGAGCAAAATTGTATGAATCTTTTTTGTGTGAAATATCTCAAAGAATAACCCTCTGAAATTAATTACATTACTTACGGTTTATAGTTTTAAAGAGCAAGTTTTGTATTTTTTTAAACACAAAATAAAAATTGGCGTTTTCACCTCTAAATCAGTGCCCAGTTCCCTTAAATCAAATAGAATGTTCATCAAATATTTGAAAAAACGTTTTATAAGCAATCAGTTTGGTTATGTGTAGGGCCTACTTCATTTTGGTAACTTATTTTACCTGTCAGAAACCAATTTGTTTCATTTTAAAATTCTGAAAAATATTTAGTATAAAACTGTTTAATTTACCCCTTAGTTTATCGTCTTTCAAGGTACCAACATTTAAAAATATTACTATACGTAATTCACAGCTTAAGTTTTCACTTTTACGGCGGGTGTAGCGTACATATCCATTTTTTAAACTAATGATGAGTGTCCATCTTTTATTGGGTCTTTCCGGGCTTTATTTTAATATGTTATCTCTATTTTAACTAATATTCTTCTGCCACTCTTAGTATGCGATTGTCCCATCCTTATCTTCGTCTATTAGTCGATTCACGTATCAGTTGAATTTTGCACTGACGTCTAACTAATTCCGTATGTGCCTATTATTATTGAAAGATTTGACAATAGTAATATACGTTACAAGAGCGGTATGTTGACGTTTTCATGGTCGAGGAAAAGATTGAAAGAGCGAAACGTAGTTGAGCTTTTTTAATTTCCGAGAACATGAAAACAAACATACCGCTCGTGTATCGTACATTATTTTGTGCGAAGATCGTTTATTACATACCTGAAAGAGGAATTTCTAATTAGTTGCAATGAAATCTCCATCTTGGTTTCTGTTTAATGACGGCAACTTCGGAACACCAAAATATCTTTCTTCAACATTGTTGCTATAAAATGTTTTCTGTGTTTACTATACTCCAGCAGGCCGTGATATACGTCTGTATTTTTTTTCCCCAGTCTATAAATGCGAACTTAAAACAAACGGTAAGGTTATGTAGTGATTTATTTTTCATTTTAATATTTTAACAATATTATTTATATAACATATTGCAGTAATAACATCGGTATCTAGAATCTTGTTGATTTTTTCACGGCTTCCTTAATGTTACTTGTATCAGGAATGCAATAAGTTTCGTGGAGTAGTAGACTTTACTTAATTTTTGCAAATATTTAAAAACAATAATTAACATTGCAATTTAGGCGAAATTGCAGTGGTAAGTTTCAATTTATAATTATTACTATGTTAAACGTCTCTAAAAACAATATGTTAAAAGCCTAAAGCAGTAAAATGAATGTGGCGCTTAAGCGGTAAGAAGAGGGAAATTGTTATGTGTGTTACGTTGGGAATTCTGAAAGTGGTATTTCACATTTACCGCGTATTGGTTCTGTGCGGAAAACAAGCAAATACGTACGATCTCGCACAAAATTTATCTTGTTTCTTTTTCCGTGTACTTTACTACAAAAGTAAGTGAACTACATGGTATTGTGAAAGTAGACATATTGACTCTCCATACATCATCTACCGGTTTCAGCAGCGTTCATTAAGTTCTGCTTGACGATCTCAAGTTGACAGCTGTCATTTTTCTAACGTCAGAAAATAATTGAAGACCTGTCAGTTTGACGATATATAATAGAATACTCAAGGAGGCCGTGCTTCTTCCTTAGGAGCAAAGATTGTAATATGGAGTCGCTCAGAACTCTCTGTATATCAAGGACCTGACCTTTTTCGCATTCTCTGGGGAAGAAGTTGGCAACACTGAGATTTCGGGTAGTCTTTTTTCGGTTTCTCAGTCACAAACTCAGAAAGGGAGTAAAAAAAAGTAAGAGAGAAAGATACGAGATTTACTTTGAAATCCGAGAATTGCAAGAAACGTCTTTATTCTTAGTATGTAATGTTAGGTTAGGTAAAAATGAATTTAAGGATTAAGTAAATATTATTACAGACAGGATGAGTACACCCTATTAAATAATTAGATAATAGAGCCAGACGGATCCTGTGGAATGACGCGATGAAAGAAGGGAAAATGGAAGGATAAATAATAATTAAAGTTACACGAAAACACGTCCTTGCAAATTAATTTGAGGCTGTGAGGAATAATGTATGTGAGCTCCAAGCCAATTGACCATTTTTCTCACCCCGTTTTTCACCTTTCCGCTGAAGGAAATAATAAAATTTTGGAGAGAGACCGAAACTGGACATAGCACAATAACTAACATATGAAGGAGCGGACCGTATGGGAAACCTGAAGGCACATTAGTGAATGGAGCGAGATGAACTGCATGGAAAACCACGAGACACGCAGCTCATTTTAGACTTCTGTTTCCATGGCACCACGAGTAACGTCAGAGTAAACCTTTCATTTCAAAACGTTCCTGTTTTTCTCTCTTTGTAGGTCGAGTGTAGACATTTCGCGTAAAATAATAATAATAATAATAATAATAATAATAATAATAATAATAATAATAATAATAATAATCATAATCATAATCATAATCATCATCGTCAGACGTAAATACAGGTGAGTGAAAAGTATGGAACAATTTCTTATTTATAATTTTATGAAGAAACTATTTATACAAAAGATGTACTGTAGGGTATCAAAGAAGGAATATTTTGAACATGTTTTCAAATACTATGCTTTTTATTTATAAAGAGTGTGCCAATGAGTCTGCTTTTAAAATAGCACCATGTACTTATTTCCAGATTTTGGATTCTCCAGGTCTCAGTACGTACAAAATAATATTTTTCTTTGTCATTTATAAACTATTCTTTTGTAAAAATTACCTCTTTCGTTGGCAATTGAATAAAGGAAAATAATTTTACTGTTTCAGTACACTAATTTGAGGAGTCTTTGGATTAAACAATTGCAGACAAAAGGTAATAGAAACAAGTGAAAAACTAATAAAACAATTGAATATCAATATTAATATTATTAAAACTTATAATTAAAAAAGACACATTGTAGGATATGCACCGTTGAAAATTAACTGCAATAGTAATGCAATAAATGGATTTTAAAGCAAGAAAACCCACTAAAACCAAAATTAGCATTGTTGTATTGTATCACGTGTTGATTTCAGTTCACAAAAGGTGCTCAAAATGGCCCCCATTTACTGCCAAAAATTCATAAATCTGTCTTTGAAATTGTTTAATTTTTAACTATTGTTATTCAATTGTTTTTATTAGCTTTGTTCACTTGTTTCTATTACCTTTTGTCTGCAATTGTTTAATCCAAAGCCTCCTCAAATTAATGTACTGAAACATTAAAATTTTCCTTTACTCAGTACACATACATATATTTTCAGTGTTTGTATTTGTTGTATTTATGTGTGGTATCTGATAGGATGGAAGAGAAGGTCTTCTGGCCTTAATTCTGCCAGGTTAAATAAATAAATAAATAAATAGATAGATAGATAGATAGATAGATAGATAGATAGATAGATAGATAGATAGATAGATAGATAGATAGATAGATAGATAGATAGATAGATAGATAGATAGATAGATAGATAGATAGATAGATAGATAGATAGATAGATAGATAGATAGATAGATAGTAGATGGATGGATGGATGGATGGATGGATGGATGGATGGATGGATGGATGGATGGATGGATGGATGGATGGATGGATGGATGGATGGATGGATGGATGGATGGATGGATGGATGGATGGATGGATGGATGGATGGATGGATGGATGGATGGATGGATGAATAGATGAATAAATGAATAAATGAATAAATAAATAAATAAATAATTTAATTAATTAATAATACATTGTCATCAAAAGAGGTAATTTTTACAAAAGAATGATTTAAAATGACAAAAAAATATGATTTTGTACGTACTCAGACCTGGAGAATCCAAAAATGGAGAAATAAGTACAAGGTGCCATAAAAACCTCATTGGCACATTGAAAAGCATAATACTTGAAAATATGAACAAAATATTCCTTCTTTGATACCCTACAATTTTTGTATAAACAGTTTCTTCATAAAATTATAAATAAGAAAATTATAAGCATTATTCCATACTTTTTCCTTACTCTGTATAATGAAATTATTAAACTCTATCATGATTATAATAAATTATAACTTTATATTTGATTGCGTCCGTAAGAAATCGCTTAGTCTGTTCTTAAAAGTAGTTATTGTCTGGCAGCCCCTAATTTTCTAATATAGAGAATTTCATTCTGAGACAGTAAAAATAAAAAATTGATTTGATTTGAAAGAAAAGCGTCTAAGAATGTCAGGAACTATACTAACTCTGCCATAATTTCACCATGAAAATAGCCTACTCCATAATCCACAATAATCTGTGAAATTAATACAGAAGGCTACTGGAAACTATTGCCGTGTCATATTTCTAAGAAATCTCACTTCTATTTTTGCACAGAAAACCGTATAAAACCCTTTAAAATGGTGCTTATACGCGAGTCTTGATAGAATTCAAGAAGATAATGATCTTAATTGTATTTTATGAATGCTGTTTACTTCTAAATCAACTCTGATACTGAAGATAAGCTTTCAAGTGGATAAAATTGCATAGAAGACATCGAGTGTATAAGCAGATTGTGATAGAAGGAGGAATTTGTTTTGCTGTTAAAGCGTTCTGTTAACATGCGAGTCTGTATGCAGTGAAAAACGGGAAATGTCAAGATGAAAAATAGCGAGACTGTGCGAATAAAGGCATTCAGTTTCTTAACATCGTGCCAACACAAAAACGGTTAAAAACAGGGATTACTTTTTTCTGCTACGTGTACTCTTTCGCGATTTCTTCGTTTTAGATAAGGAGCTGTTCAAGTAAAATAAAGACAGCATTCAAGGTTGCCAATGGCAACGACGGTTTTGATCTATCGTCTTTTATTTAATGTGTGTCGTCTTTTATTTCTTGCATTTCCTTTCAAAAGTAGCGGTAGTTTAATGTGTAAGGAAGGATAAAGATGGTAATGTAGAAGTACCAGGTTCAAATTAATTCTTCATCATTTCTCTCTCTTACCTTAAATATTTATATCTAATGAGTTAAGTCTATAATACTTCAGACTCACGTTGGAATATAATAATTCTCGATTTTCTATTTTCCATTTAGTAAGATTTTAATACAATATCACCGTAAAACAAACAAATGCAACTTGACAACAAAACAGTGCCGAAAGGTAAAAAAATGCAACGCGAAAATATGGGATACGTTCATTTCTATGTGGAACGGAGTAAGCGCAGTCGTTTTTAGACGTTGACTATCATCTTTGCAGGGTATGGATGCTTTCTTTTTGTAACTATGTTCGAATGAGATGGTAACCTGTAATCAGTGGCGTATGCAAGGAGGGGTTTACGGGGTTTGAACCCCTCCTTGAACCTTTAAAAAAATGTATATTTAGATTTGAGTTTTCCCTTCTCTAATTTCTCTAATTTTTCACTCAGAGTAACAAAATCTACATCGACATAAGGCATAGTCCTCCTACACCTTTAATATATTCATCATGCCACACCGCCATTAAGTATATGAAAAAGACCCAACCCCACTTGATTAATAACTATAAAAATATTTGATTTTTAATAATATTATTATCTTACGTAAGTTTTATAGCTTTCATTAACATATACTATATATACTATATAGCCGCCACTCAGTAAAATATAGAAATCAAAATCTAATTTAAGTTATTCTCTACATCTACTTAAATAACCCCAAAACGTTTCACTTTCATATCATCAATATAGCATTAATATGTATAATTAATGAAAAATAGTCACCTCATGGCATTAACTACAATAATATTTCATTTCTAATGGTAATAATGTCATCAAACCACCTCAAGTTTTGTAGTTTTTAATATCCAATACACAGTTGTACCCAGAAAATTAGGACACCGCAGAATCGAACCTGTAAATTATTTTTAGTAAGTTAAGTTTTTAATAACCAATTTAATTTGAGCTCTAAATATATCAGAATTCTTGCAGATCATGGCCTTCGTATAATATTGTTTACTGTAGTGTGTGTTTTGTTTTATTCTGAAATGCAAGTAGCTAGTTTAGTTAGTTCTCAAAACTGACGACAGATGGATTTTGTAAAATAGGAAAATTATGTTGAAAAATTGACATTTCACTGAAAACTACTATTTTTCTGAAAAACTTTGGGTTCCAAGCTCCAAAATGAGTCGTCATTTATTAAAATTCGTTCAGCCGTTTTCTCGTAATTTCCATTACCAGTTCAAATTATATACAGGGTGTAACAACTTTAATGTTTAGAATTTCTGGAACATGTTCCCTGACATGTTCTACGTCGCTTAAACCTAACATACCTATATCCTAAGTTCTATAGGTTTGGAGTATTTGTACCCCAAAGTTAAATTTTTGAGTTTAATTTTATCGCTGAATACTGAAAGAAGTAACACCAATTTCCGAAAGTGACATGTCTTTGTCATTATTTTTATTAGTACCATATTACATTTTAATATCAACTACTTGTGAGTATGAAATAAGCAGTGCAAAGTTGAAAAAAAAAATGTCCTTAAGATTCCAAACACTGTACTTCTTGAAATTTGCCAATAGGCACGTGAAAATACCTGTGCACTAGGAATCCTACGATTTGGGAACCGTGCTTGATATGCCAAAACAGCTGCTGTTGCATTGCCATCACACAGTCCATACACATAAACTATGTCGGCGTATTCCTGATGTGTGTACACAAAAGGCATGTTTTAATGGTCAAAACTCAATAAAAGGACTAGTCACAATACGGTTTATTTTTCTCACAACTGTTATTTTAAACTGTAGTCTGTTTCGTTTCCTTAGCAACCTAAACGATTTTAATTTAATTTCTCTTAAAAGTAAAATTTCCTTCATTCACTGCTTTTCAAATGTTTCTTATGTATCTCTACTTAGTAATGCCATAAAATAGGCCTTGTATAAACGGTATAATGCTTGGAGTTGCAAGAAGTTCAATTTTTTTCCAGCTCTGTTATCTCTGTAACCTCTCAATTTCGGATATAGGTATGTTAGGTTTAATCAACGTAGAGTGTGTCAGGGAACATGTTCCAGAAATTCTAAACATTAAAGTTGTTACACCCTGTATATAGATTGTTAACGTTATTCATTTTTCTCGTTTTGTCAGTGATGTGTACGGAAATGTATTGAAATCAATGCTGCGTCAAAATTCTTTGAAGTTTTGTCACTGGTTGCTTAGAAACCGTGTAAAATTAATTGCAGAATATTTTAATGGAAAGCTACTGTTAAGAAATTCTGTTTATATTGCTAATCGAAATAGTAATTAGTTGTGACACAAAAGAAACAATTTGGCAGCGAAAGCAATACATCGAAGACTTGAAGCCGTGAAATTTGTATGTTTTAGTGAAAGGAATTCATTTACTCTCGATCGAGCCGTGCTTTTTGGTGAAACACTTCAATATTACTCTCCCAGGAATCCAGCAAGGAAGTCTTAGAACTCATTTGCCTTGTGAAACGGTAGCGGTAGCAGTTCTGTTTGAAATGTCACCTGGCACATCAAAGAGGGCTTTGTACGCGTGGATGTTGCTTAGTTACCTGCTGGATAAAATGTCAAAAACAAGTTGACTGTACACGGACTGGAAAAATCTCTGTACCCGCTCTTTTTAACTCCATTTTAGGAATAAAAATAACACATAAAGCTGTCTCCCGTTGTTAGAACGTCAAACGTTTGGAGTTTTTATCCTGTGATGTGTAGACATAAAGAGTTTTAGTACGAGGAAAAAGAATCAGAGTTCATTTCTTTAAAGATAAATATTTTTCATACCGTGTTACGTGGCAAACTTGACCACTTTTGAAATATAATTAAACGTTGCCACGTTTGGCCATGTGACAAAAAAAGTGTCACAAAGTTAACACGTGCCTTACTCACTGATACACTTCATAAAAATTCAGATATTGCAGTTAATAAATGATTCTTTTGTATTTTAACGTAGAATAAGTTAAGTTGTTGTTCACAATGGGTACATAGTGGAAAACAACAAATATACTGAATAATTTACCACATTATGGTAACTATGGCTTCATTACAATACTGAAAGTGAAGAATTTTATTATTAATATCATCTGGAAATTGTTCCGCAATACCAATGATTATGAGTACCAATCAGGAGACCCGGGTTCGAGCCCCGGTACCGGTTTGGTTTGAGTCTCAATGCAAGAAAATCACAAGCAATCCTAGTGGGACATCAACGTCTGTTATGCAATTTCTGCTCTTCCAGTCAAGGTAAACGACACAATAATCCCTTTTGCTTCCTTTGTTAAAAACCTTGGAGTTTGCTTTGATAAGCATTTAAACTGGAATAACCAAATAACTCATACTACCAAAAAAGTACTTTCCATACTACATTCCTTAAACAGCATTCGAAAATTCCTCCCGCTATCACTCAAGAAAATACTAGTGGAAACACTAGTAATGCCCCACTTCGATTATTGTGATTCCCTACTGACTGACCACAATGCCAACCAGTCGCAAAGATTACAACGTGTTCATAATTCTTGTGTTCGCTTCGTCTGCGATCTCCGTCGCGCTGACCACATTACCCCATCCTTCCAAACTCTAAACTGGCTACGGCTTAACGAACGTAGAAATTTTCATTCTCTTGTTCTCCTTTTCCAAGTCCTTCAGACTTCTACACCTACCTACCTAGCCTCCCGTTTCAATTATCTGTCATCATATCATAATCTCTTCACACGCACGCAAAATAGCCGCATGCTAGCCGTACCAACACATAAGACATCATCGTATTCATCATCATACACAATCTCGCTCTCACGCTTGTGGAATACCCTACCCAGTGACATCAGAGACTGTCGGAATTTAGTAACGTTCAAAAGCAAACTTATTAAGCATTTTCTTACTGCGTAGAGTAGGTTTAATTTTTAATTAATCAATAAAAGAAATGCTTTTCTCTTCTTAACTTTTACAATAAACTGTCTAGCCTTTATTAATCAATTAATCTTTTAGTACTTTGACTTTTATTGTATTTGTAAATTTAATATTAATTGTAATTATAATTGTAATTGTATCCTTAATATTGTAGTTGTAATCCCCTGGTAGAGGGGAAGAGAAGGCCTGATGGCCTTATCTCTACCAAGTTAAATAAATAAATAATAAAATAATAAATATGGAAGTTTCTCTTAAAATTAATAATATATCAATTAATGTAATATTGAAAGTATTTTCTTATACAAACTGCAGTAGGCATAAATTGAATATGCGAAATGCCGTGCAACAAATTTAGATAGGCTAAACATGAGTATGTGAAAGAATAATAGGTGAAAATAAAGTATGTTAAAATTGAGTATCTCAAATGTGTATATGCCAATTTTTGTATACTAAGTGACATGGAATCTTTGTTATCTTATGTTCAACGTTGTTTATGTTTCTAAATACAAAATAAATGTATCCTTTTTTTGTCTTATTTTGTAAATCATGTCGCTATCTTTCTCAGTGGGGTCGCGATCCCCACTTTGGGTACCACTGGTTAAAGGGATAGAACGTTGTGTCATGCGTCAGGCATCAGTAAACAGCCATAACTCGGGAAGACACATCGTATAGCATCCGTTTTGGTGTCAATGTTACAAGTTATGCTAAAATAATAGTCTACAAATTTGTAAAGTGTAGAGAAGTTTGGACGAAATTTGAAATAATTGTGTTCAAAAGCTAGTTTCAATGAAATATCGAAGTAATTGATTATCTAGAGGACTTACTCATGTTAATTATGTAAGTCTGTGCGGCTTACAGCTGTTTCGGTGCTTCATCACACCATCCTCAGAGCCTACTAGATCTCGGCGTCATCTCGAACTTCTCTGCCTGTTATGTGGGTGCGTTTGATTGTTGAAAGGTGTTGAAGAGTGGAGTCAAATAGTGTGTGTGTACTGAAATTGATCTATGTGTTGAGAATTTGATCGGGGTGTGTTTTAGTGTGTTTATATATTTCGTATTGTTCTAGTGTGTTGAGTTTTTGGTTCTTGGGTTGTATGTGTAGGATTTCCATGTCCGTATTTATGTTATTGTATGTATGGTTAGCATTGGTTATGTGATCAGCGTATGTAGATGTATTGTGTCCTCTGGTTATTGCTTTAATGTGTTCTTTGTAGCGTGTTTGGAATGATCTGCCTGTCTGTCCAATGTAGAACTTATCGCAACTATTACCTGTGAATTTGTATACACCTGTTTGGTCGTATTTATTTGTTTGTGTTTTTTGTGTGGTGAGATGTCTTTGTAGTGTGTTTTCTGTTCTGTATGCTATGTTGTATTTCTGTTTTCTGAATGAAGATGCGATCTTATGTTTGCTTTTGTTTTCATATGTTAGTGTGATGTATTTCTTGTGTTCTTGTGTTTTGCGTGTTTGTTAAGTTTTTGTTTTGTCTTTCTTATGCGGTTTTTTATTATGTCTAAGTATCGAAGAATTTATTATAAAATCATATCATAGACGTATCTTAGCCAATATAAAGCCAATATAAAATCTCGTAAAAACGGACGCTGTAGTTTCTTTTTATCTTAGCGAACACCTTAGTCGTATTCTACATAGATTGCTAATTTTGTTCAGAAGTTATATCAATTCCAACTATGTTCGTTTCTTTATAATAATCCTGAATGTCATACTGCAACATTTTATCATTTGACCAGGTCGTAACTCGTATTTCTTGTCGAGTTCTTTGTAAACATAGCCTGATTTCTTTTCCTTGTGAATCTCTTTGCTCTACATGTCTCTGTCTTGCTCTCACTAGCTAATTTATCTCGAGACAAATGTCAGAGCGTGAAAAAACATTGAGCTGCAGATTGGAGTTTAATTACAGTATTCCCATTAAAACGTAATTGCTAAAACATATGGGCGTGTACTGTGTAGATCCGTAACAGCGTGGGTTTGAATCCAGTTACAAGTGACGGACTTCAGAGTAGCCGTGATTCCTCAGCCCACTTGCATTCGTAATGACCCCGGCGCTCGCAGTTGGAAGTCCATCAAAATCCGAGATAGTAAATTAAGCCTGACAGCTGGATCAGATTTCAAACGCGATAGTCATCTGTTAAATGTTAGGAAACAGTTTTCCGTAACAGAGACATTATCAACACTTTATTTAAAAGACACGTTATAGAAAGGAGGGAGTTCGGAACGAAGGGAAGAAGACGTAGAAATATACAGAGAAGCAGTGAGAGAGTGCGATAAATAACAAAATAAATAAACAGTAACAGATTGAAAGAAAAAAGATATCGAAGAGGCGTACAGACGAACAAGTGGATATGAAAGATTTAGGATTGTGTGAAGAAAGAAAGGAGGGAGGAAAGACGAAAAAGAAAGAAAGGAGGAAAGAAAAAAGAAAGTGCGACAGACAAATAAAGAAAGAAAAATAGAAAGAATGGAAGGAAGGAAGGAGGTAAGACAAAAAAGAAAGCAATAAAATTACTGGGTGCATGGAAAGGTAAATAGAAACAAATGTGGCTAGAAAATGTAACGGTAAAAACTAAAAGAAAATAAGCACAAATAGGAGATAATGGATTTTGCTGTATACTGTTGAAAGTTATAAATAAATAAATGAATGAGCGAACGAACGAATGAATGAATGAATGAAGGAATGAATGAATAAATGAATGATTAAATAAATAAATGATTAAATAAGTAAATGATTAAATGAATGATTAAATAAATAAATAAATAAATGATTAAATAAATAAATAAATGATTAAATGAATGATTAAATAAATAAATTATTAAATGAATGGTTAAATAAATGAATGATTAAATAAATGAATAAATGATTAAATGAATGATTAAATAAATAAATAAATGATTACATGAATGATTAAATAAATAAATGATTAAATGAATGATTAAATAAATAAATGAATGATTAAATGAATGATTAAATAAATAAATAAATAAACAAATGATTAAATGAATGATTAAATAAATAAATAAATAAATAAATGATTAAATGAATGATTAAATAAATAAATGATTAAATGAATGATTAAATAAATAAATGATTAAATGAATGATTAAATAAATAAATGATTAAATGAATGATTAAATAAATAAAATTGAATGAATTAAATAAATAAATGATTAAATAAATAAATGATTAAATGAATGATTAAATAAATAAATGATTAAATGAATGATTAAATAAATAAATAATTAAATGAATGATTAAATAAATAAATAAATGATTAAATGATTGATTAATTAAATAAATAAAAAATGATTAAATGAATGATTAAATAAATAAATGATTAAATGAATTAAATAAATAAATAAATGATTAAATGAATAAATTAAATAAATAAATGAGTAAATGAATGATTAAATAAATAAATGATTAAATGAATGATTAAATACATAAATTATCAAATGAATGATTAAATAAATAAATGATTACATGAATGATTAAATAAATAAATGATTAAATGAATGATTAAATAAATAAATGATTAAATGAATTATTAAAGAAATAAATGATTACATGAATGATTAAATAAATAAATGATTAAAAATGATTAAATGAAATAAATGATTAAATGATTAAATAAATAAATGATTAAATAAATAAAAATAAATGATTAAATGAATGATTAAATAAATAAATGATTAAATGAATGATTAAATGAATGATTAAATAAATAAATGATTAAATGAATGATTAAATAAATAAATAAATAAATGATTAAAAATGAATGATTTGAAATTAAATAAATAAATGATTACATGAATGATTAAATAAATAAATGATTAAATGAATGATTAAATAAATAAAATTAAATGAATGATTAAAGAAATAAATGATTAAATGATTAAATAAATAAATAAATGATTAAATGAATGATTAAATAAATAAATAAATGATTAAATGAATGATTAAATAAATGAATAAATGATTAAATGAATGATTAAATAAATAAATGATTAAATGAATGATTAAATAAATAAATGATTACATGAATGATTAAATAAATAAATGATTAAATGAATGATTAAATAAATAAATAAATGATTAAATGAATGATTAAGTAAATAAATAAATGATTAAATGAATGATTAAGTAAGTAAATAAATAAATGATTAAATGAATGATTAAATAAATAAAATTAAATGAATGATTAAATAAATAAATGATTAAATGAATGATTAAATAAATGAATAAATGATAAATGAATGATTAAATAAATAAATAAATGATTAAATGAATGATTAAGTAAATAAATAAATGATTAAATGAATGATTAAGTTAATAAATAAATGATTAAATGAATGATTAAGTAAATAAATGATTAAATGAATGATTAAATAAATAAATGGTTAAATAAATAAGTTAAGAAAGAAGGAAATCAATTAAGAATGAAACAATTCAACAAAGAAGAAAAATGGAGAGAAATAAAGAAAGATAAAAATAAACAAACATCAGGTGAACAAAGACAATTTACTTCACCTTAAAAGCGAAAGTACCAACATGTTCTAAAATTTCATTATTTGGGAGTATTCTATCTCTCAGGTGCTCCTTTCCATTTAAAAACTTAGTACGTTGGTTTTTATGTTAATATTTTGAAGGTGTATTGCCATAATACCTCATTTATTACGTAGACAGCTCTTTCTAGTACATATCTTCATTACTAGCAAAGCCTAGGTGTTCTCCTGGAAAGAAGATAGCGTAGAAAAGCGCCACTCCTATATAAAACTTGAAATTTATTAACCGTTCTTTCATACTTTAGACTATAACATGAAGATTAAGAAGTACTTTTGCACGAGAGAACAAGTTGCTAATCGATATGAGAGAGTTGCAGAAAGTGGCGAGAGTTTAGGCCTGGTTTGTATTCTTTATCATCGTTAAAGCCTAAGGTGACTAAGAGAGGCGGGGTAGCTGACACGAAGGAGAAGACGAGAATCGCATACGAAACCTGTTGAAAACTGAATGAAAGAGGCCATTATATAGTCGAGACGCGCCCGAGGGAATAATGTTACATCACCTGACTCGTCATTTGTTTTAATGCCTAGCAACCAGTAGTAAGCCAGCAATCGTAGCTGGGCTTAGGAGGCGTTGATTTCCATGTGAACATCAGTTCAACGTTATAGGATTTATGTTAGTCGTGTAATATCGTATGGAAATTAAATGTGGGCAACAATTGAAAAACAAAAAGAAATACAGGCTTTAGAATTGAGATTTTGAGGACTGTAAAAGGTTGCATAGACCATATAAGAAATTGAACAATTACAAAAGGCCACTGACTGAGTCTAGAATGAGTTAGCGTTTCTCCAGATCCCGGGCGTGAGTTCGCATCCCGTTTGGACTGATTACCCAGCTAAATTCTTTTATGAAAATTGAAGGCGTAACCCCATAGCGAAACCTTTTAGCCATCTCGCTAACACTAATTCTGTCGGCAATTATATAAACATTGATTTGATACAGTATCATTGAATAACCGATCAAAAACAAGTACAACATACCTATATCGAAAAATAAATATTTGTTACGAACAATAGATATATACCGTATTTTCCTATAGTTTGACGCCTTTCGTAGTAATTAATTTTCTTTATCATGGCGCCAATAATATTTCTAGTTACGATTTGTTTTCTTTAAGTGTTCATTCAAAAGACAGTCATTTGTTACTCATCCAAATAAATTAAATTTTAGACACTTTTTACTTTCTGGCGTGCACATAATAGTTATTTATGATACTTACAGAAGTGTTAAAACATTATTAAATTTTGTGAGCACGGATGTGTGCAAAACGATGCCATGAAGTTCATGTGTAGGAAATCTGCAAACAAAATAATATCACTTTTAATACCAATATTATTCACTGCTTTTAGACAGTTTTCACTTAAAGTAGGCCATGCATCGTTTGTCAACTCTTCGAACAAATGAAAGTTGTTTGTTAGTGCAGAACATTGGAAAACCTAACCTCAACTGTTTTAATATTTGTACTGTTACTGCTATTAATTCTTTAAGCGCTTCTACACTTGGAATTACTATAAATAATTATACAACAACAATATTCATATTAATATTTGTTCGAATTTGCAAATAAAATTGAGAATTAAGTAATTAAATCTAGGCGTTGTGAAATGTAAGCCTTGCATCGTTTGTCAACTATCTGAACAGTTGAAAGTTGTTTACTATCTAGTAGTAATTACACAGTCTAGTATATATAGTCACGAAGCTCAATACGTAGGAAATATGCATCCATAGATAGTTGCTAACCACTAGGATCGCTACTATCGCTTCATCACAGACAATGCGAAATAGTACCGGCACAGTCTATTGTTCCTAGTACCCTCAACAACTCAAGCTTCGTGACTGTATATACTAGACTATGGTAATTACCTAAAGGAGGAGTTTTTAATAATTCCAAAAGTTACATACTTTGTTTAATTTACTTACTTTTGTATGATCTTGTTTATATTCACGTTGCTATGAAATAAATTAGCTATCTATTTACAACTTTTACATTTTAATTATACGTATGGTAATTAATTTTGGGATACCCTTATCGTTCTTTTTGCCCTTTTCTCCTTAAATTCTTTCCCTTTTTTACATTTTCCTTTCTCTTCGTCCTCGCCTCTTCTTTTTTTTTTCTTTTCCTCACCTTTTCTGTTTTTGTTCAACTCTTCTTTTTGACTTCTTCTGTATGTGTGCACACTTTATGCCCGTCGTACAATAGTAATACAATATTGTATTTTTATTCAGCGTCGAAATTGAAGGTGGGAGAGAAATGACCACCAAATTTTGCCCCTTAGCCCTCTATCAGGGTCAGAGTACTTTTGGTAATCCGTGGCGCCACAGCTCTTGAAGGACCCAGCCGGCTGCTCGCTTCACATGCCGAAGCAGAGGTGGACGATAATCCAACCAGAATGGAGGTATCGTGTGGTTAGCATGGTGATCCCCCCAAGCGTTATAGCTGGCTTTCACTACCTATCGTAGCTCCCCAAGTGCATCACGATGCTGGGTGGGCACCAGTTCCATACACTGGCCGAAATTTCATGAAACAATTTCTTTCCGCATTAGGAACAGAATACTTTTACGTACCGTAAATATACGACACGGTTTTCCTCCCAGATTCATTTCCCTTCCGAAAGAAGTCCTGCGAATGATTTTATCGTCCTTGGCCGGTTTTGAACTTCGGAACCTCGGATCAAATGGTGACGATTCTACCACCAAGGACAGGACAGTGTGTTGGTAAAATAAATTTCTAATGTTGAAGGACACGGGAAAACCTCCAAGAAAAACACTAATAATCCGAAATTGTCTTTCAGAAATATTACTTCAGTCTACTTCGGCGTAGCTCAGTCGGTTAAGGCGCTTGCCTGCCAGTCTGAAGTTTCGTTTGGGTGCGAGTTCGATTCCCGCTTGGGCTGATTACCTGGTTGGGTTTTTTTCCGAGGTTTTCCCCAACCGTAATGTGAATGCAAGGTAATCTATGGCGAATCCTCGGCCTTATCTCGCCAAATATCATCTCGCTATCACCAATCTCATCGACGCTAAATAACCTAGTACAGTAGAACTTGGTTATAACGACATCCAAGGGACCTTAAACATTATGTTGTTATAAACGAGTGTCGTAGTAACCGAGATTCACATTATCAATCTAGTGAGGTGGAAAATGAAAAATAACAAATTTAATTAGACTTATTTTAGATTTATGTATTGACTTTTAAGCCTACAATGAATATAATAAAATACACGTAGGCCTATTATAAATACAGTATTCTGTATTAAAACAGTTTATTCAGTACTCACCAACTACTTTACATAGAAGTGAAGTAATCAGTCATTTTACTCTGTTGTCTTCTACTTGGCCAATACACACTTTCTAGGGCTAAATTACGTTCTTTGTTCATAATTTCAGTTGCAATTTCACTGCCCCCTTCCCTAGCTTCATAGAACACGTTCATAATTCTAATGACTTCTAAAGCGTCACTCACTTCTTTTAGTGGCCATACTGCATTAAAATGCGTGCACTTAGTGAAAACTTCCTGTCGAAACTGATCTAATACTGCATGAATTCTGCACACCTTAACACCAAATTACCTTTCGTCTCGTTTCTCTTATCTATACCCTAACCACGACGTAAATACCAGATCACTTATCTGTGGCACACTAAGTATACCTCTTCATAGAACATCTTGTTATTCATCTCTTTTACAATATCCACCTCGCGTCAATGGAATTCCTTGTCACAAAGTATTAGGGGCTGCAAGACAATAAACACCTTTAAGAACAGCTTAAAAGATAACCTTATTAGCATTTCACTCCAATCATACTGATTTAAACTATCACTGACTACATTGTTACTTTTTTCTTTAGACATCATCCTGATTGTGCTGTATTTTAATTGTCTCAAAATAATCTCTTTCTATTATCTAATATCATTTGAAATATATTAACATTCTATCTATTTTAGTTTAATTCTGCTACACAGTTTATTTCAGTGTTTAATTAATAGTTCATAGTATTTTGTTGTTTAATTCGTAAATAACTCTTGTATACATGTAACTCTCATCTAAATCAAATTGTTGAATTCTTTGTAAGTTCATGCATATGTATATAGACTTTTTGCTGGTTGAGTGGAAGAGAAGGCCTTACGGCCTTAACTCTGCCAGCTAAAATAAATCATTATTATTATTATTATTATTATTATTATTATTATTATTATTATTATTCCGCATGAATTCGGGCAGGTTACAATGGGGTGGGGAATCCGCCTGCATTCCAGAGGTCTATGACAGAAGGAGACTGTAAAGAATTTGTCAGGGTCAGATTTCAACAAAATATTTCTTAAAATACTTAGAAAATCTTATGCCAAACTGAGTTTGAAAATGACGTTATATGCGAGGTAGACGCATATACGTTTGTCGTATTAAGCAAGGTAGGAAAGCATATGTCTTGTGGGGAATTAGTTGGGACCACAGAATATTTGACGTTATAGACGAGGTGTCGCCCAAAACGAGGTCGCTGTAACCAAGTTCTACTGTAGTTGATACAGCGTCGTTAAATAACCAACTAAAATAAAAATAAAATACTTCAAACTCGAGTTTCCCGATGTAAATTCTCGCTCTAACAATGGTTCACCGGAGAGACTATGAGGAGAGATTGGAAGTAGTGACTGCTAAAGAAGGGTCCCTTTCCTTGCGTGCAAGGTGCAGTCTTAACAGCATCTCATTTCTGTTGCAGTAGTCGAACCGTGTTGAACTTCTGCAGAAATTCAAACACGCCCGCAGGTGTGTGAAGCTTCAATCCCGGAGCTAGTTGTCCCCTTAACTAGAAGTGACAGGTTTGGGCAGGTGGCGGTTTGTGACGTACACCGTCTACCAGTCATTGAGATTTTTTTTCCAAGTCTTCTGTGCGCCACCTTTCATTTTGTTTTCGTCTTAAACAAGTCTGTCTGAACTGGTTGGCTGATCTTGGAGCAGCCTTATCTTACACACAGACCAGATTTCAGGCTTGTCCTCGCTTCGTGTCGTGGTGGGGATAGGGGACTATAAGGAAAAGCCGCACAAATTTTTTATAGCGTTCATTTGTTGACACGTGGACACTTATTTTTCTTATTTCCTTCACTACTTCAATTGGAGGAAAAGGTTTTCTTTTTATTGTCATTTCTTCAACCCATCCTACTTTCAATTTATCGTTTCTTGCCTTCTGTATATCCCTTCTCCTTCGTTTAATTAATTTTTTTACTCTTTTTTTCTTATTTCACTTCCCTATTTCTTGTTCTTTCATCTTTGTTTTTGCATTTCCTTACTGCTTTTATAATTTATTTTTTTATTATTATTTAGTTTTTATTATTATCAATATATCTTTCATCTTTACCTGCAGACTTACTAAAGGCTTTCGGTTATTGGTTTAAAGGAGAGGAATGATGTATGTATGCAAATGGGTAAATACCTAGTGGCAGTGGTAACTAATTACACTCAATAATGACAATTAATAATAAACACAATTTAGCTAGCTAGTGAGTACAAATTAAAATTATAAAACAAAATTGTTTCTAGCCACTACCGTAAGAGCCAGGCTCGTGTACGGTGTGGTCTTAGTCAATAATATAACATAAAATTTATAAGGACAGTTTACTAAATACAGCAAGTAACTTAATTTAAACCAATAAATAACACAAGAGCAAGAATAAAGAAGAAAGAGAAAAAGAGAGAAAAATACACATTTAATATAAATTGACAATCCGACAGAAGCCAGTGATATTCAATTAAAACATGAATATAGTCGAAAGAAAAAAAAAGTAAAAAAAATACACACATTTGTTAATATTATATATCACAAATAATTATTGTATAAATTTCTTTGTTAAAAGCTTCAATTTTAAAATATTTCAAATTTGGAAAATGGTTTGTAATTTTATTATAAAGTATTGGGCCGAAACTAGCACCATGTTTAAGAGCTGCACTTGTATGACATTTAGGCTCAATTAATGGGAAAGTAGACTTTTGTCTTCGAGTACGATATTCATGTCGATTAGATTTATGTTTTATTTGATTTCTGTGGTAGTAAGTTAGTAAACTATATTTATAAATTTCTTCAATAGTTAATACTTTAAAATCTGTATAAATTAAATTTGTTGGGTAATCCATATTTTTGGTCAGACAAATTTTTATTAATCTTCTGTGTAATAAAATTAATGGATTAAGTACAGATGATGCTACTCCACCCCAATTTATTATACCATACTGTATTAATGATTGTACTAAAGCTAAAATATTATTCTCAATGCCTCCTTAGTGATAAAATTTCGAAATATTATGAATTTATAAATTTCTTTCGTACACATAAAATCAATTTGTTTATCCCAACGTAAATGCTGATCTATAATAATTCCTAAATATTTGACTTGTGTGGAAGGTGTTAGATGTGGGCAATTACAATAATTATTTGTTAATTCATTACATGAAATATTATGTATTACTAATTGATAATTATTCATAGGTGGAGGTAAACCTTTCGTTGATAAATAAAATGGAATATAGGTAGTTTTATTACTATTTAAGGACAGGAGATTAGAGTCAAGCCAATTTTTCACTACGTTATTTTCATTGCTAGCATTTGAATAAGTGTTATCCCAATTTTCCACATTAAATGTTAGTACAATATCATCTGCAAAAGAAAATAATTACCACTATTTCTTTAGATCAATTTTCAACAAATTAATAATATTATAAATAAGATTGGTCCTAATACTGTACCTTGTGGAATTCCAATATCGATCAATTTACAATTGCTGTTACAATAATAATTAATAATAAATTAATAATAATAATAAATAATAGTATAATAAAATTAACAAGGCTCATCCTAAATTAAATGAAGGACGATCATTTTTATTTATGGCCGTAATATCTTCACTTATCCTATCTTAATTTGCCTCACAGTCCCTTTTTATGAACTCTAGAGACACAACGCGTCCTTTGGTATTGTAATCCACTACAAAAGATAGTAAAAAGAATGGAAGGGACGTTCGTCCAATTTCTAATGGAGGAATATTAGTTTTTACATTTCTTCCCGGTAGTCCATCCAGGTTCTTTGGAATTCAAATATTAAACGCAACTGCTCGAATCACGCCGAAGAATAATGTGCGAATATTACAACAAAACCAATGCGATTCTGTTATAATAATCAAAGTAATTTTTATCTTTCCGTTAAATCAAATTAGATTGCCCATTAGTAGCCTAGAATATCGCATAAAATGTCGGTTGTATACTCAACGATCTTCACACTTCTTTTTGTATGCAGTGTGCAGTTAAATCTCAATAACTTGGAGCGAAATGTGAGATAAGGTTTTTTTTTAGCTCGTCTTTGCTGGAAACCCTGCATGTCGATTTAATTATTTATGTTAGCCTACCTGGCATTTTTCATTCAATTTTTCGCTTGACTTACAAGGCGCTCTCTTCAAGGTTGCTATGGAAACAAACTAGATTCTTCGTCTCGTATTTACCCCAAGTGCTGGAGCAATCTCTTTTCTGTTTCCTTTGATCGCAGACCGGAGAGCAGATTTCTAGATTTTATCATCTCTGCTTCTTAAATATGTTTCCAGCCCCTTTAATCGATTATAGTTTACAGTTCACCGACCACTGAATTCCGTCTTTTCTTTGACGTCTTCCGTCTTATAAAATGTAATTTGATTTAGCCTTAATAATTGAAGTAGTAATTAAATGTGTTCAGACAAGACGTAGCTCCGAACTTTGAATATTGGTTTTAAAGGATTTCATAATAATGATTCGTGGGCAGATTTTATTGCACAGAGCTTAGGATTGCATATGAATTATCCTGTATATTCACATCTTGTAATAAATAAATGAATAAGTAAATAAATAAATAAATAAATAAATAAATAAATAAATAAGTAAGTAAATCAACAAATGAGCAAGTAAATGAAAAAATAAGCAAGTGAATGAATAAATAAGCAAATAAATAAATAAATAAGGAAGTAAATAAATAAATAAGTAAATAAATAAATAATAAATAAGCAAGTAAATGAAAAAATAAGCAAGTGAATGAATAAATTAATAAACAAGTGAATGAATAAATAAGCAAGTAAATGAATAAATAAGCAAGTAAATAAATAAATAAATAAGCAAGTAAATAAATAAATAAGCAAGTAAATAAATAAATAAGCAAGTAAATAAATAAATAAGCAAGTAAATAAATAAATAAGCAAGTAAATAAATAAATAAATAAAGAAGTAAATAAATAAATAAATAAGCAAGTAAATAAATAAATAAATAAATAAGCAAGTAAATAAATAAATAAGCAAGTAAATAAATAAATAAGCAAGTAAATAAATAAATAAGCAAGTAAATAAATAAATAAGCAAGTAAATAAATAAATAAGCAAGAAATAAATAAATAAATAAGCAAGTAAATAAATAAATAAGCAAGTAAATAAATAAATAAGCAAGTAAATAAATAAATAAGCAAGTGAATAAATAAATAAGCAAGTGAATGAATAAATAAGCAAGTAAATAAATAAATAAGCAAGTAAATAAATAAATAAGCAAGTAAATAAATAAATAAGCAAGTAAATGAATAAATAAGCAAGTAAATGAATAAATAAGCAAGTAAATGAATAAATAAGCAAGTAAATGAATAAATAAGCAAGTAAATAAATAAATAAATAAGCAAGTAAATAAATAAATAAATATGCAAGTAAATGAATAAATAAGCAAGTAAATGAATAAATAAGCAAGTAAATGAATAAATAAGCAAGTAAATGAATAAATAAGCAAGTAAATAAATAAATAAGCAAGTAAATGAATACATAAGCAAGTAAATGAATAAATAAGCAAGTAAATGAATAAATAAGCAAGTAAATAAATAAATAAGCAAGTAAATAAATAAATAAGCAAGTAAATAAATAAATAAATATGCAAGTAAATGAATAAATAAGCAAGTAAATGAATAAATAAGCAAGTAAATGAATAAATAAGCAAGTAAATAAATAAATAAGCAAGTAAATGAATACATAAGCAAGTAAATGAATAAATAAGCAAGTAAATGAATAAATAAGCAAGTAAATAAATAAATAAGCAAGTAAATAAATAAATAAGCAAGCAAATAAATAAGCAGGTAAATAAAGAAATAAGCAAGTAAATAAATAAATAAGCAAGTAAATAAATAAATAAATAAGCAAGTAAATAAATAAATAAGCAAGTAAATAAATAAATAAGCGAGCAAATAAATACATAAGTAAGTAAATAAATAAGTAATTAAATAAATAACAAAGTAAATAAATAAATAAATAAGTAAATCAAAAATAATAAAGTAAATGAAAAAATAAGCAAGTGAATGAATAAATAAGCTAGTAAATAAATAAATAAGGAAGTAAATAAATAAATAAGCAAATAAATGACTAAATAAGGAAGTAAATAAATAAATAAGCAAGCAAATAAATACATAAGCAAGTAAATGTATAAATAAATAAGCAAGTAACTAAATAAATAAGCAAGTAAATAAATCAATAAATGAATAAGTAAATAAATAAGCGTGTAAATAAATATATAAATACGCAAGTAAATAAATAAATAAAGACAAAGGAAGAAAGGAAGAAATCTTAGCCTGTAAATGCCTTTGGCTACAAGCTTTATAGTTTTTCTTTATCTACAGAATGTCCGAGTGGAAGATATACAAATATATAACTATATAAGTTTAGAGCTGAGTCTTGTTTGCTGTCACAGAACCGGATGATTTTCGTATTGGAGGTTCATGTCCATATTGCTTTCTAAAACGACAATCAAGAGTCATAATATTAACTTGTCTAGCTACAACAAGTATTCAACGTTCTACTGTAGTGTCTTTGATCAAGCCGGTCCCAACATTCGAGAAGGCGTTGTCTTAAATGTTCAATATTACGAATTCTTGTTTTGTAGTAAACTGCTTTTTGTAGTTGACTCCATACAAAATAGTCCATAGGTTAAGATCTCGTTTGAAACTCCAGCGGAAACCATCAGAAAATCTGACAAATGCGATCTTTCACGCAATAATCTCTCAGGAGGGATATCATGTCCGTATCTTGCTAATCAATCGTTGTACACTTGAAACAGACCATTCTTGCTGAGCGCAGTTCCTTACAATTTGACAGGCAGATAAATTATCATATTGGTGCAAATGTTTAATGAAAATCTTGTCTTCGTTCGTTAAGCGACCCATTATTCACAAAATGAGAACTCAAAACGGAAGAAAACAAATTATGATAGCACAACAAACGGCTTGGCCTGCTGAACTTGTAGGACCATAATGCTTAGTTTGGCATAAACGATCGATTTTGCACTGCCTTACAAAAAAATAAAAAATAATCTATACTAATAATAAATCTGTAGCCGAAATTTTTCTGGTAATTTTCGATTTTCCAAAAATAATTGGTCCTAACATATATAATTAACCGCCCTGAAACCGAAAATCGCTTTTTTGAAATTTTTGTTTGTGTGTCTGTCTGTCTGGATGTTTGTTACCTTTTCACGCGATAATGGCTGAACCGATTTATATGAAAATTGGAATATAAATAAAGTTCGTTGTAACTTAGAATTTAGGCTATATGGCATTCAAAATATTTTATTTGAAAGGTGGGTTATAAGGGGGTTTGAATTAAATAAATCGAAATATCTCCCTTATTATCAATTTTCATGAAACACGTTACATAACAAAAGTTATTTAAAAATAATTTCCGATAAGTTTTATTCTTTACAAAATTTTGATAGGACTGATATTTAATGAGATAAATGAGTTTCAAAATTACAATAACAACGCCATCTAAGGCGGTGTAATGAGATAAAAAACAAATGACTTCGTCTATAAGGGGCCTTGGACAACAACAATCGAAAGCTATGAAACATAGCCTACAGAGAATGTTTCTCTGTTTGTATGAAGTAATATCGGAAGCTTAATTAACCGATTTGTATAATTAATTATTAATTCACCATTGGAAAGTGTAGTTTCTCTAGATGGACATAATGCTATAATGTTATTACAGTACCTTCTGAGTGAATCGAAGACAGGTGAGATTAAAATAGATTCTTATGCACAGAAAACTTGATAGGCTATTCTGTACATTCGTTTCCTGTATTTCCTAAAATAATTTTTATGACCAAATGAGTGGTCTCTGGATCAAAATGATCGCATTTTAATTTTTTTAATTGAATTTAAATTAAGTAACATAATAAACGATTTATCCTTCTATCAAACACGAATGTTCCCTGGATCAAACGTCCTATTTTAATTATGTAATTACTTTATATTTATTTCTAACGGGTGCAGCGGACTGCACGGGTATGGCTAATGTTTAATAAATGGCAAAAAATTAAATATTACAGTACTTCCCCGGTCTACTAGGATGCGAAATTTGCCTGTGAAATAAACTTTCCAGTGAAATCATTAGCTAAATGGACTTTTAGATCTGTAATATATTTGTTTCAAGTGCAAAAACAGTACTACTAAGTAATAGGCTATGATTTCGGAGAGGAAAAATTATCCAACAGCTTTCTTGAATCTCCTAGGAGATAAAAAGTTGACTATCACGCAGTTTCGCAAAGACTGCCAACTGTCTTTTGATTTGCAATGGATTTATGAGATATAGCTCGTACTGACGCCGATTTTAGTGTGTTACGAGATGTAACTGTTGATTTATGGATGTCACCTACGCTCTACGTTCAGTGTTTGCCGTCGTTCGTGGTTTCAGAGTGTAAATACTGTAGTTATCTGCAACTATAAACAGCTCACTCTACCTATTTCGTTTAATTCGTATGTTTGTTATACTGCAATTCGCACTGCTTCGCAAACTACGTACAGTCTATTTTTTTTTTCTGTCAGATGACGTGTATTCTAAAGTGGTGTATGTACAGTAGCGGCAAAAAACCCGGATCGACCTTTGTAGATGATTTCAGAGTCACAGATTCAAATTTTGCTAGTCACAAAACACATCAATCTTACTTACTTGCTTACTGGCTTTTAAGGAACCCGGAGGTTCATTGCCGCCCTCACATAAGCCCGCCATTGGTCCCTATCCTGAGCAAGATTAATCCAGTCTCTACCATCATATCCCACCTCCCTCAAATCCATTTTAATATTATCTTCCCACCTACGTCTCGGCCTCCCCAAAGGTCTTTTTCCCTCCGGCCTCCCAACTAACACTCTATATGCGTTTCTGGATTCGCCCATACGTGCTACATGCCTGCCCATTGCAAACGTCTGGATTTTATGTTCCTAATTATGTCAGGTGAAGAATACAATGCGTGCAGCTCTGCGTTGTGTAACTTTCTCCATTTTCGTGTAACTTCATCCCTCTTAGCCCCAAATATTTTCCTAAGCACCTTATTCTCAAACACCCTTAACCTATGTTCCTCTCTCAAAGTGAGAGTCCAAGTTTCACAACCATAAAGCACAACCGGTAATATAACTGTTTTATCAATTCTAACTTTCAGATTTTTTGACAGAAGACTAGATGACAAAAGCTTCTCAACCGAATAATAACAGGCATTTCCCATATTTATTCTGCGTTTAATTTCCTCCCGAGTGCCATTTATGTTTGTTACTGTTGCTCCAAGATATTTGAATTTTTCCACCTCTTCGAAAGATAAATCTCCAATTTTTGTAGTTCCATTTCGTACCATATTCTGGTCACGGGACATAATCATATAATTAGTCTTTTCGGGATTTACTTCCAACCCTATCGCTTTAATTGCTTCAACTAGAATTTCCGCGTTTTCCCTAATCGTTTGTGGATTTTCTCCTAACATATTCACGTCATCCGCATAGACAAGAAGCTGATGTAACCCGTTCAATTCCAAACCCTCTCTGTTATCCTGAACTTTCCTAATGGCATATTCTAGAGCGAAGTTAAAAAGTAAAGGTGATAGTGCATCTCCTGCTTTAGCCCGCAGTGAATTGGAAAAGCATCAGATAGAAACTGACCTATACGGACTCTGCTGTAAGTTTCACGAAGACACATTTTAATTAATCGAACTAGTTTCTTGGGAATACCAAATTCAATAAGAATATCATATAAAACTTCTCTCTTAACCGAGTCATATGCCTTTTTGAAATCTATGAATAACTGATGCCCTATACCTTTATACTCCCATTTTTCTCTATTATCTGTCGATACCGTACCTAGTATTTAATAATAATAATAATAATAATAATAATAATAATAATAATAGTAATAATAATAATAGACTAATAATGGTTTATTTAACCTGGCAGAGTTAAGGCCATACGGCCTTCTCTAACACTCAACTAGGAGTAAAACTGCGTTACAAAAACACTACAAATTTACAAAATACACTACAATTTTACACACAAAACTGAATAGGTAATAATAATAATAATAATAATGATAATTATTATGATGATGATAATAATAATAATAAAATGTAAACAACAAGTAAGTAGAAATCAGACATAATATATAACATACAGAAAGAAAGGAAAAATCATAATAAAATGTGAAAAGCAGGTCAAAATAAATTAGATATACAAAGTATAAAAATATAAGACAATTAATTATTGATTTATTGAAGTATTTAAGACGCGAAAGCAAAAACACTACATATTGCGAAGTTAAATTTATTGTTTGAAAAGGAAATTACCGAATTGACGAGAAAGGAAGTTAATATAATTGAAAGTCAAATCATGTATATATATATGTTACCTGTAACTCCTGTACAAGTTTTCAAGAAAATCTGTTAGACAGTAGGAAAGTTATTATTTTTTTCTAAAAACATCCCCTATAAAGGAATAGTTCTTTGTACACAAACGTAATAAGAACTTAGTACACAAAAAATATTATGCTACCTGTAACTCCTACACAAAGTTTCATGAAAATTTGTTATATAGGAGAAAAGTTATTAATTTTCTCTAAAGGTAGTTCCTCTAACAAGAAACGCAATGAACGCAAATAATACATATTATGCTCCCTGTAACTTCTGTATAAATTTTCATGAAATAGTTTATGGTTTATTTAACGACGCTCGCAACTCTCGAGGTTATATCAGCGTCGCCGGTGTGCCGGAATTTTGTTCCGCAGGAGTTCTTTGACATGTGACATGACATAAGCCTGTCGCTAAGCACACTTATATGCCATCGACCTGGGCCAGGATCGAACCCACAACCTCGGGCACAGAAGGCCAGCGCTATACCAACTGCGCCACTCAGGGCGACAAATTTTCATGAAAATCTGATAGGCTTAGGGAGAGTCGGGTAGTATCGGACATCGGGTAATATCGGACAGTGAGTTTCTTTCATCTACCACACGATGATAGGACCTGATTGACATGGTTACGTTTCTGTGATATCGCATAGAGAAACGTAACCATGTCATTCAGTTACTACCATATGGTGGTAGATGAAAGAAACGCACTGTCCGATACTACCCGAGTCTCCCTACATAAGAGAAAAGTAGTTAATTTTATCTAAAACCATCCCTATGAAGGGGTAGTTCCTCTCTCATTTTGTTCCATCACGGATCCCAGAACGGATGGCCATGTTAGATACGAGGAAAGACGTATTGTACGTCAAAAAGTTCCGATCCCGCGATATCCACTAAAAGTCTGATGGCGGAGAAGTGATTGATGTAACAACCGTGGACTGGATGGTTATTGCATACTTGGACGGCGGTTTTAGACCTAACTTTCCGAAGATTGAAGTCATTTGTGGGGCAACTTGTATCAATTAATTGCACGACAATAACATATATCATCAGTTCGGACTTTCACCTCGGCATCGTCTTGCAGAGGTGAAAGTGACTCGGCCGAACTGGGGCCGGACCGGTCTGAAAACTCATCAGCCTGAGTGATCTGGTTTCTTCGGTATTCACAAGGGAACCTCCCGAGGCTCTTAATGGGGTTTTTCTACCCAAACCAAATCAAACTCTCCGAGAGAGCACTAAAAGAAAGACACTGGACTGAGAGATAATTAAAGTTGTTAGGAATGGCAGGATTTTATTGCCTTCTCGAGGGAAACAGTTGGGATTTTAAAACAATTTGGTTGTCATGCATGTTTATTTTAGACAGTCTTCGGTAAAAGAAGACTCTTTAAGTGTACTCATGAATGAATTTTGAAGAAAATCTCTCAAAAATCACAATTTTGTTTTTTGACATTATAAAATACTACATCAGGTATCGATCAAATTCCAGCAGAATTAATACAAGAGGGTGGAAGCGAATTATCTAGCTAAATTTATAAACTTGTACTTGCTATTTGGGAATAGGAAATTGTACTAGTAACTTGCGAGGAATATCACTTTTGTTGACGTCGTACAAAATTTTGTCCAATATTCTTTTGAGAAGATTAACTGCATATGTAGATGAAATTATTGGGGATCATCAGTGTGGTTTTAGGCGTAATAGATCGACTATTGATCAGATATATTGTATTCGACAGATGATGGAGAAAAAGTGGGAGTATAAGGGTACAGTACATCAGTTATTCATAGATTTCAGAAAGGCATATGACTAGGTTAAGAGAAACGTTTTATATGATATTCTAATTGAATTTGATATTCCCAAGAAACTAGTTTGATTAACCAAAATGTGTCTCAGAGAAACTAACAGCAGAGTCCGTATAGGTCAGTTTCTGTCAGATGCGTTTCCAATTCACTGTGGGCTAAAGCAAGGAGATGCACTGTCACCTTTACTTTTTAACTTTGCTCTAGAGTATGCCATTAGGAAAGTCCAGGATAACGGAGAGGGCTTGGAATTGAACGGGTTACATCAGCTGCTTGTCTATGTGGATGACGTGAATATGTTAGGAGAAAATCCACAAACGATTAGGGAAAACACGGGAATTTTACTGGAAGCAAGTAAAGAAATAGGTTTGGAAGTAAATCCCGAAAAGACAAAGTATATGATTATGTCTCGTGACGAGAATATTGTACGAAATGGAAATATAAAAATTGGAAATTTATCCTTTGAAGAGGTGGAAAAATTGAAATACCTGGGAGCAACAGTAACAAATATAAATGACACTCGGGTGGAAATTAAACACAGAAGAAATATGGGAAATGCCTGTTATTATTCGGTTGAGAAACTTTTATCATCCAGTCTGCTGTCAAAAAATCTGAAAGTTAGAATATATAAAACAATTGTATTACCGGTTGTTCTTTATGGTTGTGAAACTTGGACTCTCACTTTGAGAGAGGAACGTAGGTTAAGGGTGTTTGAGAATAAGGTGCTTAGGAAAAAAATTGGGGCTGAGAGGGATGAAGTTACAGGAGAATGGAGAAAGTTACACAACACAGCACTGTATGCATTGTATTCTTCACCTCACATAACTATTAACATTAAATCCAGTCGTTTGAGATGGGCAGGGCATGTAGCACGTATGGCCGAATCCAGAAATGCATATAGAGTGTTAGTTGGGAGGCCGGTGGGAAAAAGACCTTCGGGGAGGCCGAGACGTAGATGGGAAGATAATATTAAAATGGATTTGAGGGAGGTGGGATATGTTAATAGAGACCGGATTAATCTTACACAGGATAGAGACCGATGGCGGGCTTATGTGTGGGCGGCAATGAACCTCCGGGTTCCTTAAAAGCCAGTAAACGATTTTAATATTGACTCCTCCCTCCTTGATAGAATTCTACGTATACCGTTGCCCAGAAATATCAGGGAATTGCTCTCAGATGACTTTATTGCATCCTTTGTAATTCATTGAACAGTATTCTGTGACGCAGGCGGATAAATTAAATTTCGGCGCCATTTCCAAGTTAACATCTGTGGTGTTGAAGTTGTACATGATAGAGCTTGGCCTGGTAATACACAGCTGTGTTGTAAACTCACAGCTGAAGTGAAAGGATCTAGTGTCAGTCTATTACATTGCCCCTTTGAGTCCGTTACATGGAAACCTGTCACTGTGTAGTCTGTATTATTTATAGGGCCTTATTACGTCATCGACCCACTCATTCACGCGCTGCAAGCGTCTTAATATGAAGATGACGTCATACAAGGCTCCTCATAACTCTGGATGATCAAACAAGATGTGCAATTTACTTGGAAAGATGGTGACTGTTAAGATACAGACGAGTTCTGCTAATGTCTACAGCGTGTTTAATGTATTCTGAACTGGATGTTGATACTGAACTCTTGGCCTACTTGTTGTGTTTCTTGTTATATGGGTTACGGCATCCCTGAGGGTCTTGCTCCCATTAATGTTCTTGTGTGTCTGTTGCTAAGAAACCATGAGTGAAGGTTGTGTTTTGGTCTTCAGTTATTATAGTAGGAGCTTTCAATTAGTACCAAGCCGGTGTCAAAGGTGACGCTTTCCTTTGGAGAGATAAGATAAGGGTTTGTTTATTGATTAGGCCTTCTCAGATGCCGCTGCAATCACATGCAGCTGAAAACATATGCCTACCAATGATGCTTTAGCATTTGTAATTTTATTTATTTATTTATTTATTTATTTATTTAACTAGCCGTACCCGTGAGCTCCGCTGCACCCGTTAGAAATAAATAGAAAGTAATTATATAATTAAAATAGGACATTTGATCCAGGGAACATTCGTGTTTGATAGAAGGATAAATCGTTTATTATGTTACTTAATTTAAATTGAATTAAAAAATTAAAATGCGATCATTTTGATCCAGAGACCACACTTTTGGTCATAAAAATTAGTTTAGGAAATACAGGAAACGAATATACAGAATAGCCTATCAAGTTTTCTGTGCGTAAGAATCTATTTTAATCTTACCTGTCCTTGATTCACTCAGAAGTTACTGTAATAACATTATAGCATTATGTCCAGCTAGAGAAACTACACTTTCCAATGGTGAATTAATAATTAATTATACAAATCGGTTAATTTAGCTTCCGATATTACTTCATAGAAACGCAGAAACATTATCTGTAGGCTATCTTTCATAGCTTTCGATTGTTGCTGTCCAAGGCCCCTTATAGACGAAGTCATTTGTTTTCTAATTCATTACACGGCCTTAGATGGCAGTTATTTTAATTTTAAAACTCATTTATCTCATTAAATATCAGTCCTATCAAAATTTTTCAAGGAATGAAACTTATCGCAAATTATTTTTAAAGAAACTTTTGTTATGTAACATTGTTCACAAAAATCAATAATAAGCGAGATATTTCGATTTATTTAATTTAGGCCCCCTTATAACCCCCTTTTAAATAATGTATTTTGAATGCCATATAGCCTAAAATCTAAGTTACAACGAACTTAATTTATATTCCAATTTTCATCGAAATCCGTTCAGCCATTATCGCGTGAAAAGGTAACAAACATACAGACAGACAGACAGACAGACATACAAACAAAAATTTCCAAAAAGCTATTTCGGTTTCAGGGCGGTTAATTATATATGTTAGGACAAATTATTATTGGAAAATCGAAAATTACCAGAAAAATTTCGGCTACAGATTTATTATTAGTATAGATACTTTACACTTGAGCTACATTAGGCATTGCAGCCCGAAAGAGCAGAAGCTCGTGCTCGGGCGCAGTTCAGATCAGTTATACAAAATATATCACAAAATTACGAGAGTTCATTGAGCACAATCACATTAATAAATGGTAAAATAATACAGCATGTAATAATAGGGTCTATATACAAATAGAAAATACAAAAGTACATGAATATTAGAGCATCAATTTTTAATTCAGTTAGCTTAAACAATTAAATAATTAATCTGATTTGTTTCCTAAATCTGTGTGTGTTAAGTATACTTAGTTCAGGGTAAGCTGTAATCAATGCATTATATATTTTGGGTCCAAAATTTCTGCTGTGTTTTAATCCAGTAGATGTGTGGCATTTGGAAGTATTTAGAAAATTTAGATATAAGAGAAAATAGGAAAAAAGAAGTGGGTGCAAAAATGGACAATAAGTTGGAAAAAGAGATGGTCATTCATTCATTCATTGCTCTGCCCAAGGACAGATATTTCTCTGAAAATCCAGCTTTCTCCAATCTTTCCTATTTTCTGCCTTCCTCTTTATTTCCTTATATGATCCATATATATTAATGTCGTCTATCATCTGATATCTTTTTCTGCCCCTAACTCTTCTCCCGTTCACCATTTCTTCTAGTGTATCCTTCAGTATTGTATTGTATTTATTAACATTCCATGGTATTCATACATTGCTTACGGCTAGAATATGGAACAAGTCAAAAAACTTAATACTATTATAAAGTCTTAATTTATAGTCACAGTCTAGATGAAATATATACAGACGAGATTTACAATATAGTCTACTAGTACAACACAAAGTTTTAGTATCAATTTCATGAAATGTTATTGAATGTCATGAATTCACCTACAGAATAGAAGGCGTGAGAAATTAGGTACTTCTTTAATTTTGAGTTTCATTTTTTATATCGATAGGGAGGCTATTAAAAATTTTTACTGTCATATAACTCACTCCTTTTTGATAGCACGATAGACTTGCCGATGGAGTATGAAAGTCATTTTTTGACGTGTATTTATGCTATCAACTGTTGAATTAGTTACAAAGTTTTCACGATTACATACGAGGAAGATTATTAATGAAAAGATATACTGACAAGCATTATTTGTAGTTTTTTGAAAATAATCCTACACGATTCCCTATATTTGGCACCTACTATTATTCTAATTACTCTTTTTGTAATAGGAATATATTGTTACTATCTGCGGAATTTCCCAGAATATTATTCCAAAACTCATTACCGAGTGGAAGTATGCAAAGTATATTGTTTTTAATGTATTGATATTTACTATCTTTTGCATAGATCTAAAAGCAAAACATGCTGAATTTAGTTTGGCAGTTTCTTCTCAGGCAGGAGATGATGGTACAGAAGACAAATAGAGAAGGCGTATTGTGAAAAGTATATACAAAAGCGGACGTAGGAAGAACAGAAAACGAAAAGAAATTATAATGAAGACAAGGCAGAAGAAACGGAGAATGATGGGGAAGAAGAATGCAGGGGAGACAAGACTGGAAAACTCCAAGTATCGTTTTCCCTACCAGTGCCTTCTCCCCAAGCTATGACACATGGCACAGACATTGCATTACTATGGATGACTCACCGTGTGGGATGAATCGAAACAAACGAGCGGCTACCACACGGACATAATGTTGCAGTTGACCCCACGTTTACAACGTCTAGTATTCGCATGGGTCAGCATTCCCCCCCCCCACCTTCTCCTATACCACCGTATTGCGCCGGTAGACCTGTCCCCACTAAAAGAACACAACACAGTCATTCTGACAATAAGACGTGAATGGAAGAGTGGCATTAATACAAAGAACACCATAACGGTTTGCGGTTACCATGACAGCTGGTGAGTGAAATTGCTTATAATTATTCTGAAGGAGTTTCAGACGAGCTCATTCACGGATAACGCACTCAACTGTTTACATTTCCCCCCTCAACTCCTTGATGAAACGGCTTTACTTCGATGTTTTCTTAATTTGTCATTTAATGACGATGTATCAACTGCACTAACGTAGATGGAATTGGTGACATCGAGATTGTATTTGGCGAGATGATTCCGACATTTTGTGTTTGTCTTATAGCCTAGATCAGTGATGTCAAAGCAAGCGCATTTTTCTGACCTTGACGTCGTGCGCGGGCAGCAAGCGCTAAGTATGGAAAGAAGAAGGGTTGTATAGGTATATGAATAAGCAGGCTGTTGGATTAAGAAAACAGTGTTGCACAAACTTCAAATGGAACGTGAAATTTTATGTCGTTATTTTTATATGGCTTCTTTCTGTTTAAAATTATCTATATTGTTTGTAAAACAAAAGTACTAACACTGATTTCTTATATTGCACTTGTGTTTTAAATCTTAATAACGTAATAGAGAGTTAAGAAGGAATATTCACTTAAATTCCATAGTAGTATAATATTATGACAAGATAAGTTGGAATGTATATTGACGGTATCTTTGGCCTTACAAAAGTAATCAATAAACTAATCAAAACAATATTACAGTACAAAGCAAAGTTACCTAGGTACTGTATCTGTTTTAAGTGTAACTAATAGTACGTAACAAAACACTTATAGCATTATGCTTTTAAGGTGATATTGGTGAGCAACTTCGTATCATCAGAATATTATATTATTTCCTCGAAATCTGCTGAAGCTATAGAGCTGACATTTTTACAACACATGGGCACGTATCTTTTGCTTATGATGTAACAGTAGTTGCTTTGTTAATTCATTTCCTTACAAACAATTTCCATGCGAATATTTTCAAAATTTTTCACTACACTATCTTCAGTAATTCGTATTTACGGTATATTAGATTTACGAAAACATTCTGTAAGGCTACTAAATAAATAGGCCTGAAAATTTCACTTTTCTATACGAAAAGTTGAGAAAATATTTCTTTTGAATAAAAAAAATCAAGCTTGTGAAAAATGAACATTAAAATTAAAACTTACATACGTATAATGCACTTATACTTCTCAGGCAAATCTAAAAATTAACATGGATACAGTTTTAATAAGTTCTCTTCGCTTTATCTATTGAATCAGTGCTGGCCATCCCTGAATATAGCTCGACCAAGCGGCATATACTACCGCTTTCTTCTGTCTCTTTCCTTTCCGCTGTAAAGCGCTCAGGCTCTCCTGGGCTCTAAAGCGCGCTCTTGCTCCTGTGGGCATCAATTGACATGCCTGCACTACAGTAACGCCAGAACATGTTGTATATGCATATCACTAGTCATTCCACAGTAAATTAGTCGAAACAGAGAAAGCTCGCACATTGGAACGGAGTCCTGTTGATTTATAACCATACGATGGAGTTACTTCCACTAGCTTACATATGCGAGGTGTTTTCTATCTCTGCTTCATTAAATGCTTTTACCACTTGACGCCACTCTCACATTACGGATATCTGTGTAGTGACTCAACTCAAATATAATGCTTGAGCCCATTGCAACAGACGGCTGAGGAGAGAGGAGGGGGCCTTGACTTACGTAGACAAGACATAGCAGGCACTCCAAACGGAGGAGACCGGAACGTCCCGGCCTGAGGACGTGAATTGCTGTTGGACAGCTGATAAAACTGATTCAAGCAGAGATTGGGCCATGTCGTACGAATCCGTCAGTCTGTCTCTCTGTCTGTTTTGTTCATAAACACACGGACATATTAATTCGTTCTTTGCTTTCAGATTGTGCGAAATATAGATGGAAACCACATACGAGCTATTCCATCTCAAATCGACCGAAATATAGAGAAAATTGACCTTACAATTTCTAAATACAATGAAACCTTTTTTTGTACGTAGAGAACTGTGATACAATGCTTTGTGCAAAGTTTGAGGCATCAGAACTTCATAGTGTTTAAATTAAAAATATTTAAATTTATCGTATTTTCATAAAATTAGCAACTTTAAACTGTTGCAGCTCCGAAACCCTTTCACCCAATTGATCAAAATTATGGTTTATTTTGATTCTGAGAAATTAAAGTTTCTATTGACATATAAACAGATTTTCTTACATTTTATGGAAATGGAAAAATTTAGATTTTTCCTCATTAAGACGCCTTTGTTTAGAAAAAATATTTTAAAAATATATAGTTAGATTCCGCTTCGAAAGTACAAATAAACACAAAATCTTTACTGATGGTATGTTGATAAGAAAGTATTGAAAATATCAAATAAAGAAAATAAATAGTACGCGCGTGAACTAACCAGCTGACTGTGAGGCGGGAGCTAGCCGAGACAAGCAAGGCCAGGAACAAACACGTGATGTGTCGTCTAGCAGTCATGGCTGTGCTAGCTTTATCACAAATTTTCATAAATACAGGAGTAAAATAACGCCCAATGCTCGCTTATCTTCAGCTCTCGGCCAGTGCGTGCGGTACTGCGCCGTTCAAGTTTAGGCGTGTGAAAATAATCTATTTAATATCCTCGAAACTTATTGCCGAGCCACTAAACAAACAATGCCGAATCCCTGTTAATAATGTAAGGTTTTTCTCAATATTTTTTTACATTTTTACAAATGATCAAAAAGCCTAAAAACAAGTAAAATCAGATTATCAGTCTCTCTGTGTACAATAAAAATAAGTATTACTTCTTAATATAACCTACCAAATGTCAGCTTCAAAATGAGCTCCCGTTCAATGTTCTGCAGTAAATGGTTCCAGAGTTCTGAGCGCTGAAAGAGGCTTGTTTTTATAAAATACACTAAATTTGTCGCTCAATAATACGAAAATCGTTTGACTTTCGATAGTATATTTTTGAAAATGCACTCCTCTCAGCACCTTGTATAATTAGGGGAAAAGCTACAATATAAAAAATGCGAGGTTTTTACTGATCAATTTCATATGGAATAGCCCATACGCTCTAAATTGGAATATGCCTCAGTGATTTGGTTTCCCACTTGTAAATCACATATTAATCACATTGAAAAATTCAAAAACGATTTACAAGGTAGGCCTACCTTTAATTTAAAACATATTATTGTTCGGTTTTCCATAACACAATTTGGCACAACAGTTTTACATATTTAATTTAATGTCTCTTGTCAATCGTAGATTACTTGCTGGGCAACTTTTATTGTATAAATTATTCAACAGTCTACTATAGTCGCGACGCTGTTATTCCCGGCCCCGGAACAATTTTTCCCTTGAAATTATTCAAATCTGCTTCACAGGAAGCTTTACCTGAAAGACTAGATTTGGATAATATATACGTCACTGTGTACGTTAACAGAAAACCACAATTCCAAGTCACACAGAGAATGTGTGCAGTCGTTGTGGGTCTCTGGCGTTTCGTCAGCCCACACGAGTTGTGTGGATATAAAGGGAAAAGTTGAGACGGTGTCGGGTGGAGTTCCCAGGTAGCTCAGTTGGCAGAGCGCTGGTACGTTCAACCAGAGGTCCCGGGATCGATACCCGGCCCCGGAACAAATTTTCCCTTGAAATTATTCAAATCTGCTTCACAGGAAGCTTTACCTGAAAGACTAGATTTGCATAATATATACGTCACTGTGTACGTTAACAGAAAACCACAATTCCAAGTCACACAGAGTTTGTGTGCACTCGATGTGGGTCTCTGGCGTTTCGTCAACCCACGCGAGTTGTGTGGATATAAAGGGAAAAGTTGAGACGGTGTCGGGTGGAGTTCCAGGGTAGCTCAGTTGGCAGAGCGCTGGTACGTTCAACCAGAGGTCCCGGGATCGATACCCGGCCCCGGAACAATTTTTCCCTTGAAATTATTCAAATCTGCTTCACAGGAAGCACTAGATTTGGATAATAATAATAATTTAATAATTTATTTATTTAATCTGGCAGAGCTAAGGCCAGTAGGCCTTCTCTTCCGCCCAGCCAGACTCTAATTCTAATTGAATACAATTGCTTACATAGTTATTACATTAATATCTAGACCATAAAACAACATGAAAATAAATAATGAAAGTTGGATAAGTAATGCTAGTGTGACAATAATAAACATTCGTAAGAAACAGTGGTAATAATAATAATAATAATAATAATAATAATAATAATAATAATAATTACAAAATTTAAATATATATATATATATATATATATATATATATATATATATATATATAACCATTAAATATTGAGAAACCTGAAACAGCTATTATTGTTAACAAGAATTGTTAGAAAAATACTTCGTTAGTCTATTCTTAAATTGATTTGATGTCTGACAGTCCCTGACATTACTCGGTAGGGAATTCCAAAGTCGAGGAACAGCCACAGTGAAAGAAGATGAATATGAGGATGTTCGGTGGGAGGGAATGGATAATATTGAAGAGTGTTGTGATCGTGTGTCTAGGTTATGATGGGTGGATAAATTTTGAAAACGAGACGCAAGATAGACAGGAGTGGAGAAATGCAATATGTGAAAGAGAAGGGAAAGACAGTGGATTTTCCTACGATCTTCTAGACGGAGCCAGGACAACATTTCGAGGGATGGCGTTGCGTGATCAGCCCGGCGAATATTGCAGACGAAACGGACGCACATATTATGAACACGTTGCAGTCTCTGCGCCGAAGTAACGCTTAGATCAGTAAACATAGTAATAATAATAATAATAATAATAATAATAATAATAATAATAATAATAATAATAATAATAATAATAACTGCTAAATCAGGGAGATGCACTATCACCTTTACTTTTTAACTTCGCCTTAGAATGTGCCATTAGGAAAGTTCAGGATAACAGGCAGGGTTTGGAATTGAACGGGTTACATCAGCTTCTTGTCTATACGGATGACGTGAATATGTCAGGAGAAAATACACAAACGATTAGGGAAAACACGGGAGTTTTACTGGAAGCAAGTAAAGCGATCGGTTTGGAAGTAAATCCCGAAAAGACAAAGTATATGATTATGTCTCGTGACCAGAATATTGTACGAAATGGAAATATAAAAATTGGAGATTTATCCTTCGAAGGGGTGGAAAAATTCAAATATCTTGGAGCAACAGTAACAAATATAAATGACACTCGGGAGGAAATTAAACGCAGAATAAATATGGGAAATGCGTGTTATTATTCGGTTGAGAAGCTTTTATCATCTAGTCTGCTGTCAAAAAATCTGAAAGTTAGAATTTATGAAACAGTTATATTACCGGTTGTTCTGTATGGTTGTGAAACTTTGACTCTCACTCTGAGAGAGGAACATAGGTTAAGGGTGTTTGAGAATAAGGTTCTTAGGAAAATATTTGGGGCTAAGCGGGATGAAGTTACAGGAGAATGGAGAAAGTTACACATCGCAGAACTGCACGCATTGTATTCTTCACCTGACATAATTAGGAACATTAAATCCAGACGTTTGAGATGGGCAGGGCATGTAGCACGTATGGGCGAATCCAGAAATGCATATAGTGTTTGTTGGGAGATCGGAGGAAAAAAGACCTTTGGGGAGGCCGAGATGTAGATGGGAGGATAATATTAAAATGGATTTGAGGGAGGTGGGATATGATGATAGAGACTGATTAATCTTCCACAGGATAGGGACCATTGGCGGGCTTATGTGAGGGCGGCAATGAACCTTCGGGTTCCTTAAAAGTCATTTGTAAGTAAGTAAGTAATAATAATAATAATAATAATAATAATAATAATAATAATAACTCCACAAATATACAGCTATTCATTTTAATGACTATTTGTTTTCTTTGCTGATTTAATTCAATCCACTCTCACACTAGACATAAAAATTCTGGTGACGTTTCACAAAGCATCCTTTCTTCCGATCGTCCACACAAAAACCTGTCTCAGGAATAACAATAGAATAAAATGTAAACTAACTTCTGAACCCACGTTAATTGTCTTTCAAGTAAACTTCAGCAAAATGCTGACAATGGAGAGGGTGTATCTTAATGGAATTACCACGTGACAGTCTAGCCAATTAGAGTGAGTAGAACATGCGATTAAGGAGTTGCAGTAACCATGGCTACCGGCAGGTTACAATAGAATAGCGTGAAAATTGGAAGCGACGCGAGAATAACGAGATTATCCGATACCCAGCACACCAATTAACCCCAGCCTTCTCCCTCATTACCGGGTGATGCAGCACACCTTCGCGCCAAGTGTGACTGAAGACTCATCGGATTGTGCATGACGGGAACATACAAACATCGCCACAAAACGATTGTCTTTTTTTTATTCCGGGCTGGAAATCTGATGTAGATTGCGCGGGTTTTTAAATGAGATATGAATAAGCAGCTGTAAAACACTGAGTGAGGGCACACTACAATTCTGAGCTCATTTTACGTGTTTTTAAGCAAAGACAGTTGGTCGTTATTCTTTTTTTTTTTCCTTGGCGTCTATAGAGGATTCCACGTTAAGAAATAAAGCATTGAGCATATAAGGCTATTCCATCAAATGACCAGTTGCCATGGAAACTCATTTCTACACTGTACTAGGCAAGGCCCATAAAACCAATGCTTTTTTTCTTAACTTTGAATGCTCTGTAACCTTCATATTAGAATCCACAATAATGTAAACAATAAAGGCTGTTCAACGATTTCATACGATGTCATTCGACTTCGGTTGCCTTGGAAATGCTTACGCCCAGGTCGATGGCATTTAAGTGTGATATAGTAGGTTATTTTACGACGCTTTATCAACATCTTAGGTTATTTAGCGTCTGAATGAGAGGAAGGTGATAATGCCGGTGAAATGAGTCCGGGGTCCAGCACCGAAAGTTACCCAGCATTTGCTCATATTGGGTTGAGGGAAAACCATAATTTAAAAAAGCATGTAAACAAACAATCATTTGTTTCAAACAGCGATATTCCATAGCAGATATTGTCTTTTATTAAACAAAAGACTTTCAATTCAAACCTTGATATGTTATACATAATCAGATTCAGAATTTGAAGACGAGTAAAAAAATGTACAAATATACAGAGTATTTAATCTATACTAATAATAAATCTGTAGCCAAAATTTTTCTGGTAATTTTCGATTTTCGAAAAATAATTGGTGTTAACATGTATAATTAACCATCCTGAAACCGAAAATCGCTTTTTTGAAATTTTTGTCTGTCTGTCTAGATGTTTGTTACCTTTTCACGCGATAATGGCTGAACCGATTTCGATGAAAATTGGAATATAAATTAAGTTCGTTGTAACTTAGATTTTAGGCTATATGACATTCAAAATACTTTATTTAAAAGGGGGTTATAAGGGGGCCTGAATTAAATAAATCGAAATATCTCGCTTATTATTGATTTTTGTGAAAAATGTTACATAACAAAAGTTTCTTTAAAAATGATTTCTGATAAGTTTTATTCTCTGAAAAATTTCATAGGACCGATATTTAATGAGATAAATGAGTTTTAAAATTAAAATAACTGCCATCTAAGGCGGTGTATTGAAATAAAAAACAAATAACTTCGTCTATAAGGGGCATTGGACACAACAATCGAAAGCTATGAAACATAGCCTACAGACAATGTTTCTGTGTTTGTATGAAGTAATATCGGAAGCTAAATTAACCGATTTGTATAATTAATTATTATTTCATCATTGGAAAGTGTAGTTTCTCTGGATGGACATAATGCTATAATGTTATTACAGTAACTTGTGAGTGAATTGAGGACAGGTAAGATTAAAATAGCTTCTTATGCACAGAAAACTTGATAGGTTATTCTGTATATTCATTTCCTGTATTTCTTAAAATAATGTTTATGAACATATTCATTTTTATCTCAGAGAATTAACGAACAACGAGAGTGTATTGATTTCGTATGCAGTAATAGTACGTTAACTTAGCAATCCATTATTGTATAATTCATATTTTAACTGTGCTCAATTGAATCGTGTTAAAATACATAAAATACATATGCAATAAATGCAATGCAAAAAATTGGGTAATGAGCCAAGCAGATTATGTTGCGCTGTTGTAAAAGTTGTTCCTCCTGAGATTCAAGAGCTCCCACAACAAATTAAAAGCTTTCTAATTCGAGTACATCCGTTATCAACACACTTTTTACATAATATAATATAATATAATATAATAAAATATAATATAATATAATATAATATAAACATAATAATAAATCTGTAGCCAAAATTTTTCTGTTAATTTTCGCTTTTCCAAAAATAATTGGTAATAACAATTAAGAAACATGTTAAAGGAATTGTCATTGCACCAAATGAGTGGTCTCTGGATCAAAATGACCGCATTTTAATAGTTTAAATACAATTTAAATTAAGTAACATATTAAACGATTTATCCTTCTATCAAACACGAATGTTCCCTGGATCAAATGTCCTATTTTAATTATGTAATTACTTTATATTTATTTCTAACGGGTGCAGCGGAGCGCACGGGTACAGCTAGTTTGAAATAAGTTAATACCAGTTGCATTTAAACCGAAATGGTATTTTGGCAGTGAATTTAAGGTTTAATTTACTTAACTGTGACGTACCAAAAAAACTGAAAGTATTAAGCAAATAACAAAGAAATTAGAAATTTCACCATCCTCTCCCCTTAAAAAAAATCATAGCAGGGGAAAATGAAATGTGGGAGTGGAAAATGAAAGAAGTTTTTCCCAGCATCTGAGCATCTGTCCACACATAGAAGAATCTCCTGAACATATTATTTTCCTCAAAAAAAGTAGCCATCCGTCAGTCAGTCAACTGTTTCTGACAGTTGTATCGCCATAGAAACGGACATTTATCATTCTCGCCACAACGGTCCGCTATTTGACCCTTTTGTCGAGCCATCTATCAAGTCGAGATTCTCGTCTCACGGCCTGTACTAGGTGAGGCAGTGTTTCATTTAAAGTCAGGTGTCAGCTTTTGCACAAATGGGCTCCTATGAAGAGAAGAATTCTAAGTATCTCACAACAAGCGATTGCTATCAGAGTTCTGGAAATAGATCTTTGCGGATATGCTATAAGTCTTCAGTTGATAAACAGGATTCACTCTGATTTTCTTTACACTTTTCATTCCACAGTTGCTTTATTTATTATTACTAGCTGAAATCACCCGTCGTTGCCTGTGTTTTCCTTTCTGCTTCTATTTTTAATTAAACTGGTTGTTAGGCTTTTGGGAAATCTCGAAAATCCAACTACAGACAACCAAAACGAATTGTCTTTACTACGCTTTCCTCATCCCTAAAAGATGAATCTTTCTATAGCGTTCACGTACTTGAATTAATTCAACTTCTTAGCCAAATGCCTGCCAGGGTTAACCCAATTTAATCACCTGTGCATGAGGCATCGAAAAGAAAACATTTTGTCATGTGCCTTACGTTCAACTATTTTTAATATATGTTTATTTGTTTTTGTTTATTTATTTATTTATTTATATTGTGACGTAGTTAAGGCCATCAGGCCTTCTTCCACACCGCCAGAAATACGAATAAAATAATAGAAAATCAAACTATAAACAAAGAAAAACCAACGAAAATATATACAGGCTAGTCACACAACCTAGATTGTCTAAATTTTGGCCTTCATGATGTATCAACAATCTTCTTTCATGTCGTGTTATTTTTCCATGGCCTCGTGGATGTCGATGTTGCATACAACAGACAACAATAAAGAACAATTGACTGTATAAGATTGCATTTTAATATTATACATCAATGTTTCATCGTATTTATTTTCATCTTTATCTTTTTAATTAATTTAACGTCCATTTGTCCGATTTTAATGTAGCCTATGTTCTTCTCCTGGTTATGAAGGTTAAATGTGAAACTTTGAAAAATATCGGTCAAAGCGTATAGATTTGTATGGAGTACATACATATATACATACATACATAGCCACATTGACTTTTATATATAAGATTTTCGTCATAGTTATAATATCTGAATAACGTGTTATCAGGCGGTAGTGCGTTTGCCTACTGATGCATGGGTTCGATTCCATGTTGGGATAATTAACTGGCTAGATTTCTTCCGTGATTTTCCTTAGTGTAAGTGAAATGTCAGGTAATCTATGCGAATTTTCGTCCTCATCTCGCCAAGTACCATCTAGCTATCACCAATTTCACATACACTTGGGAGAAACGTCGGAAAAACCCAACCAGGTAATTAGTCCTAGCGGGAATCGAACCCACGAACGAGCGCAGCCCCGGAGCAACAAGCAAACGTGCTGCTATCTCAGCTGCTCTATTGGCTAAGTGTTAGTGGAATGAAAAATGAAAAACGAGAGAATCGCGAAAAAAAAAAAAAAAAAAATTAGAATCTTGCGATGAAAGAGTAATGGAACGGAGAAAAATTCTCTCCGGCGCCGGGATTTGACCCCGGGTTTTCACCTCTACGTGCTGATGCTTTATCCACTAAGCCACACCGGATACAACCCCGGCGTCGGATAGAATCGTCTCAGATTAAGCTCCAACTCTAGGGTTCCCTCTAGTGGCCGCCCTCTGCACTACGTCATAGATGTCTATGAACGTAGGACCGAAGTCCACACCTGTGCTGAGCATCAGTACGTAGAGCTGAAAACCCGGGGTCAAATCCCGGCGCCGGAGAGAATTTTCTCCGTTCCATTACTCTTTCATCGTATGATGACGCAGAATATCTGCATGGAAATATCATATGTACTTCGGTACATTTAAATAATATATATTAGAATCTTGGCTTTGTCTACCACAAATATAACACACTGATCCAGAAGTGAAAAATCCTTGCCGAAAATATAAATTTTCTACCGTAAATTTAAACAATTGTTTATGCATTTCATTTAATAAATCACTTGTAGTAATTTATCCTTATGTTTTTATATCTCTAACGTCGCTTTACTGTTATATTTAATATTCGAAACATGGAACTTATAATTTCTATGATTTTACGATATAAATATAAAGTTTCTGGATTTGATAATAATTACAATTTCGAATTATAATATACTAGTGGCTTGTGCAGCAAATACTGCTGCAAACTAAGTTCGTTAGATGTTCAAATAAAAATTTTTCAGATTTATTTTCAATGAAGAATACTTGTCTTTTTGATAGTTATTTGCTTCCATAATAATGAAACATACTCCCTCTGAATGGATTTTTAGGCCAAATACTTTCTCTTGAACCTATCCAACTTCAGTTTTTGAGTTTCAACGCGAAAACGCAAGTATCAATGTCAGGACGATAGCAGTAGCTATTTCAGGTCATTGTGGATTGTAGGCGAAAGTTAAAAAATGTCAGGTTTGCTAAGCTTCCGAACAATAGCATTTTCGTATAGCTGCTGCATGTAGAACTTGAAATGTAGAGCGTAAAATCATTTTATCCTACTAAGAGATCTTGCTGAAATGATCTGGAGACTACAAAATTTTGTAGGCCTCTTATTTTATCAGTAAATAATACCTTTTGATCTTTCCTTAGGAACTGTAATTTGTGCACTCTGTCGAGCCAGTACTGAAGACAATGACACATATCAATATCTACACTACACCGCCATTAAGTATATGAAAAGACGCAACCCCACTGGGCTAATAAGTATAAAAATATTTGATTTTTAATAACAATATTATTATCTTACTTAAGTTTTGTAGTTATATATAGCAGCCACTCAGTAAATTATAGAAATGAAGATCTAAATTAAGATATTCTCTCCATTTACTTACATAACCTCAAAACGTTTCACTTTCATGTCATCAATATAGCATCAATATTATGTACAATTAATGAAAAATAGATGCATCATGATATTAATTATAATAATATTTAATTTCTAATGACAATAATGTCATCAAACCACCTCAAGTTTCGTAGATATGAATATCCAATACACAGCTGTACTCAGAAAATTTGTTATACACTGCAGAATCAGTTTCTAACAACAAATTGAATTGAGCTCTAAATATGTCGGCAATCCTGCAGGCCTTCGTGTAATAGCCTATTGTTTATTGTAGTGTGTTTTTGTTCTGAAATTCAATCAAGTCGGCCGTGATTCGATAAAATTAGTTCTCAAAACTGACAACAGATGGATTTTGGAAAATAAGAAAATTATGTAGGAAAATTGACATTTCACTGAAAACTACTACTTTTCCGAAAAAACTTTGGGTTCCAAGCTTCAAAATGAGGGGCCATTTATTAAAATGCGTTCAGCCGTTTTCCCGTAATTTCCATTACCAGTTCAAATTATATATATAGATATTTACGATTTTCGGACTTCGTTTATTACTTTAACCATAACGTATAATTTATTCGGTGTCTGTTTCATTTATATATAGCTCTATAATTTAATATGTAATGTTTCAAATTGATATAGATGAATACAAAATTTTGAGGATGAGATAAGGTGACTTTTTATGTCGAAATATTTCTGGAAACACGCTCAGTTCGATCAGTATAGAAACTTCTACGGAACCTGGCGAAATTCGACTGTAGATGAATTTATTTGCAGCCCTGTAAGCGTCTATATAAAGTCAATCACCCGTCACTTCCCTTTATCACAAAGACTTGTTTATGTTAGATTTATTGCTAATGGGTCCATTTTAGATAGGAGAAAAGTCACACTAATTTTGCCTAAATTTATTTTGTCTCAGTGCACCTCCCTTTAAGGGATAGTTTCCCTTATACAAACGTAATCAGAGTTTGTATATAAAACAAATATACTACCTTTAAATACTGTATAAAGTTTCATGAAAATTTGTTACCTAGAAGAAAAATTATTAATTTTGTCTAAATGCAACCACTGTAAGGGGTAGTTTCCCTTATACAAACGTGATCAGAGTTTGTGTATAAAAGAAAAATGCTACCTGTAACTACTGTACAAAGTTTCATGACAATATTTTACATAACAAGAAAGTTGTTAATTTTTTTCTAAATGCAGCCCCTATAAGGGATGGTCTCCTTATACGAACGTAATCAGAGTTTGTATCTAAAACAAAAATGCTACCTGTAACTACTATACAAAATTTCATAAAAATCTGTTATATTGGAAAAAAATTATTAATGTTCTCTATATGCAACCCCTATAAGGAGTAGTTTCCCTTATAAAAATGTCATCAGAGTTTATAATCAAAAGAAATATACTACCTGTAACTACTGTATAAAGTTTCATGAAAATCTGTTAAATAGGAGAAAAGTTATTAATTTTGTCTAAATGCAACCTCTATAAGAGATCGTTTCCTTTATACAATCGTAATCACAGTTTGTATACAAAACAAATTTACTACATGTAATTACTGTACAAATTTTCATGAAAAGCTGTTACATAGGAGAAAAATTATTAATTTTATCTAAATGCAACCTCTATAAGAGATAGTTTCACTAATACAATCGCAGTCAGAGTTTGTATACAAAACAAATTTACTACGTGTAACTACTGTATAAAGTCTCATGAAAGTTTGTTACATAGGAGAAAACTTATTAATTTTGTCTAATGTACCCCCCTAAGGGGTAGTTCCTCTTATACAAACGTATTCAGAGTTTGTGTAGAAAATAAATGTACTCTTTGTAACTACTGTAAAGAGTTTCACGAAAATCTCTTACATAGGAGAAAAGTTATTAATTTTGTCTAAATGCAACCCCTGTAAGGGGTAGTTCCTCTTATACAAACGTATTCAGAGTTTGTGTAGAAAATAAATATACTACCTGTACCTAATGTACAAATTTTCATGAAAATCTGTTAAATAGGAGAAAAGTTATTAATTTTGTCTACATGCAACCCCTCTAAGGGATAGTTCCTCTTATAAAAACTTAATCAGGGTTTGTGTAAAAAATAAATATACTACCTGTACCTAATGTACAAATTTTCATGAAAATCTGTTAAATAGGAGAAAAGTTATTAATTTTGTCTACATGCAACCCCTCTAAGGGATAGTTCCTCTTATACAAACTTAATCAGGGTTTGTGTAGAAAATAAATATACTACCTGTACCTAATGTACAAATTTTCATGAAAATCTGTTAAATAGGAGAAAAGTTATTAATTTTGTCTACATGCAACCCCTCTAAGGGATAGTTCCTCTTATAAAAACTTAATCAGGGTTTGTGTAGAAAATAAATATACTACCTGTACCTAATGTACAAATTTTCATGAAAATCTGTTAAATAGGAGAAAAGTTATTAATTTTGTCCAGCTGGATTTTCTTTTTCGGATCAGTGTATAACACCTTAATTCGAAATCGTGTCCACTCTTTTCCAACTTAGCTACCAAGATTATTTTAGTCCCAGAATAGTCTCTGTAGTTGAAAATGGACGTTAAACAAAGAATGGCATTACATTGCACATCACGTAAGCTTTGAATAATGGCAGCAAGGGATGTTAAATTATTCGTGTGGTGCGTGCCCCTTCGGTGGATGATCTATTTAGTGCCAGAGGCGCAGATGACGACGGTCCATTCCATTTCATGAGTCATGTGTGAGCGGATGGATGCTGGGAGCGGGCCGGGATCGATACCAAACCGACCTCACCCTCAGGTGCTCGCAGGAACTATCTGAAGTGACCTCAGACAGGGATTTACTCCAGCTTAGTCCAAATTTACTCCAGTGCCCTTGCCTGTTAATATAGTGAGAATCGTGTAAGAACAGTTCCAAAGGCTAATTTGGCAGTCTCTTCAGTGTTGCCAACTAATACCAGATACCACCAAAAAGAGTAAAATCAAAATGTCATGTACAATAATAATAATAATAATAATAATAATAATAATAATAATAATAATACTTACTGTATTTTAAGGAACACGGAGGTTCATTGCCGCCCTGACATAAGCCCGCCATTGGTCCCTATCCTGAGCAAGATTAATCCAGTCCCTAGCATCTTATTACACCTCCCTCAAATCCATTTTAATATTATCTTCCCATCTACGTCTCGGCCTTCCCAAAGGTCTTTTCTCCTCTGGCCTCCCAACTAACACTCTATATGCATTTCTGGATTCACCCATACGTGCTATATGCCCTGCCCATCTCAAACGTCTGGATTTAATGTTCCTAATTATGTCATTTGAAGAATACAATGCGTGCAGCTCTGCGTTGTGTAACTTTCTCCATTCTCCTGTAACTTCATCCCTCTTAGTCCCAAATATTTTCCTAAGCACCTTATTCTCAAACACCCTTAACCTATGTCCCTCTCTCAAAGTGAGAGTCCAAGTTTCACAACCATAAAGAACAACCGGTAATATAACTGTTTTATAAATTCTAACTTTCAGATTTTTTGACAGCAGACTGGATGATAAAAGCTTCTCAACCGAATAATAACAGGCATTTCCCATATTTATTCTGTGTTTAATTTCCTCCCTAGTGTCATTTATATTTGTTACTGTTGCTCCCAGGTATTTTAATTTTTCCACCTCTTCGAAAGATAAATTTCCAGTTTTTATATTTCCATTTCGTACAATATTCTGGTCACGAGACATAATCATATACTTTGTCTTTTCGGGATTTACTTCCAAACCTATTTCTTTACTTGCTTCAAGTAAAATTTCTGTGTTTTCCCTAATCGTTTGTGGATTTTCTCCTAACATATTCACGTCATCCGCATAGACAAGAAGCTGATGTAACCCGTTCAATTCCAAACCCTGTCTGTTATCCTGGACTTTCCTAATGGCATACTCTAGAGCAAAGTTAAAAAGTAAAGGTGATAGTGCATCTCCTGGCTTTAGCCCGCAGTGAATTGGAAACGCATCTCACAGAAACTGACGGACTTGCTGTACGTTTCACTGAGACACATTTTAATTAACCGAACTAGTTTCTTGGAAATACCAAATTCAATAAGAATATCATATAAAATTTCTCTCTTAACCGAGTATTAATATTAATACTGATATCAATTATTAGTATGTTCAAATTTCATTAGCTTCTAGTAAGCGGCTCAAAAATCTAGAACCATTTTCATTTTATAAAATTTCACTACTGTCAACGGCTGTTACTGCTGCCAACATAACAGTTAGAAAATCACTACCAGTTGTAGTATTTCTCAGTACCGAAATCCGAAACGAAGTTGGCAAAAGAAAATTTGGCAAAAGAAAATTCAATCTTCAAACTAAAAAATCACCACAATCCACTAACAAATGTAGTAATGGGGGATATGGTTAGGTTTCACCCTTAGGGTATTAAGTAATCTGGTCCAGACTATAGACGTCTCTTGTAACGTCATATCAAAACCAATAACCAAGTCTTGCACAGCGTTCTCTGTCGGTTGTCAAAACCTTTCTCTGTTAATTTGGTTGCTTTGTGTTGAAAATCAAGTTACCTTCCCCCTGTTTTGAAGCAACCGTCGTTTAATTAAGCAAGGGATAAATGTGGCTGCAGACTCTGTGGTTTCCGAGCTTGTGGCGTCGGTTTAGAACTCAAATAGGCAAAACTCTGCTGCTATTAATATTACTGCCAGGGTCTGATTTCTGAACAAGTTCCTCCCACGAATGAAAAGTATTATACTTCTATTGATATTTCTGTTGCTACTACTAATTTGGTACTACTAAATGTATCTCAATAGTTACTTTTGCTATTATTATTTCTTTTACTACTGCTGCTAGTTGGGAGGCCTGAGGGAAAAAGACCTTTGGGGAAGCCGAGACGTAGATGGGAAGATAATATTAAAATGGATTTGAGGGAGGTGGGATATGATGATAGAGACTGGATTAATCTTGCTCAGGATAGGGATCAATGGCGGGCTTATGTGAGGGGGGCAATGAACCTCCGGGTTCCTTAAAAGCCAGTAAGTATTACTACTACTGCTACTACTATTGCTATTTTATTGTTATTATTGTTACTGGTACTACAGTATTGCTCCTACAGATATTGTCACATAAGTAATGTCCATTTTGGGGCAAAATTTTAGTTGAACTGTGTTGTTACATGTACTTAATCTAGTTTTCAAAGTAAAAGCCATTAGATTTTTCGTCTTGAGGGTATATGTACGTGAACGACCACAAATTGTATTATCAGAAAATGCAGGCTCTAAATTTCAAAAATTTTATAAGAATGAACTTATAATTGGACAAAAAATTACAAGATATCACAACAAGACTTATTAGAACTTAAATATCTGATAAAAGTACAAAAAAACTAATATTTTTTAAAATTTTTTCTTACTTTGTTACTCTTGTTATCACACACTACAAGCAAATCACGCCACTCTTGTGAACTCTTGAAGACTGTGCATTAGAATGGAAAATTGAACTGTAAAGAATCAAGTTTTTGTAACAATTGTGATAAGTGTGTGAGAATAATGTAATAGTAAAAAATTGAAGAAAGAAGTCTGTACAAACCATATTCTTTTGTTTTTCTGGGCTACTCTTAAATCTTTTATGCTCGACCATGCCGAAATGTAGTAATTATACACCTGGTAGCAGTCCTTTAATGCATGTCATTAAAGTACACCTACTCATTTAAAGTACAGATGTTTTTCAGCCAATGACAACTCAGCTTACAGGTGTTCAGCCAATAACAAGTCAGCTTTGTACCGTTATAAAACCGCAAGTATCGATTATTCTCCGATATGCAATCGAAAGAGAATTAGCGAAAAGTCACGGAGGCTGGAAATCCAATACTGTCGCAGAAGGTTATGTTCTGTTACCATAATAATTAGCGTTAATTGTAAATGATATTCAAATAAATTCAATTTGTCATCTCGTTTTTCAATGTCGAATTCAATAATCAAGGTTATACCAAGTTTAACGGGATTACACAAGGTCAGTGACATTATTGTTCCTCGGAAAAAATCAATACTTTCGCGTCTGCGCACATCTCACAATTCACGACCTAGAACAAGGTCACTTCCGATCTTGTCAGATACAAATAAAATGTATACATCTGAATAATTTCATGTTAGAAATATGGTCGAGCATAAAAAGTCGTATGAAACTCGCCTATAATGGTAATTAAGAAGCTCGTATGAAAATTATGAAACTCGCTTGCTCTCGTTTCATAAACATCCATACTCGCTTCTTAATTACTATCATTATAGGCTCGTTGCATAATGTACTATTATAAAACGCTCTTACGGTGGTGGAATATGCTTTTATACGATTTAAGGCAGACGGTAGAATCCGAGACGAACTCGATATCCTGGACAGAATTAAAACTATCATCGCTTTGTTTACGTAGTGGAAACATTGGAAGCTAGCCACACAAGCCTGCTGGGACGCTGTTTAACCCAGTAAACTTTTTGAAGTGAAGGCAGCTTGCACTGCATATGAATTGACCTTTGCTACAAAGGCCAGTCTTCGGACAATTAACAACTCTACTGCAATTGCGCATGCTGTAGGATTGACATTACTGCAGTCTGTACGGATAATAGACTAATCTTAAAATTCTAATTTTAAGATTAGTCTATTAGGTAATATTTATTTATTTATCTTACTAATAAACCATGCATAAGCCATGGATATATAAACAGCCTCTAACTACTATATATATGTATATATATATATATATATATATATATATATATATATATATACACACACAGGGACATCATTTTATTTTTACTTGCATTATTATTGTACCTGCATTTCTGAATGTACTTCACTCTCACCCCTTCACTAATGTCCTTGCTCCCGTCAGACACACAAACTTACGGCCGCTGTTGCATTCGAAGTAGTGAAGTAAACACTGCAGTGTGTAGTGTGTTTCATAAATGTGATTGCGTTTTTATAGAAGAAAGAACCTATATTAATAATATCGTACTAAAAATTATATTCAAGAAACGATAAATTCAATTTCAGAGAATATGCTTCAAAATGTTTTTAATAATATGCGTACTGAATTAAAGCCTGCATTGTAATGAACGGCAACCATTTTCAGCAACTGGTTTAAAAATTCAGATTAGCTTTTTTTGAATTGAGGTGGCTAGAAGCAAAGGAATGCTAGTGACATTTGTAATAACATGAGTTAAGTGCATCCAGTGTATCTAAAATTTTAGTGGCAAAGGGATATTTTAATCGCATCACACGTTAAAATTTAAATAAAAATTTCACCGATTTTACGAAAGCTTAAATATTTAAACCCCATTTTCTCAAAAGTAACTTAAGTGCACTTACAGCCCTTTATTTATGACCCCCTCAATTTAAATGCACTCTCTATATTGTATGTTAACACCAATAATTAATATGCTAAATAAAGTAGACATTACATAACGAACATAGCCGCCTGAAAAGTTGAGTTTTTGAAAAAAAAATGTTAATAGTCTACTTTATTTTGATAAATTCCGTAAAAGTGATGATCAAACTGAAAATCGTAATATCGTATTTCCCTACAACATAAATGGATACACTACTTTTCTCTCCTCCTATACCTAGTAAAATGATTTGTTTACATATTGCAGTAGTAACATCAAACTCCTGTAATGGAAGGGGGCAACAGTGTTTCCGAGTATAGCCAGGTTAATGTTAAAAATGTCGGTAAAAATAAAGTGATGTCCCTGTATAAACAGCCTCTAACTACTTATGTATGGGAATTGCATTGCTGTAGTTATAGTGAGAGTCACGTAAGAGCAGTTCCTAAACAGCAAATATTGCCGTCTTGTCAGTATTGCCAACTCTTACCAGATATCACCAAATGAAGTAAAATCGCGATCCTACGTACTGAATGACTTATTTATTTACCGTATTTTACCTTTATGTTGGAAGGTTATTCTAAATTTACCGTATTTTACCTTTATGTTGGAAGGTTATTCTAAATTTACCGTATTTTACCTTTATGTTGGAAGGTTATTCTAAATAATTCAATAATTTGTAACATATTTTCGTAGGCAAACTATACGAGAAAGTGATCATCATGTTAGGTATTTTGTCTGGTAATATGAAATTCATTGATTTGACTAGACAATTGATTCACGAGACCTAACCTAGAAATGTATTTTGTTTGACTACATGAAATTACCAGTACTAACTCCGAAAACCGAATACCACCATGAAATATATGCTTAAGAATACTTACTCCTAATAATTTTGCTATTCTAGTTATAATTTCTGTCTCCGTGAGTATAATTCCTTCGTCGTTATTTTCTTTCGGTTAAATCTGAAAGAACAGAACGCCAGTAGGGGAAGTTATTCCCACTCTTTCAGCACGCTTTACGCTTTCTTGGTGGAGACGCTGTCATGTTTTTTCCTCTTTTTGACATTATTGTAATAAAAATCTAATCAAGAAAGAAATTCATTAAAATGTAAAATAGTATTTCTAATCTATCCAACTGCATTACCACACCCAAGTATGTTATATATTTTATCCATGACCATAACGAAAAGCATGCCTTTACTAAATACTTTTGCGTTTGTAAAGTAGGCTTTTATTCAACATTACTTTATTCCACTAATGAGATAAAGACTTTACCTCACAGTTTGAACTTTATCCCACAGTTCATTAGTATTTTCCTAGTACCCGGGTACACACGTATACTTTTCCATTGAACTATTACTCAAGAAGTTAATATATTAGTTACTAGATGTCACTACCTCTACTTCTTTATTACCATTTCTTAAATATACATACACTCAATCTCCTTCTCTTTTCTCTATCTGCTACGTCGTAATTTGTACATTACATCCATATCTAATATGCATCTTTTTAAAATTTTGTAATAATTTACCTTTTGGGATTCGATGAGACTTCAACCTGCGAAGTTGGGTTTATAGGATTTTAAAACAACACGCGTTAGCCAACTGAGCTAAACAGACACGACGATTAATTAAGTTTTATAATTCCTCTTAAGTTTACAGAAGTAAAATGTGAAATTATTTTAATCACAATAGTCCCGTGAAAACTTCTAAATAATCCCTGAAACTTGAAAAAGACGAAAATACACGTTTAAAATGAAAAATATATATTAAAATTATATAATTAATTATAATTTATTTATCCAACGCCTTAGATACCATTCTTTACTAATCATGGCCTCCTACATCATGACCTACCTAGTACACGTATTGATTCTAAAATCCATGCCATGGTATGTGATTACATGAGGACTTATTTTCAACATACTTTCTTTTATAAAACATAATTTTTCGTTATGGTCATGGATAAAATTACGTATGGTACTTGTGAGCGTGATCTTTATTGCACTCGTGTAATTTAAGCACTCGGCTGACGCCTCGTGCTTAAATCTTTCCACTCGTGCAATAAAGATGCACTTACCTCACAAGTACCATAAATAACTATTATTTACACTATATGCTATAATTTTAATAGAACAATGGAAAAAAATTGGTAGGAAAATTAAAATTTCACAATACTATAATATTGTAGAACATATAAAATATGGACATTGCGATAGTTGTTTTCTTTACGGTCCGACACGGTTTTGCCAATTTAAAGGTTAACGAAGGGAGGTGACTGAGAACGTTTTGTTCTAGTAAATCAATATTTCAGACGTGTTTCAACGACAGCTGGAAATTCTACCAGGACATACAGCATTGAAAAACACGTATTTGTCCATAAACCTGGTTCACGAAACAGCCGCCATTCAATTCATAATATGTAAACAACAAAACACTGAAAACCATATGCGTATAACAATAAGGAAAATACAACCAGGTGTTTCACATCACTTGGTTTTCTGTCGAGGTATTCTGTATTTATTTTCCTCACGATTTCTCTTTCTCTCTCCACGTTGGAGCAGTAATTCTTCATTCCTTAAGAACTTCCTGCCTGATCAGTCTTTGCATTCCTTCCCAATCCCCGTCAGCCCTTCCCACATCCTTCCAGCCCACTTGAGGACGGAGGAGTAATTTAGGGTTCCAGGTTTTCCTTGCTCACATATATATCATTAGTGAGGGGAAGATTGTGGCTCTCCAAGGGAGGATTTTGCTGGATTTCTCCTTAACACATGTCTACAAGAAATGTTCCAATAGGAGGATAATTACTGGTATAGCATGAAATGGTGTTAATAAGTAAGCGAGGTTGAAAGATGAAGAGGAATACTGATAAGATGGATGTATTCATTGAAATCTGCTTGTGTTGAAACAGTGGGGAATTCAGACTTTTTTTATGAGGTAGAAATTAATCTATAGGGGAGCAGTGACTGCTGTTTGTGGAGTAAAAAATTATATATCTTCCAAGAACAGTACAATGTTTCCTGCAGTAGATCATCATGGAAATTCGTCAGTTTGCCGTATTGGGACTGAAGAATTCCTAGATGCGTTGCCATGGGAATGATGTAAAAAATAGTAATATGCGTTACAAGAGCGGTATGGTGACGTTTTCATGGTCGAGGAAAAGACTGAAAAAGCGAAACGTAGTTGAGCTTTTTTAATTTCCGAGAACATGAAAACAAACATACCGCTCGTGTATCGTACATTATTTTTTGCGAAGATCGTTTATTACATACCTGAAAGAGGAATTTCTAATTAGTTGCAATGAAATCTCCATCTTGGTTTCTGTTTAATGACGGCAACTTCGGAAAACCAAAATATCCTTCTTCAACATTGTTGCTATAAAATGTTTTCTGTGTTTACTATACTCCAGCAGGCCGTGATATACGTATGTTTTTTTTTTTTTCCCCAGTCTATAAATGCGAACTTAAAACAAATGGTAAGGTTATGTAATGATTTATTTTTCATTTTAATATTTTAACAATATTATTTATATAACATATTGCAGTAATAACATCCGCATCTGGAATCTTGTTGATTTTTTCACGGCTTCCTTAATGTTACTTGATCAGGAATGCAATAAGTTTCGTGGAGTAGTAGACTTTACTTAATTTTTGCAAATATTTAAAAACAATAATTAACATTGCAATTTAGGTGAAATTGCAGTGGTAAGTTTCAATTTATAATTATTATTATGTTAAACGTCTCTAAAAATAATATGTTAAAAGCGTAAAGCAGTAAAATGAATGTCGCGCTTAAGCGGTAAGAAGAGGGAAATTGTTATGTGTGTTACGTTGGGAATACTGAATGTGGTATTTCACACTTACCGCGTATTGGTTCTGTGCGGAAAACAAGCAAATACGCACGATCTCGCACAAAAGTTATTGGTGTGGCCAGTCTGTTAATTCTAAACAACTTTTTGAATACCTAATATTTATATAATTTTCCATTTATACACTCTGTCCACACTAAAAGTATACAGAAACAACAGTTTATATCGTAACTTGGATAAGGTTTATTAAATAAATTTCTTCTACATTGAATAGAGTAACTGAAAATGTTTTTATTTCCACTAGTACACTTCAACATGAGCACCATTTATAGCTCGACAGGTACCAAAACGATACTCAGCCTCTCGCCACATGTTCACCAACATTTCATGTGTTATAAGCTCAACTGCTTGAATGATACGCTGTCTCAAATCAATTAAATTACAAACTTTTTTGCTGTACACAAAATTTTTAATAAATCCCCACGCAGAAAAATCCAAAAGAGTTAAATCCGGGGATCTAGGCGGCCAGGAAGTTGGCTCACCCCTACCAATCCAATTTCTTGGGAAGGTTACATACAGAAAAGTTTTAACATTTCGATGGAAGTGTTGTGGAGCACTATCCTGGTGAAATGTAAAACCTGGCGGAAATTGCGGAATAGCAAAGTTCTCCAGCATATCAAGGTACGTGATGTACTTGGGCTTCTAGCAAATGATTCACGCACCTGATCCACAGTCATTTCGGCTACATGCATTTTAGAATGTTTCCCAGTCTTTGAAATCAAGATTACATTATCTCGTAGAGTTCTATCCCACTCGTAAATGGATTTGCGTGTAGGAGGATCCACATTCCAATCCCTCCGTACGCGCCGCTGAACTGAATTCAATTCTGCAAACCAGAGCACGCATTGAACTTTTTGCTGTACCGTCCACATCTCTATTGACAAGGAACTAGACTGATAAATGCAAATTTTCTTCATGCAACAATGAGCTTCAAATAAAACATCCCACATAACAATGGCCATGGGAAAGTATGAAACGAAATCCTGGAGAGTTTTTCTATTGGTTGAGCTTTATCTTAAGGAATTATAGTATACGGTTGTGAAATTATAAGCTGTTATTTATGTATACTCTTAGTATGGACACGGTTTATAATAATAATAATAATAATAATAATAATAATAATAATAATAATAATAATAATGTTTTATTTTCGCTGGCAGAGTTAAGGCCATAAGGCCTTCTCTTCCACTCAACCAGCCTTAATCAGTACAATACATAAATTTAAATTACAAATATTTTCACTAGACTTAAAAGGTTCTCCAGCAATAATCTTCACTACACATTTACTTAAATTTAAATAAATCTATAAGGTAAAGTAGTAACATAATTTATGAGCTAATTTAATTCAATGAATTATAATTAATTTAATATTTGAGATAGCTAGTAAAATGATGAAAATTAATTTAATATAAGCTTACTAGGACTATATTACAGGAGAATATATATATATATATATATATATATATATATATATATATATATATATATATATATATATATATATATATTTCTATTTCTATAATGAGAATATTAATGTAATTGCCATTAGAGGTTTTGTAAATCTATTTAGAGAAATTAAAGATAATAATAATAAGAATGGACAGATGTTAGTTTCATTATAAGTAACAAATATTAATCAGCAATTCATCTGTTAAGTAAGAATTTATGTAATTTTGACCTAAATGAAGCTATTGTCCAACAACCCCTTATATCACTCGGAAGCGAGTTCCAATTTCTAACAACAGCGAGAGATTTATTTATTTATTTATTTATTCATTTATTTATTTACTTATTTATTTATTTATTTATTTATTTATTTATTTATTTATTTATTTATTTATTTATTTATTTATTTATTTATTTATTTATTTATTTATTTATTTATTATTTTGCTAATAATTGTAACATAAAATATACAGAAAAACTTTAGCTCGCCCCTGAAAGAGTAGAACTCGTGCTCAGGGGCGGATTCCTGCATTGAAATTAATAATTATACAATACAATTATAATTAATAATTATACAATACAATTTACAATTATAGTATATAAATTTAAATTTACAATTTTTCAATTTTTATAAAATCCCTACATAACTTTTTAAATTTAATCCTAGAACTATTAGAACTGACAAGATTAGGATATTTAAATATAAATTTGTTATATATTCTTGGGCCTAAATTACTACTATGATTAAATACTGTAACAGTGTTGCATTTTGGTTCAAACAATCTTAAAGAATTGATACCTTTTGTTTCATAACAATGAGAATACAATTCAAAATTATTTCGATTTTTATGTATGAATTTTATTAATACAATATAATAAATTTGTCTTACGTTAAGTACATTAAAGTCTAGAAACAAATTTTGAGATGGAAAATCAGTAGGTTTATGAAGACATATTTTAATTATTTTCTTCTGTATTAAATAAAGTGGATTAAAATTGCATTTAAATGAGCTACCCCATCCTATAATTCCATACATAATTACCGATTGAAATAAAGTTAAATATATTGTACGTAATAAACTTATTGACAAGTAATCCCTCAATAAAACAAAATAATATACTGTTTTACGTAATTTATTACAAAGGTAATTAATGTGTTGGTTCCATTTTAAATGATTATCGAAAATTATGCCTAAATACTTAACTTCAGAGGACTCTTTAATAATCGGACATTTACACTGTATAAGACAACAATCAGAATTATGTAATTTAATACTTAATATAGATGTAGGAGGAGATTGATAATATTATTGAAATATGAAATCATCTCCTTATGGATTCTCTTTATAATTCCAAGCGGAGACAAATCCATATCAGCTACTTTTGTTCCGCTGGTCAGTTATTAGATGTTGGCGATCCTGTTGCCTTTTAATATTAAAAACACAGTCCGTTGATATCAACAGATCGGGTAACAGAGGAAATGTGTTGTCAAATGTTCAACCATTATATTCATATGCATAATGTTATAAACCAAAAACCGTGTAGGCCTATTATTGTGTTTAAACAATTCATTTAAATTGCGGACACTCTGTTCCCCGAGGTTCCATTAATAGTGCGGTAACTTTTCGCTGCTTCTCTCTGTACTTCAGTGTTTTAGAACATTGTGATATGATACATTATTGAAAATGCTGCATCTTGTATTATTCCAATAAGTGTATAATTAAGTACAAACTCAGTAAGAAAATAAAATAATTACACAAGACAAATTACTAAGGTGCTCTTCTTATGGATTCCATGAACTATAAGCTCATTTCGGGTACCGGTACCGGTTCTCTTTCCAACCTCAATTAAACACTTGGTAGTTTGCCAGTTTCAGATAACATCCGGTAAACACGGGAAAACAAAAAGTACGTTTGGATATTCACTATGCGAATACACGAATTAAATATCAAGTGAACGTGTATTCATTTGTGTGTCTTTCGTTGGCGTTGCGGTGCTCAGATGCTGCCGTGTGCAAAAGATCTGGCGTAACACGTCAAGTATAGTACACGGAATCGCAAGACGTCCCAGTATTTCTCCCCAACCGATGGACTTCGAACATAGATATATCAGGTTCAGTGTTGCCAACAGTTGTTCGTATAATCCCACTAGATGGCTTTCGAAAACCCGCGATTTTCTAATAAATATCTCTAGATTTTAATGTATACTTATTATTCAGTAATAATAATAATAATAATAATAATAATAATAATAATAATAATAATAATGGTCAAGATAGAGGATTCACCCGCCAATGTAACGAATATTGCACACTTTTATCATTGCCAATGTGGCGCTATAAAGCAATTTTTAACACTTTTATCGCAGACACAACATATTTAAATTCTTATTGCACTATATATGTTACCGGTAAAACCCAAAATCCGACAAAACCAGTTTCAAATAGTAAAAACTAGTTAAAAAAAATATATAGCTAGAAAGCGAATTTTCGTAAGATCTAGAATCAATGACAGGTCAGATTTGTTTTGTATAGGTTTTTTTTTAGGCTCTTACCAAACAAAACCTAAACAAATCAAACCTAACCTGACATTGATTGTAGATCATACGAAAACTCACTTTCTATCTATCTTTATTTGCTTAAACTAGTTTTTACTAGTTGAAACTGGTTTTGACGATAACATATATTATATGGAATTATCACTACATTAACACATCCATTATTTCACAAAACACACACTGAATGAATTAAACGTAATTATGAAAGCCGCTTATAATGCTAATATGAATTTCATTTCAGAAACTTTAAAGATTAAAAACCGCTAGTATTCGCGCTAAGCGGCATAATATAATTTTACCCGCGAGATGGTTATCCAAAAAAAGCTAGATTTAGCGGGAAAACCGCTGGATTGGCAATACTGGTCAGGTTAAATCGATGTAGGTTAACTCAAACTACATTATCCTGAAGTATTTTACATTTCTCGTGAGACACCCGGTATATAAGATAATGTCATCTTTGCTCTTAACCGTTTACGAGTTATAGCATGTTGAATTCAGCGTACGATTTTGTTATACAGTATTTCAAGCGGAATGTTTCGTTAAAGTTTTTGTTGAATTACTCTTCAGCGTTAGACGTATTTACGTCATAAAAGTAACAGTTGATACGTCAAAAATCTCTTCTCGGCCTGTAATATGGTAACCAATAACCGCAGAGGATATGAGAGTCGAATTACGGTATTTAACAGCTATGAATTTAAGCCAGACCTTTAAGCTTCATTAGCCAATCACTCAGAAGTCCATAATCATGATTGCTCTCTGCTTTAACATGGATCTTCCATTAGTATAACGAGGCTTTTGACTTTGATGGGGGGAGAAATAGTGGCTAGTTTTCCTCTTTTAGATCCTTCATACCCCTCGATTTTCAGAAGTGAGAATGAAAAATCAGTGTAAATATTTCCCCTAAAATCCTTTTGATCATATACATTCCGTTATGAAATATGGTGAAACATTTTAGCAATTTCACTTCGCTAGTTTTATGAAGTATTGGGGTAGTTATAAGTAGACACCGGCATAATATGAAAATTTTACCAAAATATGAAATTTATTTTGACTCTTACACTTTTACTACGTCATACTACTTTTAACCAATAAAACGGTACGAAAGGACGTCTTTCAACCAATCATTACTGCTTATCGCACAATTTTATCGCTTCCCTAGCATTTGTTTAATTTTATTGCTTGCCTAGCATTTGTTTGTTTCTATCATTACCCTATCATTTGTTTCTTTGTTTGCCAACATATCGAACTGAAAATTCTTTAGGGTACTATAAAACATGACTTTGGGATCGTCATTTGTTTACAGCATAGACATTCAACTGAAAATGGCTGCTCCGTTCAAACACTTTGGTGAAGCTAACATTAGCGAAATAGAATTTCAGTAAGTCAATCAATATTTTATTTGTATTAGAGTACTTTATTTCTTCTAATGTTTATAAAAAAAATGTGATGGTATAAATTGATGGTGAAACGAACGGAAGTGGATATACAGCTTCACTTCCGTTCGTTTCACCATCAATTTATACCAGCACACCGAACTGATATTTTATAAATGCAGTCTTCATGCTACTTCTGCAGTATAATTTTAAAATTACATGCATTTATTTTTAAGACTATACGTCCTTAGTCGCTGCTGTATGCTATATTTTTCTCTACACAGTTCTATTTTATTTAGATTAGAATGATTAATCATATTTTAACAAATTTGATTCCTTCGTAATTTTTAATGTTTAATCTATTTTACCCATTCTACTTGTGATTTCGTATGCACCATTCTATTCTATTATACATTCAGATCTACTTCACATATAAAACCTACAGGGACATCATTTTATTTTTACTAACATTTCTATTATTAACCTGGCTATACCTTTGTATTAACGGTTGAGAACCGGAAAAACCGTTTGCTACCCCTTGCACGAATGGAGTTCGATGATACTGCGTAAAATACAAACAAATCACTTTACTAGGTATATGAGGGAAGAAAAGTAGTTAATCTATTTACATAAATTAGGAAATATCACGATTTTGAGTTTGATAATTTTCATTAGGTTTTGTTCAATCAAAATACAGTACTGTATTAACAATAAGTGTTTTTACTCACGAACTCAGTTATCCATGCGAACGTATTCATTATGCATTGTATATTATACTGTTTACAGCACATTAGCGTACGATATAGAGAATGAAGTTAAATTGAAAAATAGTCATAATATGGATATTTAAACACATTTTTTAAAATGGTGGCCATTCATTTCGATACAGGCTTCAGTTATTTTGTGCACATTATCGTACTATAGACTATTGCATTCTAATTCCAATTACCAGTTTCGTCCTTCGTACTAGTAACTCATGTTGAAATAATTCTATACCTACTCTATAAAAGAGTACCTTACGTACTGTAAATTCAATCTTCACTTCTGCCCGACCCGCACAGATAAAATTACTCAGACATGCTATCTACTGTATGTCCAAGTGGTTTTGTCGCGGGATCGTAGAAAGAAGGGGGAGGGAAATCACGTGACAGTTAATTACTTAACGAGGCCCTTTCATTTAAGTTATTGTAAACAGTTGTATAATATTACGCAGACGTCCAATTCGTAACAGAAATTAATGTTTTCAGAAAAGAGCTAAGATTGCCCAGCCACTAGCCTTTACAGAGGGGCGAGCAGAAGCAGATGGGGGAAATCGGGATGCGACGTAGGCAAACGGACGACAGTACCTGTGCGAAAGTATGATTCAATATTGAAAGCTCTTTCGTCACTGGAAAACGCGAACATATTTCTGGAACGTACTATACTCACTAACTCAGTACTGTTTACTGTATGCGGCCTTGGTTCTGTGTGGAGGACAGTTGGAACTTCATTAGTAGAAAAGGTGGGAGTGAAGTGCATTCAAAATCTCAGGTACAATAAAAATTGAAGTAAAAATAAAATGATGTCCCTGTATATCTTCACTGTTTGTTCATAAGTTGTGTGTAGGTTTATTAATGAACTGAAGATGGTTCAGTGGAACCGAAAACGTTCATCTGTTATTTAAAAGAGCACATTTGTGTTTATCACATTTGTGAATTACGCTTAACGAGTAGCGTAAAAACTGGCACACGAACAGATAACCTTACTGCTTTTGTATTTAGAATAATATGCAAATTCAAGAAAAAAATAATCTGTAAAGAATAATATGGTTCGAAACATGAGAAATGAACAGAAATACTTTGAAACTCATAAAATATATGTGAAAATGTGTAGGAAATTAGATTTCTGGTCACGTTTCCAGACCTTATTGATTGATATGCTCGATTTTTTTCCTTCCAGCTAAGAGGGGGAGTCCGCAAAGAAGGGGGGAGCTCTATTCGATGCGTTACAGCCTTAATGTGGTTGACGTTCTATTTTCGAAACCAGACAGTTGGATTTTTCGTTTATTTCCTGCAGCACAGTGTGATGTAGGTCACCAGAGGTTACTCGCTCCTGGAAAACAAGAAGAATAGACAGTAAAAAACAAAAGAGAGAGACAGTAAATGTCTGAACAGGGTCTTATTGTTTCTCTTAAAGCAAGAAACAAAACACCAGCAGCGTCTGCAAGTGAAGGTTAAGAGACGTTCCATTTTTGAAAGGGAACGTATACGCGTGTTGGCTTTTTTTTTTTTTTTTTTTTTTAGTGCCAGAATCTTGGCAACATGCTGAAGAACACATCAACAACAAATCGTTTTTTAACATTCCAAGTAGATAAATGTACAAGTCTTCAGGGAAATAAAAAGCACCTGACTGGAAAATTGTGATTCTCTTGTAGCGGTGGGGTTGCCAAGGTTACAATGTTCACTATCGGGTTGGATTGTTTGTAAGTCACTACTAGAGGACGAATTCTTAAATTATGACCTCTTTTATTCTTTGCTATTAAATAAGATATCGCCTTTAGACGTCATGAAAGCGCATGAAGGCAATGGAGGTAGAGTTCCATGCTTTCGTGACCTTGGCAGCAGAATGAGATAGTGTGGTCGGCACCAAGCTCCGACCGCTTTTACCCCCGGGAACGATACGGTACTGAATTTAACAGTTTTACCACAGTTTAGTATATACAGTTGAGAAGCTTGGGATGATTTTTTGCATTTCTCGCGATAGTTGCTAGCCGCTTGGAGCGCTGTGAGTACTAGGAACAGTAGACTGTGTCACTGCCATCGTGATTTAATATAGGCAGACCATGTGACTCGCTTAACCCGATCGCGGAGGGCGGCGTTTCAGCCATATAAATTAGTTGCAATGCAAAGAGTAACAATATCTCTCTAAAATGTAGTGTAATTGCATTAATAAATTTAAAACAATGATTATGAGACACTTCAGATGTAATTCACTTGCGAGTTAAGGTGTAATATTATTTTTGGTGTGAAAATTACGTTGTTTGCATGTGTAATACCTGACTTTATTTGGATTAAATATTGCGAAATTCTTGTACATTCATTTATGCACGATTGAATAATATTCAGTTACACCCCACGGATATTTAGATATGTTGAAATTATAGGTTATGTTTACTGTACCAGTTGCCTCTTTCTGTCTAAATTTAATTATCTCCAATGCCTTGCCATTCATAAGAAAATTATAGGTTACGTTTACTATATTTAACTTATATTCCTAAATTCGCAATTGTACATTATAATTAAGCATAATGTCATGTATGATACCCCAGACATTCAATTTGTTTGTACGTAGCCTACACTAATTCTATAGGAGTGGTATGGCAAATGTTTTGTCTAAAATTAAGGAAGGTAGATGTGCTAAATTAAAATCACAATATAAATTCTTTTTATTAAACCTCAAAATAGCTTCCATTCTAAACCTAAAATGTTGACGCGAACAGGTTATGTTAACATGTAAAATTGTCTTCACATCAAGGGAAGAGGATGGTATTTTGGTGAAAAATGAGTAAATTTTCAAAAAATAAAATTTTTCCTTAAAATACTCTGTGATATGTGTAGAAAACATCGTAAACATTTTTGTGGGTATTTGTGCCCTTATCGGATGTTGAGACGCCATTTTTAAACTTCCTGCGCTCTGGATTTTTAAATCACACCGCCCTTTGATTGTTGTTTCCAGAACTTCAGTTTTTTTTTTTTTTTTTCAAAACCAAATTTTTCTTTAAAATACTCTGTGATGTTTGTGGAATACATTGTATAACGTTTTGTGGGTATCTGTGTCCTTATTGGATGTTGAGACGCCATTTTTAAAATTCCTGCGCTCTGGATTATTAAATCACACCCCCTTTGATTGCTGTTTCTGAAACTTTATTCTTTTGCTACATTGCCAGACAAGAATCAATATAATTTCTGAACTATTAAAGATATATGAATGAAATTTAGAATACACATTCTCTAGATTACTAAGAAACGTTTCTCTGAAACAGAATTTTCCTAATTGATTTCATTTTAAAAATAAATTTGTCTGTTTGCAAGAAAGAAAATAAAAAAATTTTATTAAATTTTAATTGTTTATTTTACAAATGTAGATCAAAATTCTGTTACAGACAGTTTGTAGAGCATGCTTTTACAAGTAAGTTGTAACAAATTGTTTGAATTTATCTTTAAAAATGGCTTAGATATATCTGTTATAGTAAAATCCTGCATTGGGTATATATTTTTTTCAAATAATAATAATAATAATAATAATAATAATGGCTTTATTTAACCTGGCAGAGTTAAGGCCGTAAGGCCTTCTCTTACACTCAACCAGGATTAAAACTTGCTTACACAGTTGAACATAAAATTGGATCAGAATTAAGTAATTACATACTGATACATAATGAGATCAAAAGAGGTAGTTACATAAAATTTACCTCATAAAATAAAAATAAACATAGTGAAATACATATTAATTTGTTAGAATCAAATACGAATCACATAAAATCAGAAGCCGATAATTCAATAAAAGAAGAAAAATCTGGCTCCCAAACTATTTTTTTCAAATTATTTATATTTGGTTGAGTTGCTATAGCCATGAGCTCTCTACATATAAAAATTAATATTTTACACCAAATAGGAAAAAAGTTTTAAAAAGTACCGTCCTCTCCCCTTAAAATAACACAGTTTTGTAATTATTTCTGCAACAATAGCACACCCACATTACATACTTAATACGCAACTACAGTTCAATACGCACACATTGTTATAGTACGTCATAGCATACAGACAGCCAACCCCCACCATAGGAGCAACACACCCCCACCCCTACCATCGACAACTGCACATCGCAGAGCCAAAATCAGCAGTGGTTCAAGAGACACTGAAGACGACGACAAATAGCGTCAAAACGGGCCGTTTGTCGAAGGTAAATACCTTTTTAACAATTTTAACACTTTTAACGTGTGACAGAGTAAATTTTATGTTTTTAACATATTATGCATTAAGAAGTAAACGGAACTTATGGACACATTACACTAAATAAAACTTACCTATGATACGCAATAAAGTTATAATATAATATTTCTCTGAGCTCCATACACTGAAATAGAAAACCCGAACATACATTATCGTCTGCTCTAGAAAGGGTTTGTGCTGAGGCGAAAGTAGCGATCCTGGTGGTCAGCAACTATCTATGTTTGCATATTTATTAAGTATTGAGCTTCGCAACTGTATATACTAAACTGTAGTTTTACTGGAGGTTGTGTGGACTCATAGGCTTTCTCATAGTCTACAGATAACAGAAACGTAGGCAGGTAACATTCGCGTCTGTTCCCAAAAAATTTATTTTAATATGAAAATCGCAACTGTTGTGCTTCTCCTATTAAATCAGAACAGAGAATAGAAAATGTTGGATTCCGCTGAGATGTACGTACGTACAAACGTTGAATATGGAAGCCAGTTATTTTGAATGTGAAATGCGATTGACAGAACTGGGCGCACTTAAGCCAGGCCGGGCCAATACAATGCCGGGCGGAGTTACACTTCAAGTACCATGGCGACAGAGCGCGCAACAACGACTCAAGGGACAACATCCGTTATGTGGGTCAATTGCCACCGTGTCGCAATTGTACCCTCTGGAATTTTCTACTTTATGGCTTCGGGTTGCAGTCTACGAAATATTAGTTGTTATTGTGCAGGTTTTTAAAGGTCAAGGGTGTTCAGATGTAAGTAGTAACGGTTTCAGTCAAAGAAGTGTCGTCCGATTCGTCTTGAGAGTTGGATTATAAAAAAAGACGGTAAAATCGTTAGCAGGAGTTCCTTTGGCAATGTTAGGAGAAAATCCACAAACTATTAGGGAAAATACGGGAATTTTACTTGAAGCAAGTAAAGAGATAGGTTTGGAAGTAAATCCCGAAAAGACAAAGTATATGATTATGTCTCGTGATGAGGATATTGTACGAAATGGAAATATAAAAATTGGAAATTTATCCTTTGAAGAGGTGAACAAATTCAAATATCTTGGAGCAACAGTAACAAATAGGCCTATAAATGATACTTAGGAGAAAATTAAGCGCAGAATAAATATGGGAAATGCCTGTTATTATTCGGTTGAGGAGCTTTTATCATCCAATCTGCTGTCAAAAAATCTGAAAGTTAGAATTTATAAAACAGTTATATTACCGGTTGTCTTATTTCATTTTGTAATTTACGCTGTTTACATTTGTATCTTACCTTAATGTGATTAATGTATATAATTTTATTTTTGTTTCCAAGAACATTTCTCAGCACAAATGTTGTTTGTTTGTTTGTTTTTTTTTTTTTGTTCGGACGAGATCTAATAAAATTATAAATTATGTAATTTTAAATTTTGTGTAAAACCTCAATAAATTTATTATTATTATTATTATTATTATTATTATTATTATTATTATTATTATTATTATTATTATTATGTATCTTTTAATATGTAAATACAGGATGTAAAAATACGCACTGACAAACTACCACAGGTGGTAAGTCACAGTCTAATCACAGACTACTAATTTGACAATTTTTTACTGCATACGTCTTTCAGCTTCATAATTCCATGCGGACTATAATTCTACTTAGAGTCCTCTACCAGGGACAGGTTTCTATTGTGCCATAAATCTACGAAACTGAATGCATATTTACTTACTGGCTTTTAAGGAACCCGGATGTTCATTGCCGCCCTATCCTGAGCAAGATTAATCCATTTTCTATCATCATATCCCACCTCCCTCAAACCCATTTTAATATTATCCTCCCATCTACGTCTCGGCCTCCCTAAAGGTCTTTTTCCCTCCGGCCTCCCAACTAACACTCTATATGCATTTCTGGATTCGCCCATACGTTCTACATGCCCTCCCCATCTCAAACGTCTTGATTTAATGTTCCTAATCATGTCAGGTGAAGAATACAATGCGTGCAGTTCTGTGTTGTGTAACTTTCTCCATTCTCCTGTAACTTCATCCCTCTTAGCCCCAAATATTTTCCTAAGCACCTTATTCTCAAACACCCTTAACCTATGTTCCTCTCTCAAAGTGAGAGTCCAAGTTTCACAACCATAAAGAACAACCGGTAATATAACTGTTTTATAAATTCTAACTTTCAGATTTTTTGGCAGCAGACTGGATTATAAATGCTTCTCAACCGAATAATAGCAGGCATTTCCCATATTTATTCTGTGTTTAATTTCCTCCCGAGTATCATTTATATTTGTTACTGTTGCTCCAAGATATTTGAACTTCTCCACCTCTTCAAAAGATAAATTTCCAATTTTTATATTTCCATTCCGTACAATATTCTCGCCACGAGATATAATCATATACTTTGTCTTTTCAGGATTTACTTCCAAACCTATCTCTTTACTTCCTTCCAGTAAAATTCCCGTGTTTTCCCTAATCGTTTGTGGATTTTCTCCTAGCATATTCACGTCATCAGCATAGACAGCAGCTGATGTAACCCGTTCAATTCCAAACCTTCTCTATTATCCTGGATTTTTCCTAATGGCATATTCTAGAGCGAAGTTAAAAAGTAAAGGTGATAGTGCATCTCCTTGCTTTAGCCCACAGTGAATTGGAAACGCATCTGACAGAAACTGACCTATACGAACTCTGCTGTACGTTTCACTGAGACACATTTTAATTAATCGAACTAGTTTCTTGGGAATACCAAATTCAATAAGAATATCATATAAAACTTCTCTCTTAACCGAGTCATATGTCTTTTTGAAATCTATGAATAACTGATATACTGTACCCTTATACTCCCATTTTTCCTCCATTATCTGTCGAATATAAAATATCTGGTAGTACTCAAAATAACTAAACCGGACACGTCTCCGATTCATTGACCTGTACAGACTTGAGATCGAGGCTGCTGTAATCCGTCAGGAGTGACGTGAACCATAGGCCTCTCTTGCGCGAAGTTGAGTGGTGGGTGTAACGAACGGAAATCGGATGTAACAACATTGTCTGCAATGCTTCTTTCATTCAGGGAACCAGTCACTCAGTACATTTTTTTTTTCTGACAGAGCCATTTATTACAGGATGATGGCTATACCAGGAATGGAGAGCGTCCTCAAACCCGATGGAGTCTGCTTCAATTAAATCGCGTTCTATAAATCAAGGGTGAACACTGCGTCGTCGGAACAGAAATCAGCTGAAATGTGTTCGTTCAGAGCAGATGCGGGGCTTCCGGCGAAACTGGTACACAGTGCACAGCAGTTGGGATTTCCAAAAAAAGGAATTCTGTCTTTCGTTGTGGGGAAAATGGTGCCGTATCCGTCTACATCTACAGAGGAACTGGGTTCGATTCATAGACTTAGACTGCCTCAAGTCTGACTAGAGAGGTCAGCTTATCTTGCCGTAAATGTTTATGTTTATGAATGAATTACGAATGGACAGACATTCGGTGGTAATGTTGTTACAATACGAAAGAAAACAAACACAATTTATACAAAAACAAAAATAAAAACACTACAAAATTCAAATACGAAACAAATACAAAATAACACGCCAATACAAAACAAATCAAACAGCACAATTACGAAACAATAACACTAGTACAAAACACAACACAAAGAACACAACAAAATTCAAATACAAAACAAAACAAAATAACACAATACAAAATAAAACAAACAGCGTAATTACAAAACAATAACACTAGTAGAAAAACACAGAATACAAAACAACACCAATATATAACACAACACAAAGAACACAACAATATTAAAATACAAAACAAAATACAAAATAACACTCCAATATAACACAACAAACAAGCGTAATTACAAAACAGTAACACTGGTAGAAAAACACAATACAAAACAACAACACAAATACAAAACACAGCAATATTAAAATACAAAACAAAACACAAAATAACACGCCAATATAACACAACAAACAAGCGTAATTACAAAACAGTAACACTGGTAGAAAAACACAATACAAAACAACAACACAAATACAAAACACAGCAATATTAAAATACAAAACAAAACACAAAATAACACGCCAATATAACACAACAAACAAGCGTAATTACAAAGCAGTAACACTGGTGGAAAAAACACAATACAAAACAACACAAATACAAAATAACACGCCAATATAACACAACAAATAAGCGTAATTACAAAACAGTAACACTGGAAGAAAAAACACAATACAAAACAACAACACAAATACAAAACACAGCAATATTAAAATACAAAACAAAACACAAAATAACACGACAATACAAAACAAATCAAATACCGCAATTACAAAACAATAACACTAGTACAAAACACTAACACAAATACAAACCAACATAAAGAACATAACAAAATTCAAATACAAAACAACACAAAGAACACGACAAAATTCAAATACAAAACAAAACACAAAATAACACGCCAATACAAAACAAATCAAACAGCGTAATTACGAAACAATAACACTGGTAGAAAAACACATAGTACAAAACAACAACACAAATACAAAACAACACAAAGAACACAACAATATTAAAATACAAAACAAAACATAATAACACGCCAGTACAAAACAAAACAAACAGGGTAATTAAAAATAGTAACACTGGTAGAAAAAATACAGAATACAAAACAACAACACAAATACAAAACACAACACAAAGAACATAATATTAAAATACAAAACAAAACACAAAATAACACGACGATACAAAACAAAACAAACACCGCAATTACAAAACGATAACACTGGTATAAAACACTAACACAAATACAAAACAACACAAAGAACATAACAAAATTCAAATACAAAACAACACAAAAACACAACAAAATTCAAACACAAAACAAAACACAAAATAACACGCCAATACAAAACAAATCAAACACCGCAATTACAAAACGATAACACTAGTATAAAACACTAACACAAATACAAAACAACACAAAGAACATAACAAAATTCAAATACAAAACAACACAAAAACACAACAAAATTCAAACACAAAACAAAACACAAAATAACACGCCAATACAAAACAAATCAAACAGCGTAATTACAAAACAATAACACTAGAACAAAACAACAAAAATACAAAACACAACACAAAGAACACAACAAAATTCAAATATAAAACAATACAAAAACACAACGAAATTCAAATACAAAACAAAACACAAAATGACACGCCAAAACAAAACAAACAGCGCAATTACAAAACGATAACACTGGTAGAAAACAACACAGAATATAAAACACAACACAAAGAACACAACAAAATTAAAATACAAAACAAAGCACAAAATAACACAATACAAAAGAAAACAAACAGCACAATTATAAAACAATAACACTAGTAGAAAACAACACAGAAAACAAAACAACACAAATACAAAACACAAGGTGTGTTGGAAAGAGTGAGTGAAGAAAGAATGATGCTGAAACTGATCAGGAAGAGGAAAAGGAGTTGGTCACTGGCTGAGAAGAAACTGTCTACTGAAGGATGCACTGGAAGGAATGGTGAACGGGAAAAGAGTTCGGGTTAGAAGAAGGTATCAGATGATAGACGACATTAAGATATATGGATCATATGCGGAGACAAAGAGGACGACAGAAAATAGGAAAGACTGGAGAAAGTTGGGTTTGCAGTGAAAGGCCTGCCCTTGGATAGGAACTAAATGAAATAATATATATAATCTGTGCGCCATCAATTATTTCTAAGATTGTACAGTATGAGTAAAACTGAAATGTCACATGATTTTAAAGAGAAGGAACCCGGCCCTCTTTGGGAGATACCGCGAGATAACAGAGTTGCGTCTGGGCGTGTTTTCCCTATTTATTGTGGAAAGAATCTGTACACGTCGAAAGAAAGAAACATCTCGCTTGTTATACATTCAGATTGTGTGTTTTATATAACATTAGGAAGGCAAAGGCAGAAACCACAAAGTGGCGACTGCTTTGAATGCCGATTTCGTCGTGAATTGAGTTAAGCACGGCGACTGTCTTCGTCTCCAGCTGCTCTTCCTGCTTCTCCGACTATTCGTTTAGTGACGTCACAAGCCCTGACTATGAAACTAAGGTGATCTAATATTCCGAATCGAATACACTGCTACAATAGTGTCGGTTTGAGTTAAGGGGAGAGGATGGTATTTTTTAAAACTTTTTTCCTATTTGGTGTAAAATATTAATTTTTTTTTATGTAGAGAGCTAATAGCTGTAGGAACTCAACCAAATATAAATATTTTGAGAAAAAAATTATTTGGGGGCCCAAATTTGAAAAAAAATATACGCAATGCAGGATTGTACTAAAACCGATATATCTAAACCATTTTTAAAGATAGATTCAAACTTTCTTTTTGCAATATATTTGCAAAAGCATGTTCTACAAACTGTCTGTAACAGAATTTTGATATTAGTCCCTACGTTTGTAAAATAAACAATTAAAATTTAATAACAATTTTCTGATTTCCTTTCTTGCAAAACAAACGGACGTATTTTTAAAATGAAATCAATTAACAAAATTCTGTTACAGAGAAACTTTTCCTAATAGTTTAAAGAATGTGTGTTCTAAATTTCATGCATGTATCTTTAATAGTTCCGAAATTATATCCAAAACCGATGAAAGTGGACGTGTGATTTAAAAAATCCATAGCGCAGAAAGTTTAAAAATGAGTCTCAACATCCGATAAGGGCACAAATACCCACAAAATGTTATGCAATGCATTCCATACATATCAAAGAGTATTTTAAAGATTTGAAAATGTAATTTACCGGAAACAACAATAAAAGTGGGCGGGTGATTTAAAAATCCATAACGCAGGAAGTTTAAAAATGGCGACTCAACATCCGATAAGGGCACAAATACCCACAAAATGTTATGCTATGCATTCCACACATATCACAGAGTATTTTAAAGATTTTTTTTAATTTACTCATTTTTCACCAAAAAATACCATCCTCTCCCCTTAAGACCAAAAGAAATTCCTTGAATTTGAGTTTTTATATCTATAGTTCCAATCAGATGTAATATTGTTATTTTTTAATAATATAAGGTTTAAAGAGAAATGTTGCGATGCTCTAAAAAAAATGTACAGGATGAAAGTAGATTTGTGTGCAGATTTTAACAGCTTATTTCATTTATTGTATTCCATAGATCTTACAATAGCATCGAAGCTTTAAGATATGGAACAAGTCAAAATTTTACATTACGATTTTTTGGCGAGATGTAGTGAGGTGAGGCCGAGAATTTGCCAACACATTACCTGGAAATTGCCTTATGGTTGGGGGCAAACCTCGGTAAAAACCCAACCAGGTAATCAGGCCAAGCGGTGATGAAGTGAAGTGATGCCGAGGACTCGCCATAGACCATCCGGCTTCAGTCCCACGGCTGGGGAAAACCTCGGAAGAAATCAACCAATCAGACCAAACGGGGGATCCAAACCATGCTCGAGCGCAGCTCCGGATCAGCAGGCCAGCGAGTCTACCAACTGAGCTACATTGGTGGCTCTACTAAAATTATATAGTACATAGCCAATCAGATTATTAAATTTACAAACCCAAACGATTATTAGAGTGCAAAAAAATTCTAATACAATTTTAATCCCAAATGAATACTTTCCTCATAAGACCAGTGAGGAAACAAATTTTCTTTTCCCTGCTGGGATTCGAATTTATGCCCCCTTTAATTTGTAGGAGTCGACTCAGACAAGCCATTGTTTGAGCCACATAGGAACCAAGATTATACACACATCTGCTTACTGCCACGCTGCCCATTTAGTCTTGTTTAATTGTCACGGACGCGCTTTATAAAAAGTGTTCTCTTAATTACAGTCCATCGCACAGCACACTGTAATCCTGCCCTTCCTCCGACTAAAGCTCTCCAGACGGAATACTTTTAGAATTCCACGAAGTCTGGTGATTGGGGCCCCGTGGTCTTCGCATCCGATCTAAATCCAGTCCAGAGGGAGGAAGAAGGGAAGGTGATGATGCCGAACCATCATGGCGCCACTGCTGCAGTCCTAAAAGCAATGGCCCGCATTCTTTTCCTTGGCACTAGATTCATGGAACTGTCAACACGTTTAGGCCTGCCTTTTTACTAATTCTTCTTCTTCTTCTCCTTCTTCTTCTTCTTCTTCTTCTTCTTCTTCTTCTTCTTCTTCTTCTCTTCATGGAGTAGGAGAGTCTCCTGTCCCGTCCTCAACTTTCCACCTTGTTCTTGGCCGACCAATATCTCTTCTCCCTTGTGGTATATAGTCCAACACCTGTTTCGGTATTCGTTCCTTATCCATTCTTCTTAAATGATTCGACCAACGAATTCTATATTCCTTTATTTTATCTATAATTGGGAGCTCATTCCTTATATCATCATTTCTATATCTATCCAATCTTGTACATCCTTTTACTCCTCTGAGAAATTTCATTTCCGCTGACTGGATTCTATTAATAGCATTTTTCTTCAAGGTCCATTCTTCGCAATCATATAAGAGAGTTGGTTTAGCACATCCTTATCATAATCATAAGTAATATCGCACTCTAGGTATTTAAAATGGCTCACCTGTTCTATAACAGTATTATTTATTATTATTTTATGCTCGATCATGCCGAAATGTAGTAATTATACACCTGGTAGCAGACCTTTAATGTATGTCATTAAAGTACACCTACTCATTAAAGGTCAGGTCTTTCAGCCAATGACGACTCAGGTTACAACTGTTCAGCCAATGACAGGTCAGCTTTCTACCGTTATAAAACCGCAAGTATCGATTATTCTCGGATATGCAATCGAAAGAGAATTAGCGAAAAGTCACGGAGGATGGAAATCCAATACTGTCGCAGAAGGTTATGTTCTGTTACTATAATAATTAGCGTTAATTGTAAATAATATTCAAATAAATTCAATTTGTCATCTCGTTTTTCAATGTCTAATTTAGTTTAATGTTATCTCTGTAGGTTCTTATGGCCTAGCAAGGTCAATGTGAACATCTGTTCCTCGGAAAAAATCAATACTTTCGCGTCTGCGCACATCTCACAACATACGGGACATTGCTCAATGTCAAATACAAATAAAATTAATAATATCAAGTTAGAAATATGGTCGAGCATAAAAAGTCGTATGAAACTCGCCTATAATGGTAATTAAGAAGCTCGTATGAAAATTACGAAACTCGCTTGCGCTCGTTTCATAAATATCCATACTCGCTTCTTAATTACCTTCATTATAGGCTCGTTACATAATGTACTATTACTTCTAACTGGATGTTTTCCTCTGAAAGCCATTACTTTTGTCTTTTGTATTGATATTTTTAGATTATATTCTCCACATATTGTATTTAATTTGTGTATGGCCTTTTGCAGGTTATCTTCACTATCCTGGATAATTATCTGATCGTCTGCATATAAAAGGGTATTTAAAATGTTTTGTCGATTTAACGAAATCCCTTCATTCTTTTTACTAATTTTGAGTTAATTTTCTCGCACGAAATATAAAGATAAAGTGCAATGGACTCTTTTTAATTCGAACTGTAAGAGTAACTTAGGTATAAGTAATGAAACATGGGATACTGTAATGAGTTGTAATGATCCCGATAATGGTATCGAACTTTTTTACCAAATTTTAAATACGAATATTATAAAGCACACAAATAAAACTACTCAAAAAGTTTCTAGTAAGTTTAAAAAGATTAAACCATGGATTACAAATGGTATAGTTAAATCAATCCGTACGAGAGACAAACTTGCAAGCAAATTAAGAAAATAACCAATTAATATTATTTAAAAAACAAATTTAAAACATTTCGTAACATATTATCTAACGTAATAAAGAGAGCGAAAGCTAATTATTTCTCTATCAAATTAGAAAAATATAGCAATAATTCTAAAATGTTTTGGCAAACTGTGCGAGAAGCGGCAAATATTGAAGTAAATAAAAAAGAACAATTTACTGAGATTGTTTCTCGAAATGGTTTAATCTTAAGTTACAGTATTTAATCATAGTAGTAATTTAGGCCCAAGAATATATAACAAATTTATATTTAAATGTCCTAATATTGTCAATTCTAATAGTATTGTGACAGCGACATGAGATTCGAACTCACGACCAGCGTCCCGCAAGAAAGCAGATCGCGCGGAGCACGGAGGAATGGCGCGCGGCGAAGAGGGGAAAGGGCCAACGCGGCGAGAGAGTGGAGCGAGAGTGCGCGCGCATCTGGTGCTGGTAGAGAGGAGAGGGCTCTGGCTTTTTCTGGAGTGCCATCTCTAGAGACGCGTGGAACCTTCGAGGCTACGTCGCTGTGGTTATAAATTACGGACGCGAAGGAACGACAGCAGTTTTTCAGTTTTCAGTTATTCAGTCAGTGAGAAAGCCAGAGCAAGGAAGCCAGTCTTGTGTACCGGAGTTCGACTCGAGTGTGCGTCCGCAACTGCGTCAGCAGCCGAAGGCCTGAGTTCGAGTGCAGTGGACCGCAGTTGGAGGGACCTGAGTTCGAGTGCAGTGGACCGCAGTTGGAGGGACCCGAGTTCGAGTACAGTGAACTGTCTCTGAAGGTCTGTGGTTCGAGATACTGTGAACTCGAGTGACTGAGATAGAAGAACTGTGAACTGAGAACTGGTAGTTCTCATTTGTAAATAGTGCTTTGTAAATATTAGTTAAGATTAACAGTTCATTGTTGTTCGTACTAGTCCAAGTAAATTGTCATTGTCGTCGGTGGAGTGCTATAACGAATACTGTGTTGAGTGAAGATCCAATTGTTGACGAGAGCGTTTAAGGTGAATTGTAGAAAGGAATTATTGTTGTGACGAATAAATTACATTGTTGTTACTAATAAAATTTACAGTATTAAATTAATAAAGTTATGTATGGATTTTATAAAAATTGAAAAATTGTACATTTAAATTTATATAAGCTTACTACAATTACATAGTAGACTAAGACAAATTGTATTGTATACTTATTAATTTCAATTCAGGAATCCGCCCCTGAGCACGAGTTCTACTCTTTCAGGGGCGAGCTAAAGTTTATCTGTATTTATTATATTTTATGTTACAATTATTAGCAAAATAATAAATAAGTAAATAAATAAATGAATGAATAAATAAATAAATAAATAAATAAATAAACTTGAAAAAAAACTCGAAATACGTACACGCGAACTTCTACAACTTAATTTTTTGATAACTCGGAAGTCATTTTTATTTCCCGGCACAATCCTACATGATTCATCTATACTAATAATAAATCTGTAGCCGAAATTTTTCTGGTAATTTTCGACTTTCCAAAATTAATTGGTCCTAACATATATAATTAATCACCCTGAAACCGAAAATCGCTTTTTTGAAATTTTTGTTTGTATGTATGTCTGTCTGTCTGTCTGTATGTATGTTTGTTACCTTTTCACGCGATAATGCCTGAACGGATTTCGATGAAAATTGGAATATAAATTAAGTTCGTTGTAACTTAGATTTTAGACTATATGGCATTCAAAATACATTATTTAAAAGGGGGGTTATAAGGGGGCCTGAATTAAATAAATCGAAATATCTCGCTTATTATTGATTTTTGTGAAAAATGTTACATACCAAAGTTTCTTTAAAAATAATTTCCGATAAGTTTTATTCTTTAAATAATGTTGATAGGACTGATATTTAATGAGATAAATGCGTTTTAAAATTAAAATAACTGCCATCGAAGGCCGTGTAATGAATTAAAAAACAAATGACTTCGTCTATAAGGGGCCTTGGACAGCAACAATCGAAAGCTATGAAAGATACCCTACAGATAATGTTTCTGTATTTGTATGAAGTAATATCGGAAGGTAAATTAACCGATTTGTATAATTAATTATTAATTCACCATTGGAAAGTGTAGTTTCTCTAGATGGACATAATGCTATAATGTTATTACAGTAACTTCTGAGTGAATCGAGGACAGGTAAGATTAAAATAGCTTCTTATGCACAGAAAACTTGATAGGCTATTCTGTACATTCGTTTCCTGTATTTTCTAAAATAATTTTTATGACCAAATGAGTGGTCTCTGGATCAAAATGATAGCATTTTAATTATGCAAATAGAATTTAAATTAAGTAACATAATAAACGATTTATCCTTATATCAAACACGAATGTTCCCTGGTTCAAATGTCCTATTTTAATTATGTAATTACTTTATATTTATTTCTAACAGGTGCAGCGGAGCACACGGGTACGGCTAGTATCCAATATTTTTTTTTGTGTATCTCGACGTTCTGTTACTCGATTTTTTCGATATATCTATAAATATTTCTCTTCCCAATAGGAAATACATATTCCTTAACTTGATTTTAAGGTGACTATTACACTTCTACTACGTCATACTACTTTTGACCAATAAAACGGTACAAAACGACGTCTTTCAACCAATCATGTCTGCTTAACGCACAATTTTATGGCGTCCCTAGCGTTTGTTTAATTTTATCGCTTCCCTAGCATTTGTTTGTTTTTATCACTACCCTAGCATTTGTTTCTTTGTTTGCCAACATTTCAAACTGCACTGGTCTGGACGTCAAAAAACAGAAAATTACAAACCACTCCAGTCGATGCACAGCAGTTTCAAATATGACTCACATTGGCATTCAAGAACAAGAATTAATAAAGATCACTGGTCATAGCTATGCATCTTCTGAAATCCTATTTACAAATAAATGAAGAGCACCATTCGGAAATCCTGAATAAGTTTAGGAATACACCATGTACATCAATGAGTTCCACTTCTTTTACGCACACGACCAATATAACATTAACTGAACCACCAACCACTAAAACATTCAAATTTGAAAATTTTACTTTCAATAATAGTTTCTTTTAAAATTATTCATGTTTATTTTTATTTCATCATCCTTAATTAAAACTTTTCTTGTTTATTTCATCATCCCTGATTAAAACTTTTCTAACACTTGTTTATATTATTTAGGTTATGTTTGTTATAGCTTCTGCTATATGATATTATGGACAGTCACGTATCATAGATTGTTTAATATTAAGATTTATTGAAAATCATCTGTCAAGTGACGTTGATTACTGGGATCCGGATAATTTACGCGGAATGCAACTGTTTTAATAAAAATGAAACTGAATTAAGAAAGTCTTCTTGACTAGTAACCGTCAACAGAGTTTAATGAAGACTGCATAGTTGCCACAACTGATAACAAGAAAACAACTAAGCATAACACACTACTGCGATCTAGCGTAATATTTGTAATGTTGAGATGGTACAATAATACATTTGAAGACAGTTGTATTTTCGTAAGTCAATTAATATTTTATTGTATTGGAGTACTTGTTTACTTCTAATCTTTATATACTTTCTTCTAATCGTGTAATAGCCATTGTTTGAAATATTTAAATTTCATACATATTAGGCTACATTAATAAAAAAATTGCAAATAAACAAGACATATTTGCTTTAAAATGATAAAAGAAAGGCAGAGAGAGAGAGGAGAGAGAGAGAGAGAGAGAGAGAATCCAAAAGGATAGCTGCCCTTAAAAATTGGTACCGAGCGGTAACAGCACCTAAATTAATTGTAGATCAACATTATTTGTATTTTAAATTTAAATTTTATTTTATTCTAATTTAATTTATTTTTGGTTTTTGGGGCAGCTATCCTCGACATGAATAATTTATTTTTCATATATAGTAAGAAATATCTTAGAAAGACAAAATAGACAAAATAAAAATTGGCCCTATCACTTTGATTTACTCCAAATCACGTTTATATCTATGCAAATAAGGATTTACTTCCACCCAGTAAAAAAGGCATTTTGCCAAACATCTGGGCTCTAGTAATGAGTAATGAATGTACGTTACCTTAACTTCTGGCAAAACTGAGGCTACAAAGACATCAGATTTGAAAAATTGTTCTCTGAAAATACCCACCTTATAGTAGGCCTAATTTAAGCGTTGCCTGTCAGGTTCGGCTCAGCTACCCATGTGTACGGTGGGCCATGGAAAATCCTTGCGGCTTGTTTTGTTGGACAGCCTGGAGAGAGTTTTGAGCGAACCCTGTCGACCAGAATCGTAATTGATCTGCATACAAATCTCCACATAATAGAGAGTAGCTCAACAGTGAACGACCATGAATTTGTATAATAAAATGATGCTTTGTAGTCTGCCCCCGTCCTCACGTCTGTTTCTCTCTGCTCATCAGGAAATTAAATTGAAAAACAAAAGTTTGAAAGGGGGATCAATTTCAGTTTCGAGATGTAAGTACCTCCTTTGTTTATTTGAGCCTGAGCATATTTATGTTTACTCTGCACCCATTAGTAATGTTATATGTTGAAGTTCATAAACAAACATTAGTTAAGAGATAGAAGATTCCGTGCAAGACAGTTTTAAGAGAGATTTTGTGTAGAATACATTGCTTTTGTTTTTATTGTTTTAAGAAGATAACTCAGTGTTAGTTGGGAGGCCGGAGGCAAAGAGACCTTTGAGGAGGCTGAGACGTAGGTGGGAGGATAATATTAAAATCGATTTGAGTGAAATGGGAAACTCAGTGTTAGTTGGGAGGCCGGAGGCAAAAAGACCTTTGAGGAGGCTGAGACGTAGTTGGGAGGATAATATTAAAATCGATTTGAGTGAGATGGGAAACTCAGTGTTAGTTGGGAGGCAAAAAGACCTTTGAGGAGGCTGAGACGTAGTTGGGAGGATAATATTAAAATCGATTTGAGTGAGATGGGAAACTCAGTGTTAGTTGGGAGGCCGGAGGCAAAAAGACCTTTGAGGAGGCTGAGACTAGTTGGGAGGATAATATTAAAATCGATTTGAGTGAGGTGGGAAAATCAGTGTTAGTTGGGAGGCAAAAAGACCTTTGAGGAGGCTGAGACGTAGGTGGGAGGATAATATTAAAATCGATTTGAGTGAGATGGGAAACTCAGTGTTAGTTGGGAGGCAAAAAGACCTTTGAGGAGGCTGAGACGTAGGTGGGAGGATAATATTAAAATCGATTTGAGTGAGATGGGAAACTCAGTGTTAGTTGGGAGGCAAAAAGATTTGAGGAGGCTGAGACGTAGGTGGGAGGATAATATTAAAATCGATTTGAGTGAGATGGGAAACTCAGTGTTAGTTGGGAGGCAAAAAGACCTTTGAGGACGTAGGTGGGAGGATAATATTAAAATCGATTTGAGTGAGATGGGAAACTCAGTGTTAGTTGGGAGGCAAAAGACCTTTGGGAGGCTGAGTAGGTGGGAGGATAATATTAAAATCGATTTGATTGGTGGGAAAATCAGTGTTAGTTGGGAGGCGGAAAAGACCTTTGAGGAGGCTGAGACGTAGGTGGGAGGATAATATTAAAATCGATTTGAGTGAGGTGGGAAAATCAGTGTTAGTTGGGAGGCAAAAAGACCTTTGAGGAGGCTGAGACGTAGGTGGGAGGATAATATTAAAATCGATTTGATTGAGGTGGGAAACTCAGTGTTAGTTGGGAGGCAAAAAGACCTTTGAGGAGGCTGAGACGTAGTTGGGAGGATAATATTAAAATCGATTTGAATGAGATGGGAAACTCAGTGTTAGTTGGGAGGCAAAAACTGAGGAGGCAAAGAGTGAGTTGGGAGGCAAAAAGAGGAGGCTGAGACGTTAGTTGGGAGGCAGACCTTTGAGGAGGCTGAGGAGGTGGGAGGATAATATTAAAATCGATTTGAGTGAGATGGGAAACTCAGTGTTAGTTGGGAGGCAAAAAGACCTTTGAGGAGGCTGAGACGTAGTTGGGAGGATAATATTAAAATCGATTTGAGTGAGATGGGAAACTCAGTGTTAGTTGGGAGGGAGGCAAAAAGACCTTTGAGGAGGCTGAGACGTAGGTGGGAGGATAATATTAAAATCGATTTGAGTGAGGTGGGAAAATCAGTGTTAGTTGGGAGGCAAAAAGACCTTTGAGGAGGCTGAGACGTAGGTGGGAGGATAATATTAAAATCGATTTGATTGAGGTGGGAAACTCAGTGTTAGTTGGGAGGCAAAAAGACCTTTGAGGAGGCTGAGACGTAGTTGGGAGGATAATATTAAAATCGATTTGAATGAGGTGGGAAACTCAGTGTTAGTTGGGAGGCCGGAGGCAAAAAGACCTTTGAGGAGGCTGAGACGTAGGTGGGAGGATAATATTAAAATCGATTTGAGTGAGGTGGGAAACTCAGTGTTAGTTGGGAGGCCGGAGGCAAAAAGACCTTTGAGGAGGCTGAGACGTAGGTGGGAGGATAATATTAAAATCGATTTGAGTGAGGTGGGAAACTCAGTGTTAGTTGGGAGGTCGGAGGCAAAAAGACCTTTGAGGAGGCTGAGACGTAGTTGGGAGGATAATATTAAAATCGATTTGAGTGAGGTGGGAAACTCAGTGTTAGTTGGGAGGCCGGAGGCAAAAAGACCTTTGAGGAGGCTGAGACGTAGGTGGGAGGATAATATTAAAATCGATTTGAGTGAGGTGGGAAACTCAGTGTTAGTTGGGAGGCCGGAGGCAAAAAGACCTTTGAGGAGGCTGAGACGTAGGTGGGAGGATAATATTAAAATCGATTTGAGTGAGGTGGGAATATGACTGTAGAGCAGCTGTGGCGAAAATGTGATCGTACGCCGAGCCACTGTGTAACCTGCAACGTGCATAGCACCTATGGAGGGAGGCGGACATCCGAAGGGGAAGTGAAGCAACTGTCTGACTTATTAACAGATTTTCATTTTCCTTACGTCAAGCATTTAAATATAATTTTATACAGTACAAGGTTACAAACTAATGTTTAGTACGTGCAACGAAGAAAGAAATAAACAAGAAAACATAGGACACATTATCCTCCTTGAGTAGAAAAACGTCTGTTTTGAACTGTCAAAATGAGCATTTTTTTAAATTTTGCCGGCATATCAGGAATTATGTCACTTACTGCCAGTCGTAGTTGATCACGAAGGTATTTGCTGTTAGTGGTGATCTAAATTTGGTCTTTACTATTTTCATTGTTGAAAATAATTTTTCACAAACGTAAGTTGTAGCGAACATGGCTTCAAACGAGCAAGCGAAAGAACGAAGCTTCAAATATTTATTTTTTCCAAAGATTTGAAAGTTCAACATTTATCAAGTCCTTACATCTAGCTTTCATTTGACATTACATTGTGAATCTGTGAGTTCAAATTGAAGATCTAACCGCATTATTCGTACATCTGCTGAAAAAGGATCGACGTACAGAGATATAATAATAATAATAATAATAATAATAATAATAATAATAATAATAATAATAATAATAATAATAATAATAAAAACACTTAACGTTTTAATCTTTCATCAGTAACATGTAGTATAATGCCGTTTTATGCTATACAACCGTTTTCCTCGTAATATTTGTGAACAAACCATACATTTAATATTCTCATCATACTGACAAAAAAAAAAAAAAAACCGTCCTCCCATCCTACTTGAAACTTTCGTTTTTATAGAGGTACATGGTTTCGAGAGAGATATTGCGTTCATACGCCACTCGCAGGTCAGAGACAAATACAAATGGAACGGAGTTTGACTCCAGTGAGTGTGAGAGTGGGGATTTGGTGAGATAGGAAGCAAGAGAAATGTATAGCTATCATTCCGAGCCACAGTGTGCTCGCCAGTCGCATTTTCGCCACGGCTGGTGTAGAGACTCGATTAATCTTGCTCAGGATAGGACCGATGGCGGGCTTATGTTAGAGCGGCAATGAACCTCCGGGTTCCTTAAAAGCCATAGTAAGTAAAAAAACATTGTTATTATCAGCTGATTGTAGGATGAAAACACAGTTTATTTTGTGTAATTCCATAAATTTAATCGATAAGGATGATTTATGTTCTCTCTTGAAGGGTATACACCATTTTAAAATAATTTAATACATAAACACAACTATTACATGAAATGCTCAATAAGTTTTGTAGATTTATTCTCTTCAGCTCTAATCAACAATAACAACAATCCAGGTTGCCAGGCGACGATAGAAAACAAAAGATGCGAAAACAAATGACTGAGTGTATAAACAATTGAATGCTCTTTCATATTTAAGTATAAAAATATAGGGGTGCCATTTGAAATTTAAAACTGGGGGTGGCTGTGGGGTGGGGGTGAAATTTAAAATGCAATTAAGCCTGGTTTCAGACTTCCCCCTCAATATCTGAATTGATGTGTTTTTTTTTTTGTTTAAATTGAATTCAATTTAAATAATTAGTTATTTAGACTGGGAAGTTTTGAAATGAAAGCTCTGTATAGCAGTTTAAAGGAGAAACTCTGAAAATGTGCAACAAGAAGTGAAAAAGTTCTGCTCTATATCAGGAGTATACAATAAGTCACCCAGTTTCGGGAAAACTATACTTGTGTTGGTTTGGATGTTTTATTTTTGTTTCCGTTTGCAAATGAAGAGTATGGGTCTATGAATTAATTAAGGGTATGCAATATATTTTCTCTTCATATGAAGTGACATTCCGAAATTAGTCTTGGCTGATTATAAATGTTCTATTATTCATTCAAAGTGTATCGTACGTGTCTATTTTATACACAACTTCGGCGCCCTCATGCCCGTAGCGAGCAGATGTGACGTCATTAAGTGTAGTCATACAAGTTACATTGGTTCATAACGTAACTACTGATAACATTAGTATTCGCCTGTGGCTTGTAGTGTTGTTACAGTAAATATTGGAATTCTGTCATTACTTTGTTTCACCACGGATCCCGGAAGGAGTGTCCATACTCGTTGCGAGGAAAGAGAATTATTCTGCTTAAAAATTAAAACAATAGAATGCCTTCTCAGAGCCCCCTTAAAACGCTGATATAAATAAGGTCTGTGTGGGTGGTGCTATAAAGCGTATTGTTTAGGAGGATATATTATACGAGATTGGAAAGAGGGTAATATCGTCATAAAATTATTCCTTGAGTTACGAAACTCCATTTGTGTATGCCCTCATAAGTGTGGGTGAGTTTACGAAGTAAAGAAATAAACAATCTCTGACTTGAAATGAAATTATACCCACGCTTATTTATTGTATCAAGCAATATACATTTAACCCTAATCAAATAATTCAGTATACAAGCCTTGAAAATGCGTAACTCATTAAAAGCGTCGTTGGAATGGATGTATTATAATAATTGAGAGCCATGCTGTGGACACTTAAAAGTAATAGACATCTTTTCCTATTAACCGATGTAATGACTTACAGAACAATAGAAAAAAATTGGTAGTTAAATTAAAATTTCACAATACTATAATATTGTACAACATATAAAATATGGACATTACGAAAGTTGTTTTCTTTACAGTCCGACACGGTTTAATAAACTAGTGTGAGAAATGAAGTTTTGCCAATTTAAGAGTTAACCGAATTATCTATAGGTAGAGACCCTAAGTCATCCAGAAATGCATATAGAGCGTTAGTTGGGAGGCCGGAGGGAAAAAGACCTTTGGGGAGGCCGAGACGTAGATGGGAAGATAATATTAAAATGGCTTTGAGGGAGGTGGGATATGATACGGACTGGATTGATCTTGCTTAGGATAGGGACCTATGGGGGGGCTTATGTGAGGGCGGTAATGAACCTTCGTGTTCCTTAAAAGCCAGTAAGTAAGTAAGTAAGTAAGTAAGTAAGTAAGTAAGAGACCCTAAGTCTTCACAACTTTAATTAAAAACATCTGTTGTACTGAACTAAGTGTTAATAATCATTTCATGGAGACATACAGGATGTTTCATCTCGAAGCTAACAAATTTTGCCAACCTGTTCGATAGTACGTTCCAAACTTCAGTCTGGTTACTCGGTGACTCTAGACCGAGGCCTGGTAATCAGCGAACCCACGCCAGAAAGCAACTCCGGATCGGAAGGCAAGCGCCTCAACCGACTGAGCTACGCCAGTGGATGTGTTGATATTTTTGTAAGTTTGTTTTCAATATAAACATTAATATTAAATGCAACTTCACAGCCTAGATATAAACTCTTCGTGCAGCTAATTCAAAACCACAGAAACCTCAGGACAAAATGTACTATTCTCCGCTGCAAATCTCCTGAATATGACGAGAACCAATCGGAGATGTCTGCAGCGTTTAATATAGAGAGTGTGCTTGTGCGAGAGAGTGGCGTCTCGTGTATGAGAGAGACGGCGATAACGGAGTCTGAGCGGGGAAGAAATCAGTTCCCCACTGCGTTAAATATTTTATCACGTTGTAGCTCCTAAAATAGTCAATCAATCGCGCTGTAATTTTTATGATTGATAGATGAATGTCTGAGGAAAGCATAGAAAAAAATTCGAAATCAAAATCTTTTTTGGAAACAGAGAGAAAAAATAGTAACTTCGAAGTGGTCTATTCAAAATAGACGTTTACACCTTCAAAAATTGGTAAGCGGCAAACTTTTTTCTTTTTCACGTTACAGGGGGGGGTCAAAGTGAGAGAAATGTTGAGAAAGAATGGAAATTACTTTTAAAAGTTATTGCTACTCAAAATCCTTACTGGTTTCCGAGATACGGCGAGTTAAACGACCGTTTTCGCTTCGTCGAAGGACTCAAGACTCAGGCTTTTGTCTGTTGAAAGAGGAAGAACGCTGGAATATTAAAAAAGAAAAAAAAACTCGTAAACTCTATTAATTGTGCGTGGCCTGCATAAAACACAACCTTTTGTCTCTCTTTTATCATTACCACTTGCTTTATTGAACGACAAGGTGTAACAGAAATATTTTTTTCATATGAACGAGAAACGACCTGCTATTTTTGCAAATGTAAATACAGAGGAAGAATGATTAGTGTTTGTCGATGAACTTATTACGAACCACACTGTATTTCAGCGTTCAAATGTAATCATATAGTAAACTACAATCCAGTAGCTTCACATATAATTGAAATGTGTTAGTCCTCCAATTTGAATGTTGGGGATTTTCTAAATCCTTCATAATAGAGTGTGGTTACGACGGTGAAGTATGAATCATTCATTCAGTCGGCTCAGCAGTGATTTTTGTGGCCAGTCCATTGTTCGGCCACCAGGTGGAATAGACACGTCTCCTAAGAGAGAGTTCTTGATTATTATTCCATGCGGATGAATACATTTTGTTAGTAAATAAGTCTTGTACAGCTTAGAGAATAGTAGAGGGACATGTTTCTTTTCACAGACCATTGTCCATTCGTGTATACAGTTACTTGGAAAAGGGTGAGGATGTGAACACACTGGGCTTCTGTCTTGTGGTTGTGATGGTGATGAAGCTGTTGGAGGTCGTCGGAGCACAGCGCAATGAGCAGGAAGTTGGCTCACTACTGCAGGGGGACACGGGATCAATTTCTAGCGGAGTGAGGTGGCATTTATAGTCAATGAAATGATGATATTGACAGTGCTTTCAACGTCTATTTTCAATAACATAGACGAAAGGTTTCCAACCTTAGATATAGTGAGGGTCACATAAGAGCAGTTCCTAAAAGGAAAATTTGGCCGTCTCTTCAGTGATGCCAACTACTACCAGATATCACCAAAGGGAGTAAAATCACAATGCCATGTACAGTAGTGGCAAAAAAAAAAACCGGACCGACCCTTGTAACTGATTTCAGAGCCTTATTCACTCCAGAGCACGATAGACTGGTAACTACGACTTTCGTGGTTCGAATCCTGCCTGGGAAGGAAACTTTTTTTTTGTTCCTTATTAAAATTTATTCCCAATACTTTTCGATTCGTGCTAAAATTCATGTTCTGGGAATAAGTTAATTAAGTAGTAAAATATCGCTGCAATCGGAATTTATTGGGAATAAATTTGAATAAGAAAAAAAAAAAAAAAGTTTCCTTCCCAGGCAGGATTCGAACCACGAAAGTCTTAGGGCCGTATTCATAGACATTTTAGCGCGGGTTTTCGGTGGATTATCAGCGTTTTTCGTATTCATAAACCAGTGTTAGCGATAGGATATGATTTGAATTCTGTACTAGTAACCAGTGGATAGCCGGGGCTAGCTTAGTACGCTCGTAGCGCGTGCTGCGAAATGTCTATGAATAGCACCCTAAATGACCAGTCGTGGCATGCGCAGTGATTCATTTCGGGGACTTTGATTATTCTGTCGGTCCGTTTTTTTTTTGCCACTACTGTACAATCATGAAAATTAGTATGTGTAAAACATTGTCCTTCTGCTATATGAAAAGATATTTTTAAGATGAAAAAAAAATTGAATTTAAAATGATGTCAGTTCACTGTGCAGTGATAAAGAGTGTTCCTCATAACTAAAATTCTATCCAACATTCCGTGATGAAATTTTTTGTGTATATTTATCAAAATCACTTCTCTAGCTTTAATAGATTGTCTGATAAAAGTAAATTAATTTTAAAAAATGGTCAAATATCAGTATTTTTTCTAACACAAAAAAAAATGTTATTTATTAAGGAATGTAGTTGAAAGAACATGATATTGTAAACATGAGTTTCAGCAATAAAATAAAAGAGAGAGAACATGAAAAAGTTAAAAAGTTTATGAGTTATGAGGGAAATACTTCATCACAGCACAGTGAACTGCTATCATTTTGAATTTTGAAAAGATATATTAATAAGTTTTTCTTAAATCGTAAAAATATTTTTTCATATAGCAGAAGGACAGTGTTTTACACCTACCAATTTTCGTTATTGTACAAGATACAGTAATGGAGGAAAAAATTTTTGAATATTTCCAAACATTTTACTACTGTAAGCTGTACCTATCCTCTTATCTCACACTTAAAATATAGCACAATAAAATGTATAATTCATTCATAACTATTGTACAACACGTAATTTTATTGTACTTGAAACCTGCAAGAAAAAAATTTGAAATAAAATAAACTTTCGGTATTCACAAATTTTCAACGTTGTACTTTGTACTTCTACTAGATAACTTATAATATTACAATAATGATACACACTAAAAAAAAGTTCATTCAGTAGTAAAACAAAAACAAAAAAAAAAGCTTTGTATCTTCTGAAACAGAATAGAATCAATGCTTTTGGTATGTTTACTATCACAAGAGACTAGCAACTAACTTTCGAGGAATCGAACCCTCAGCTGAGCTGTCAATCATCTGGCACTGTACAATAGTCGAGCCTCGGTCATGACATGCCTGTTATAAGCGATTCACTTACGAGGCGTGTTCTTAAAGTAAGTTCCATTTTCAATTATAGCCGTCACATCGCTGCAATAGTTATTTTGCGCATGCGTGTTTTCTTCTTCAGTCCTCAGGCAAGCTGTGCATGCAGTTTCAGAGCTTCAGTCCGTGTGTGTGGGTAGTTGTGATCAGTTGAAATGATTAAAGTGATCGAGCACCCCGCCGACTGTGAGATGCGGTCTGTTATCCGTTTTTTGAATGCAAGGAACATCAAACCAGCTGACATTCATCATCTTTGTGAAGTGTATGGTGATGATACCATTAGTGATGGAATGGTCAGGAGATGGGTTAGAAAGTTCAACGAGGGCCGCGTCTCTGTGCATGACGAGCAGCATACCGGTCGGCCATCTTTGATCAATGACGATTTGGTGCGTGCTGTCGATGAAAAAATTCATGAGGATAAGAGGTTCACAATTTCTTCGCTTTCCTTGAATTTTCCACAAATGTTGCGGAGTGGTTCGCATCGCAGGCGGGTGAATTCTACAATGAGGGGATAGAAAGACTTGTGCCACGACTCGATAAATGCCTCAATAATGGTGGAGATTATGGTGAGAAGTAATTGAAGTGTGGGGAATACAATGCTACAAAAATGGTTTGTAAATATTTTCCCGTTTACTTTCTACATCCTTTTGGAACTTACTTTAAGAACACGCCTCGTACAACACTATTTTTTGTGGACATCGTTTCCGAGCGTTTGGTGACCTACCTTCCCGAATACAAAGACGTAATTCCACGTCAAAATCTCGCCAATACCCGAGATTGAAACTTCGAGTTCGTAAGCCTGCTGTCCCGATGAAAATGATGACATTTAAGCTATAGGAGACCGAGAATTAGCCATTGAGTTAGCTGAAACATGAAGAAGACCACGAAAGAAACCTAAATCGATAATCAGCCTAGTAGGGTTTCGAACCCACTGCCGAGTAGAGTCCAGAGTATGATTAGGGCTTGCTACCCCTAAACCACACCGATTATCTTCTGGCTTGTTAAAGGCGTGGTCCGTTATACCGTGGTAACAGCAGACGTTATTCTGTTATCCATTCTTGTAAAAGTTTACCACATTGGTTTGCAGCATTCTATTTGTATAAGGATAATTCAGTTTGATTTTAAATCGTTTTTTAAGTGAGAGAAAGTCGTGGTATGTTTTTGTACCTCGCTCTCATTATTGTAGTTGTAATAGGATAGAAGGGCGCCCTTTCTTGCATATTGAAAGAATGATCAAACTCATTATTTCTGATAGTAATGTGTTTTACATCTCAGCACACGCCCAGTGACTCTAATATCACTGCAGACTTCGGTCTTTGTTAACAGCTTTCCTGGACGTGGGCGAAAGCCATTATCATTTACAGGTCGTTCTCATTATTATGGGAATGACATCAGTTTATCGAGTCGACTTCATGTTAAGTCTTTTGTGATTCAGATCTGATCAATTTTGTAGTATTAAATATGTGGATTTTGTTGCTAGGCAATATACATTGCATTATAACAGGAGTGATACCTTATATTATATATTTAAATGATTTATACAGTGTGAACTTAACAGACCTAGTCACTAAGACGCAGCATCGACGCCATATGGAGGCTGGAGACAGAAATACTTCGATTTACTCTGTCATTTTTGCCCCATAATTGCTCATCATTACCATAAACGAGTTGTAGTTTATTCCATACCTTCAACGTCGTCACTCTAATATTCTAATTATCATGATATCGTCTCGTTTTCTTTGTCTTATTGTCAATATCACCTCATTGTATGTTATCTTACCATCGTCGTCTCATTGTTGTCATAGTCTCATAGTCCTTGTTAGTTCAACGTCGCTATGATCTCATCGTTAGCTCATTGTCATGGTGTCGTCATCTTTGCCATTTGATCGTCGTCGTCTCATCGTCATCCCATTGCCTTTGTCTTATCACAGTCTCATTGTAATTGCCTCGTAGTTTCATTGTCGCCGTGCCGTAGTAGTCTTATTCTCATCTCGTCGTGTGATCGTCATTGTCATTCCATTGTTATTAATCTCATTTTCATCACATTCTCATTGTCGTTCTCATATTTTTCTCACCGAAGTGTCATTTTTCTCATCGTAGTCTCATTGTTTCTCATTATCTCATTATTGTTTTCTGATCTTAGTCTCAATGTCGTCTCATTGTAATGTCATTGTCGTTGCTATTTCATTGTCATTGTAGTTTCATTGTCATCGTTGTGTCATCTTCGTTGTCTCATCGTTATTTTATTTTATCATCGGCACCTCATCGTAGTCTCATTATCATCTTTTCATCGCAGTCTCATCGTAGTATCAATGTCGTTTTCTCATCGTACTCTCATTGACGTATTTTCATCGCAGTCTCATGTCTCATTGTAGTATCATTGTAGTTTTCTCATCGTAGTCTCATTGTCGTCTTTTCATCACAGTCTCATATCGTCTCATCGTAATATATCATTGTCATTTTCTCATCGTAGTCTCATTGTCGTCCTTTCATCGCAGTCTCATGTCGTCTCATCGTAGTATATCATTGTCATTTTCTTATCACAGCCTTGTCGTCTCATCATAGTATCATTGTCGTTTTGTCATCGTAGTCTCATTGTCTCTTCATCGCAGTCTCATGTCATCTCATCGTAGTTTCATTGTCGTTTTGTCATCGTAGTCTCATTGTCTCTTCATCGCAGTCTCATGTCATCTCATCGTAGTTTCATTGTCGTTTTGTCATCTTAGTCTCATTGTCGTTTTCTCATCGTAGTCTCATTGTCTCTTCATCGCAGTATCATGTCTCATCGTAGTATTATTGTCGTTTTCTCATCGTAGTTTCATTGTCGTTTTGTCATCGTAGTCTCATTGTCTTTTTTCATCGTAGTCTCATTGTTTTCTCATCGTAGCCTCATTATCCCTTCATCGCAGTCTCATATCTCATCGTAGTCTCATTGTCGTTTTCTCATCGTAGTCTCATTGTCGTTCCCGTTTCATTGAACTCAAAGCTAAGGGCTTCCTTCACACTGCAAGACTCTATGCTCTCTTTTGATCTCCACATAAAATGTACAATGTAAAACTGTAAACATCAAAATATAGAACATGAGAAGTATGAAAAACTCATAGAAACATTAAAATTCTGTGTTTAACTTCGATACATTGTACGTACTCCAGTGTCGTGGGGTGAGCACAACGCATTTCTTGTTAGCACTGGTTAGCTTTCATTTCTTAATAGCAAAGAAACTTTTGAATTCAAAGGGTCTGCACAACTTAAGTGCTCCTTTCCCGTTTCATTGAACTCAAAGCTAAGGGCTTCCTTCACACTGCAACAGACTCTGTGCTCTCTTTTGATCTCCACATAAAAGAGTCCTGCTTTGAATGCAGATGTACTTCTCCAATGTTTGTACAGAAGGGTGTACCACCCTCTTTTTAAGTTTTTCTTTAAGATACAGCGCCACCCTTCTGCAGGAGAGCTGATATGTTTAGTCTTCTGAAGTGTACCTAAATGAACCGAGGGCTCCCTTTGATTACAAGAAGGTACAGTCAATAACTCGTAAAAGGAAAGCTCTGTTTCTGATGTACTCTTCAGTTTCAATGTTGTACAATCAGTCTGATTCGAATCTTCCAGTGCGGTTTTTAATACAGAATTTATGAGAAATAAATGACCTTCTTATGTGCACTGGAAAGCCTTGCTTTCGTCTCTTCTCAGCAGAGCATGAAAATTTTCAAGTGGAAATAATGTTTGCTTGCTCATTACATTTTGTATTTACTGAACCACATCTCGATAGGTGAACACTGTTCTCGTCCCAGCTGTATAATTCTGGGGATTCCCAGACTGATTGTCCAGTGACATTTTGTCCACATATTTACGTCCACCATAAATCATTTTCGTCCAGTTGAGATTTTAGTCTACAGTAATTCTATGGCCGTAACAATTTTATCCACCTATGTATTTACGTCAACTTAAAAAAATCGTCCACTGTATTATTTCTTCCACCATATTGAAATGTCCATTTTTATATTTCTAGTCCATATTTCTTAGTCCACAATATTTATGGTTCATTGTAGGATTAATATATATATATATATATATATATATTTTAAGTAGGTTATTTTACGACGCTTTATCAACATCTTTGGTTATTTAGCGTTTGAATGAGATGAAGGTGATAATGCCGGTGAAATGAGTCCGGGTCCAGCACCGAAAGTTACCCAGCATTTGCTCAGATTGGGTTGAGGGAAAACCCCGGAAAAAACCTCAGCCAGGTAACTTGCCTCGACCGGTAATCGAACCCAGGCCACCTGGTTTCGCGGCCAGACGCGCTGACCGTTACTCCAAAGGTGTGGACCAGGATTAATATATTGTTTACGGAATTATATTAGGCTATTTTATTTCAGTCATATACAATGAAATTAGCAAAAAAATTAATTTTAGAAGGAAATAAAGAAAGATTTAAATAACATAACATTTTCTAGTTGTCTCTTCATCTCTTCGGTGTTGTACAGTAGTGGGGGGACACCGGACCGACCCTTGCAGCAATTTCAGAGCCTTGTTCACTCCAGAGCACGATAGACTGGTAACTAAGACTTTCGTGGTTCAAATCCTGCCTTGAAGGAAACTTTTTTGTTCCTTATTCAAATTTATTCCCAATACTTTTCGATTGCTGGTGAAATTCATGTTCTGGGAATAATAAGTTAATTAAGTAGTAAAATATCTCTATATTGTGCGCTAATGTGCTGTAGACAGTATAATAATAATAATAATAATAATAATAATAATAATAATAATGATTTATTTAACCTGGCAGAGTTAAGGCCATACGGCCTTCTCTAACACTCAACCAGGAGTAAAGACTGCGTTACAAAAACACTACAAATTTACAAATTACACTACAATTTTACACACAAAATTGAATAAGATAATAATAATAATAATAAATAAACAACAAATAAGAAGAAATCGGACATAATATATAACATACAGAAAGAAAGAAAAAGCATAATAATATGTGAACAGCAGGTCAAAATAAATGAGGCATACAGAAAAAGACAATTATTAATAATAATAATAATAATAATAAAATAAGAATATTAATAATGATGATGATAATAATAATAATAATAATAATAATAATAATAATAGTAATATTAGTAATAAAATAGTGCAGTACAAAGTATACAGTGAATACAATATTTCTAAGTACACACAATAAGGAAAATTAAGATTATATATAGCTCAACTTATCACATTAGAGATATAACATTATCGGAAAATATGAAAACAAAAATATAAAATAAGTTGAATATCATTAGAACATAAAAAAATGTGAAAACGTGGAAACATGCAATACAACACTTGTCATAATAGTAAGTTAGTTTGGCAACTCGTCATAAGATAATTTTCTAACTTTGATTTGAAAGAATTCAATGTTCGGCAGCCCTTGACTTCAGGCGGCAGAGAGTTCCAGTGACGAGAGGTAGCAACAGTGAAGGATGAGGAATACAGAGACGATGCGTGAAGTGGAATTTCTAGCGTGTTATCGCGTTGTGATCGAGTATTAATATTATGATAGCGAGAGAGAGTATGAAATCGAGCGAATAAATAATAGGGGGATGAAGAGTGCATAATTCGATATAAGAGAGAAAGTGAGTGCAGATTTCTCCTCTCATGTAACATACACTGCATAATGAATACGTCCGCATGGATAACTCAGTTCATGAGTAAAAACACTTACTGTTAATACTGTACTGTATTCTGATTAAACAAAAACCTAATGAAAATTATAAAACTCAAAATTGCGATATTTCCTAGTTTATGTAAATGGATGAACTACTTTTCTCCCCTCCTATACCTAGTAAAGTGATTTGTTTGTATTTTCCGCCAGTATCATCGAACTACAGTCGTGGAAGGGGGTAGCAAAACGGTGTTTCCGGTTCTCGAGCGCTAATCCAAAGGTATAGCCAGGTTAATATTAGAAATGTTAGTAAAAATAGAATGATGTCCCTGTAGAAGAAAGAACAGTACCATAACCGGTTTTCCCGCCACAGAAACTGGAAGAAATATATCGAGCTTGGAACTCAAGATTGATTAAGAAACCGTCAGCTATGTCAGTAACGGCAAGGTCCGGGCACAGTTGAAGGGACAGCAGTCAGTCGTCTCAAATACGACCAAGATCTAATGCGCTGTAGTTAGGCAGGAAGCCTGAATCCGCAAACCGCCTGTACCAAAGTTTAGCAAACTAAACTTGACCACGCAGAGTGAGATGAACGCTGTGCAAACGGACCTGGACGGCATCCAGCGTTGTAAACTACGTCATCCCCAATCGCCCCCGACATCCTGCACTCTCCAGTAATTATTTCCAACCCCGTGCGTCTGAGGTAGAGTAATGCCCTCGCGGTCCTGCCAACGAGACCAGCGGGGAGCAAAGGTGTGCGGAGGGAAGCCATCTTGATCTATTCCTTGATTGTGTGTATTCCTTGCAATAATGGAACATAGTCACTCGTTGCACTTGTTTCGCAAAAATTGAGTCATGCTCTCGGTAACATCGAGAGACCCAGAGCTGCGCTTGCGAGTGAGTTCGATTCCCGATCGGGTCGATTATCTGCTTGGGCTTTTTTTCGAGCTTTTCAGGTAATCGCTGGACGAATTCTCGGCATAATCTCGATAAGTTGAGCGATACTTAATTACAAATTGCTTTTAAGAAACCCGAAGGTTCATTGCCGTCCTCACATAAGCCCGCCAGCGGTCCCTATCCTGTGCAAGATTAATTCACTCTCTATCATCATATCCCACCTTCCTCAAATCCATTTTAATATTATACTCCCATTTACGCCTCGGCCTCCTAAAAGATCTATTTCCATCCGTTCTCCCAACTAACACTCCATATGCATTTCTGGATTCGCCCATACGTGCTACATGCCCTGCCCATCTCAAACGTCAGGATTTAATGTTCCTAATTATGTCAGGTGAAGAATACAATGCGTGCAGTTCTGCGTTGTGTAACTTTCTCAATTCTCCTGTAACTTCATCCCGCTTAGCCCCAAATATTTTCCTAAGCACCTTATTCTCAAACACCCTTAACCTATGTTCCTCTCTCAGAGTGAGAGTCCAAGTTTCACAACCATAGAGAACAACCGGTAATATAACTTTTGTATAAATTCTAACTTTCAGATTTTTTGACAGCAGACTAGATGACAAAAGCTTCTCAACCGAATAATAACACGCATTTCCCATATTTATTCTGCGTTTAATTTCCTCCCGAGTATCATTTATATTTGTTACTGTTGCTCCAAGATATTTGAATTTTTCCACATCTTCGAAGTATAAATCTCCAACCTTTATAGTTCCAGTTGGTACAATATTCTGATCACGAGACATAATCATATACTTTGTCTTTTCGGGATTTACTTCCAAACCGATTATTTTACTTGCTTCAAGTAAAATTTCCGTGTATTATTATTATTATTATTATTATTATTATTATTATTATTATTATTATAGGGATTTTCTATGAATTCCCTGTCAATTTTTGTCCAATGCCAGGGTTCTTGCCCTTATTCGTCCCACTCTACGATCGTGGCTCATAGATGTCGCTAGTGTCGAGAACTGTAGGTAAGGGTAGTTCGTCTGAGACTATCCAGAGTACGCTCCTGGCGGTGGGTCCACATTATACTCGTGATTGATCATTATGATGAGGATGAAGAATTGTTGGAATATTACAAGGAACTGGAATATCATCAGAAAACCCCTGTGTTGCCTTGACAATGGGCTTGCCAAATAAAAGTAAAATAAATTAAGAGAAAAACTCGCCTTGAGAGAGACTTAAACCATTCTTGCAATGACAGATTTATACGTTACAAGAAGTTGTAAGGCGCCAGTGGATTCTGGCGGAGAAATGGAAGGCAGGGGAGCAAAACGGAGATTTGAAGAGGAGAAGGAGGAGCTGTAAGTGGAAAACCAATAAATAAATCTGTAAAAAGAACCGGAAGAGAAATTCAGAAACATGACCGCTACGTATCACAATTTAATTAAGAGGGCAGTGATTGAAAAGCGGCCGCAAGATTTGTAGCCGCAATAATTCGGTCTGACATCAGAATTAATTACATTTTGTCGGACGATTATAGAAGTGTCTGGGCGAGGAAGACATAAATTACTTCAAAAAATGTCGACCGTAAAACCTGCTACTGTTTAAAGGGGAAGGACTTCGGATTTTATTATTCCCTGACAGAATTTTCGTCACCACTCGCATATTTACACGTTCCCAATGTCAGCATATGAGCTTTAAGATTTCATTATTTTCCCTGACTTATTCATTCATTCATTCATTCATTCATTCATTCATTCATTCATTCATCCATTCATCCATTCATTCATTCCTTCATTCATTCATTCATTCATTCATCCATTCCTCCATTAATTAATTAATTCATTCGTTCATTCATTCATTCATCCATTCCTTCATTCATTCATTCATCCATTCCTTCCTTCATTCATACATTCATTCATTCATTCATTCATCCATCCATTCATTCATTCTCCTTCATTCATTCATCCATTCCTTCATTCATTCATTCATCCATTCCTTCATTCATTCATTCATTCATTCATTCATTCATTTCTTCATTCATTCATCCATTCCTTCATTCATTCATTCCTTCATTCATTCCTTCCTTCATTAATTCATTCATTCATTCATTCATCCATTCATTCATTCATTCCTTTCTTTATTCATTCATTCATTCATCCATTCCTTCATTCATTCATCCATTCCTTCATTCATTCATTAATTCATTCATTCATCCATTCCTTCATTAATTAATTAATTCATTCATTCATTCATTCATCCATTCCTTCATTCATTCATTCATTCCTTCATTCATTCATTCATCCATTCATTCATTCATTCATCCATTTCTTCATTCATTCATTCCTTCATTCATTCCTTCATCCATTCATTCATTCCTTCATTCATTCATTCATCCATTCCTTCATTCATTCATTCATTCATTCATTCCTTCATTCATTCATTCATTCCTTCATTCATTCATTCATCCATTCCTTCATTCATTCATCCATTCATTCATTCCTTCATTCATTCATCCATTCCTTCATTCATTCATTCATTCATTCATTCCTTCATTCATTCATCCATTCCTTCATTCATTAATTCATTCCTTCATTCATTCATCCATTCCTTCATTCATTCCTTCATTCATTCATTCCTTCATTCATTCATTCATCCATTCCTTCATTCATTCATTCATTCATTCATTCATTCATTCATTTATCCATTCCTTCATTCATTCATCCATTTCTTCATTCATTCATTCATTCATTCATTCATTCATTCATTCATCCATTCCTTCATTCATTCATCCATTCCTTCATTCATTCCTTCATTCATTCATTCATTCATCCATTCCTTCATTCATTCATTCCTTCATTCATTCATCCATTCATTCATCCATTCCTTCATTCATTCATTCATCCATTCCTTCATTCATTCATCCATTCCTTCATTCATTCATTCATCCATTCCTTCATTCATTCCTTCATTCATTCATTCATTTATTTTATTCCATAGATCTTACATGAGCAATGAAGCTTTAAGATGTGGAACAAGTCAAAATTTTACAATATTACAATTACAATTTTTACACATTTTTACAATATTTTACAATTTTTACAGTTTTACAATTTAGTAATTTTCTACAATGATGAGGTGAGGTCCGAGGATTCGCCAAAAGATTACCCGGCATTTGCCTTTTGGTTGGGGAAAACCTCGGAAAAAACCCAACCAAGTAATCAGATCAAAGGGGTGAAATGAAGTGATGCCGAGGACTCGCCATAGACCATCCGGCTTCAGTCCCACGGCTGAGGAAAACCTCGGAAGAAACCAAAGACCAAAGGGGGATCCAACCCAAGCCCGAACGCATCTCCGGATCAGCAGCCCAGCGAGTCTGCCGACTGAGCTACATCGATGGCTCTACTGAAAATATACAATACAAAGCCAATCAGATTATTAAATTTACAAATGCAAACGATCATTCATCAGTTGATCTATAACATATAATACAGTAGTACATTATGCAACGAGCCTATAATGATAGTAATTAAGAAGCGCAAGCGAGTTTCATAATTTTCATACGAGCTTCTTAATTACCATTACAGGCGAGTTTCATACGACTTTTTATGCTCGACCATATTTCTAACTTGAAATTACCGGTATTCAGATGTATACATTTTATTTGTAACTGACAAGATCGGAAGTGACCTTGTTCTAGGTCGTGAATTGTGAGATGTGCGCAGACGCGAAAGTATTGATTTTTTCCGAGGAACAATAATGTCATTGACCTTGACGTAGTCCCTTTAAACTTGATAATATTATAATATTATTACCTTGATTATTGAATTCGACATTGAAAAACGAGATGACAAATTGAATTTATTTAAATATTATTTACAATTAACGCTAATTATTATAGTAACAGTACGTAACCTTCTGCGACAGTATTGGATTTCCAGCCTCCGTGACTTTTCGCTAATTCTCTTTCGATTGCATATCCGAGAATAATCGATACTTGCGGTTTTATAACGGTACAAAGCTGACTTGTCATTGGCTGAACACATGTAAGCTGAGTTATCATTGGCTGAAGACCTGTACCTTAATGAGTAGGTGTACTTTAATGACATGCGTTAAAGGACTGCTACCAGGTGTATAATTACTACATTTCGGCATGGTCGAGCATAAAATAAGTTAATTAAATTTAAGGCATAAACAATTCAATCAGTTGTGATATACAGAAATTGATAATACATATCATGCAAACTACTTCAAATTACAAACACAAACAATTTATCAATAGAGCTATACAGATTACTATTCAATTTAAAGCATATACAATTCATCGGCAAAAACTATACAAACATATACAGTACAAAGCAAGCAGATTAATTCAATTTATAAGCATACTTTCATTAAGCTATACAAATTTGTGCAATTAATATCAAGTAGATTAATTCAATTTATAATAATAAAAAACAATTGATCAGTTGAGCTATACAGATTACTATACTATTTACAGCATATAAGTTGCACAGCCTCTTTTTATTTTATAGATCTATGTTACTATTAAGTAGTTCGTTGAATATCAACAGATCAATTTTTAATTTTAAGAAATGAGGCATTCTTAATGCATTTGTGAGTTTTAAAATTCAAATGGATGTGAGATTCATTGTTTTTACCATCTGTTACAATTCAATCTGCGCTTTTATGCTCTTTACTTTCGCCAGGAAGTTTCTAATGTAAAAAAAGACATTAACAAGGCATCAAAGTCAGAAACGTAAGAACTAAATAAATAAGTAAATAAATAAATAGATAGATAGATAGATAGATAGATAGATAGATAGATAGATAGATAGATAGATAGATAGATAGATAGATAGATAGATAGATAGATAGATAGATAGATAGATAGATAGATAGATAGATAGATAGATAGATAGATAGATGGATGGATGGATGGATGGATGGATGGATGGACGGACGGACGGACGGACGGACGGACGGACAGATAGACAGAGAGACAGACAGACAGATTAGATAGATAAAATCATCGAAATGATAGCCGTCCAAATCTTGGATTTAAAAAATCGGCATCCTAATCAATTCAAATGAACAAAAAAGAAAATGTAAATTAATGTTAAAAAATACATAATGAAATTTTAAAAAAGAATTTTTGGTAGCTATCAAAACGATAAAAATGTATTGAAAATAAATAATACACATTGAATATTATAAATATGAATAGAGATGGTGATTGATGATGTTCAATGAAGATTTTAAAATCGTTAATGCAATTGTCTGAAGAGTCTCATCAGGAACCTTTAATTTTCTGAAGATCTTCAATGTAAATTTGGGAATTGTTCCTCGCGCACCAAACATAAGTCCAATGACAATAAATAAATAAATGAATGAATGAAGGAAGGAAGGAAGAAAGGAAGGAAGGAAGAAAGAAAGAAAGGAAGAAAGAAAGGAAGGAAGAAAGAAAGAAAGAAAGGAAGAAAGGAAGAAAGGAAGAAAGGAAGAAAGAAAGAAAGAAAGAAAGAAAGAAAGAAAGAAAGAAAGAAAGAAAGAAAGAAAGAAAGAAAGAAAGAAAGAAAGAAAGAAAGAAAGAAAGAAAGAAAGAAAGAAAGAAAGAAACAAAGAAACAAAGAAAGAAAGAAACAAAGAAACAAAGAAAGAAAGAAAGGAAGAAAGGAAGAAAGGAAGAAATAAAGAAAGAAAGAAAGAAATAACTAAAAAAAATTGTAACCAAGTCTCCAAAATGAATAACTAAATTCAGTGCATGTGAAATATATTAACATCATAACATGTATTGTTAGAAAAATCCATCTTTAATAACGCTCAACCATTTTAATCAGTATGATTATTTCAGAATCTGAAAACAATAAGTTTAAAAATGTTGGTCACACACAAAGCATCCCCATGAAGAAATGCATTTCTCCAAATGCACCCAAAAGTTTAGAAGAAATTCGTGTATACATATAAACACAGACGATTTGTCCAAATCACATTTTTTTTTGTAATGAGAAAGCAAAACAAATTAAAAATAAGAAGAAATATATTTTAATCATTTTCTGCTGATGCGTTTTCCTCCACCTGGATATCCTCCATAAACATTTTATATAGGTTTGTAGCCTTTAATTTGACTTAAAACAGATATTAAATTTGATGCGATTGTCTTTAAAGAAGTGATTCATATCTGGTCGATTACATGTCGTAAAGTTGGCAGCACTTAGCCACAGCGAGAACTTGTTATTGTTCTGGAAGCTGACAAATGTTCCAGCTACAGTCTCTTGTTCTGAGATAATCCCATCTGCGGTAGGGATTTCTTTTTTCTTTTGTTTTCATATGACCTTTGTTTTTTCCACAATAAATTTGTCGTCACTTTTATCGATTCTCCGTGGCTTTCAATGGCGCTGTTATCGGCGATCGTAAATTGGAAATAAGAGGCATGTACTGTCGGCAACTCTTGTTTGTTACCAACTTTTAAAACGTTACTTGAGCTACATAGCTTTTAAAGAGAACCAATATCGCACTTAATGCCGCTAGCACAAACAGTAAGATATAAGAGAGCATTGAAAACATTACAGTGCTGATGTTTTACGGCAAAAAATACGAACCATTAACCTCCGATTTGCGTTGTAGTGATGTAAGAAGTGCAACTGCACTGGAGAAGGAACCTACGGCGTGTATCCTATTTGTAATTATTACTAATTTAAATTGTTCTAAATGGTTTTAATCTTAACAATATCAAACATCATTTTCAAGTTATAATTTTTTTGTTGTAATAAATTACGTTTTTTTGAGGGTGCATTGAATTATAAACAATGTCATAAAGTTTGAACGTATTTAGCTGGAGACCCCTGGTTTTTAATAAAATGTAGCATTTCTACAGTAATTCCAGGTGAAATAGTAACATGTGTATGTTAACAAAAAGTTCAAAATCTGTAGCTCATCACCTGTTTTTGGATGGGTGTCAAACTTTTTGCCGACACTGTAGAAAAAGAATTTACTGGGCCTCGATCTCTCAAAGGCTGAGAGGCACTGCCTTAATACAGTACGCGACTCACCTCTTGTCTCTCTCTCTCTCTCTCTCTCTCTCTCTCTCTCTCTCTCTCTCTCAGCTTCAAAGATGAGTTCGAGAACAATGTGTCCAACTACATAACCTTGTAGTTAATATAGCGTTGTTGAGTAAGCAACAGTAATGATAATTCAACTGAATTGCTATTTTTTAAAATTTTGATTTATTAATATTTAATTATTTTACTGAAATTTTTATTAAATTATTATTTATTTGTAATTATGATGAAATTGAAATATAAAATTGTTAAGATTTGCCCAGTAATAATATAAGGATCTTCTACTGGTCGTGCTCCGTATGATGAAAATAGTAATATGCGATACAAGAGCGGTATGTTGAAGTTTTCATGTTCGAGGAAACGTTTGAAAAAGCGAAACGTAGTTGAGATGGCAAATTTGCAAAACAAAAATATCTATCTTCAACATTGTTGCTTTAAAATGTTTTCTGTGTTTACTAATACTCCAGCAGGCCGTGATATACGTCTGTCTTTTTTTTCCCCCCAGTCTATAAATGCGAACTTAAAAAAACGGCTTCCTTAATGTTACATGCATCACGAATGCAGTAACTTTAGTGGAGTTGTAGGTAAAAAAAAAGGGTAAAGGTATCCCCGTCACATGCCATGAAGGCATTTGGGGGGCATGGAGGTAGAGCACCATGCTTTCCATGACCTCAGCACCAGAATGAGGTGGTGTGGTCGGCACCACGCTCTGACCGCCTTTTACCCCCGGGAAGGACCCGGTACTCAATTTTATAGGAGGCTGAGTGAACCTCGGGGCCGTTCTGAAAGTTTGGCAACGAGAAAAAAATCCTGTGACCACCTGGGATCGAACCCCGGACCTTCCAGTCCGTAGCCAGCTGCTCTACCAACTGAGCTACCCGGCCGCCAGTGGAGTTGTAGAGTTTACTTAATTTTTGCAAATATTTAAAAACAATAATTAACAGTGCAATTTAGGTGGAATTGCAGTGGTAAGTTTCCAATTTATAATTATTACTATATTGAACGTCTCTAAAAATAATATGTTAGAAGCCTAAAACAGTAAAATGAATATGTCACTTAAGCGGTAAGAAGAGGAAATTGTTATGTGTGTTAGGTTGGGAATACTGAATGTGGAATTTTAGACTTTCCGCGGATTGGTTTTGTGCGGAAACCAAGCAAATACGCACTTTCTCGCACAATAGTAATATACGTTACAAGAGCGGTATGTTGACGTTTTCATGGTCGAGGAAAAGATTGAAAAAGCGAAACGTAGTTGAGCATTTTTAATTTCCGAGAACGTGAAAACAAACATACCGCTCGTGTATCGTACATTATTTTGTGCGAAGATCGTTTATTACATACCTGAAAGACGAATTTCTAATTAGTTGCAATGAAATCTCCATGTTGGTTTCTGTTTAATGACGACAACTTCGGAACACCAAAATATCTTCAACATTATTGCTGTAAAATGTTTTCTGTGTTTACTATACTCCAGCAGGCCGTGATATACGTCTGTCTTTTTTTCCCCCCCAGTCTATAAATGCGAACTTAAACGGTAAGGTTATGTAATGATTTATTTTTCATTTTAATATTTTAACAATATTATTTATATAACATATTGCAGTAATAACATCGGCATCTGGAATCTTGTTGATTTATTCACGGCTTCCTTAATGTTACTTGTATCAGGAATGCAATCAGTTTCGTGGAGTAGTAGACTTTACTTAATTTTTGCAAATATTTAAAAACAATAATTAACATTGCAATTTAGGTGAAATTGCAGTGGTAAGTTTCAATTTATAATTATTACTATGTTAAACGTCTCTAAAAATAATATGTTAAAAGCCTAAAGCAGTAAAATCAATATGTCACTTAAGCGGTAAGAAGAGGGAAATTGTTATGTGTGTTACGTTGGGAATACTGAATGTGGTATTTCACACTTACCGCGTATTGGTTCTATGCGGAAAACAAGCAAATACGCACGATCTCGCACAAAATATGTTATTTCATGGCTCTTGTCATTTCCCCTTCCCTAGAATTCCAGTAATTCTGACAGACGGAAAATGACGAGCAGTCCGGTTTGCTGGTTCTGCCGGGAGTTAACTGAAATTGAGCGTGGCTGGAGGCGGAAACTTAGAGGAAAATCATGAATAGAGATGAGGATAAAACCGCAGATGCCGAGATTTTTATTCAGCAAACAATAGGCAGTTTGGAGGGCGAAGACTTGGTAGAGGGGAGGGCCATAAATACTGAAGAGACCTGTTGTGGGAGGGAACCACAGCCAGCCATGTGGAATCTTTCGAAAATATTTAATAAAGTCTAAGTGACTAAAACATAATTATGGTAAGAATTGTTGATTCATTGCACAAAATCCGCTTTTTAAGACCAGTACCAAATAAATGAATACATACAAATGAAGCTCATTCTGAATATAGAGTGAGTAATGCCATTAATTTCATGGGGTTATTCTTTGAGATATTTCAAACAAAAAAGTAAAAAATTAATAAATAAAAAATAAATAAATAAATAAAATGTTGCTCGTTTTTGCTTTCTTTTCGAGATAAAAATTGTTTTATATGAAATATTTCATAGCTTGCTTTGGGAAAGCCATTGATTTAATTCCAAATATGCTCAGTCAACAAGTTTAATTTTTCCTCCACTATTACACTTTTAGTATGTCATACTACTTTTGACCAATAAAACGGTACGAAAGGACGTATTTCAACCAATCATGGCTGCTTATCGCACAATTTTATCGCGTCCCTAGCATTTGTTTAATTTTATCGCGTCCCTAGCATTTGTTTAATTTTATCGCGTCCCTAGCATTTGTTTCTTCGTTTGCCAACATTTGAAACTGCGCTGGACGTCAAAAAAAATATATATAAAATTACAAACCACTCCAGTCGATGCACAGCAGTTTCAAATATGACTCGCATTGGCATTCAAGAACAAGAATTAATAAAAATCACTGATCATGCCTATGCATTTTCTGAAATCCTATTTACAAATAAATGAAGAGCACCATTCGGAAATCCTGAATAAGTTGAATACACCATGTAGGCCTAAATCAACGCGTTCCACTTCTATTACGCACACGTCCAATATAACATCAATTGAACCACCAACCACATTCAAATTTGAAAATTGTACATTCAGTAATTATTCCTTTTAAAATTATTCATGTTTATTTTTTATGTCATCGTCGTTAATAAAAACTTTTCTAACACTTGTGTATATTAGTTAGGTTATGTTATAGCTCTGCTATATGATATTATGGATAGTCACGTATCAGAGATTGTTTAATATTAAGATTTATTGAAAATCATCTGTCAAGTGACGTTGATTACTGGGATTCGGATAACTGAAATAGAATCCAACTGTTTTAATAATAAAAATGAAACTGAATCAACAAAGCCTTCTTTACTACTAACATTGCCATGTGTATAGATAGAGAAGTTATCGACGAGAAGGCATATACTGCCATCTAGCATACATCTAGCGTAATATTTGTAATGTTGAGATGGTACAATAATACATTTGAAGACAGTTGTATTTTCGTAAGTCAATTAATATTTTATTGTATTGGAGTACTTCGTTACTTCTAATCTTTATATACTTTCTTCTAATCGTGTAATAGTCAATTAAATCCTACTCGAATTTTGATTTTCTCTAGATAAATCAAAACGTCTAGTGAGATTACTGTTGATAATAAATGATTGAAACAAATTTACTTTTGTCCTTTAAACGTGCAGAAATTTGATCCGAACAAGTATTCATTCATTCATTTAGTGTTCTGTCCAAAGGCAGGTCTTTCACTGCAAAACCAGCATTCTCCAATCTTTCCTATTTTCTGCTTTCCTCTTCGTTTCCTCATATGATCCATATATCTTAATGTCGTGTATCATCTGATGTCTTCTTCTACCCCGAACTCTTCTGCCGTTCACCATTCCTTCCAGTGCATCCTTCAGTAGGCAGTTTCTTCTCAGCCAGTGACCCAACCAGTCCCTTTTCCTCTTCCTGGTCAATTTCATAATCATTCTATCTTCACCCACTCTTTCCAACACAGCTTATTTCTTATTCTGTCTGTCCACTTCACACGTTCCATTCTTCTCATTTCAAATGCTTCCATTCGCTTTTCTTCACTTCGTCGTAATGTCCTTGTTTCTGCCCCATACAATGCCAGACTCCATACAAGCACTCAACTAGTCTCTTCCTTAGTTCTTTCTCCAGTGGTTCGCAGAAGATGCTTCTTTTTCTATTAAAAGCTTCCTTGGCCATTGCTATCCTCCTTTTGACTTCCTGGCAGCAGCTCATGTTATTGCTTTTAGTACACCCCAAGTATATGAAGCTGTCCACTTGCTCTACTGGCTCATTTAGAATTGGCAAGTCTACCTTATTTTTCTTCCTATGACCATGGTCTTCGTCTTGTTTGCATTTATCTTCATCCCATACTGCTCATAGCTGTCATTTAGCTTCAGTAGCATACCTTTAGTATCATCTCTTCTTCTGTTAACAACGTCATATCATCAGCAAATGTTATGCACTTTATTCTTCTTCCTCCTACTATCACTCCTCCCATGTTCTGACAACAGTTTTTCACTACATCCTCCAAGTAGATGTTGAATAGGTTAGGCGATAAAGGGCATCCTTGACCTACTCTCCCTATTTCACTTCCTTCTGACATTTCTTCTCCTATCCTGACTTTCATTCGTTGTTTCATATAAAGATTTCTGAACAGCCTTCTCTCTTTCCAATCCACACCAGTTTTCTTTAGGATCCGCATCAGTTTGCAATATAACATTGTAAAATTTCTTTGCAAAACAAAAAGTTACATGTACATTTAAAAGACAAAACAGAAAATGAATGAAAGTGGAGGATATTTAGGGAGATAAGCTATTCAATTCATTTTTTTTATTTTCATGCACTGTGCCCACTCCAGAGCAAGCTGCATAGTTGAGAATGTGAAAAACACGGAATATCCAAGTGAGCGACTGTCCTTGAGCTTTATTTTAAAATGGCCATTACGAAAAGAAATTCTTTCAAAACTACTGTTTTAGTCTTTATCCACTTACCATTCTCAGGTCTTCAATTTCACTTACTATTTAATTTTACGTCAAATAAATAGAATCGCTGATATGATTTCAAGTCTTTTATGTTTTTTATTTAAAAGAACTGAGATTTCCTCTTGGCCCATCACCTGGTTGGGGTTTTACGAGATTTTCCCGAACCGTAAGTCAAATGTCAGGTAATCTATGTCGAATCCTCGGCCTCATCTCGCTAAATACCTTTTCGAATCACCAATCCCATCAACACTATATAACTCAGTAGTTGATACAACTTCGTTACATAATTAACTACAACAGAGACAACAACAAACAAATTTCTTGGCTTAAAAATCGATAATGTGTTAAATTGGAAAAATCATGTTAAAGAAATTACCCCCAAACTAAATTCAGCTTGTTTTGCTATTAGATTTATGCAAAAGACAGTAAATATCAATACCTTAAAAACAATATACTTTGCATACTTCCACTCGGTAATGAGTTTTGGAATAATATTCTGGGGAAATTCCACAGATAGTAACAGTATATTTCTACTACAAAAAAGTGTAATTATAATAATAGTAGGTGCCAAATCTAGGGAATCATGTAGGACTATTTTCAAAAAACTACAAATAATGCCCATGGCTTGTCAGTATATCTTTTCATTAATAATCTTCCAAGTATGTAATCGTGAAGACTTTGTAACTAATTCAACAGTTCATAGCATAAATACACGTCAAAAAAAAAAAGACTTCCATACTCCATCGGCAAGTCTATCGTGCTATCAAAATGGAGTGCGTTATATGGCAGTAAAAATTTGTAATAGCCTCCCTATCGATATAAAAAATGAAACTCAAAACATAAGATTATTTAGCGCCAAATTAAAGAAGTACCTAATTTCTCACGCCTTCTATTCTGTAGGTGAATCCATGACATTCAATAACACTTCATGAAATTGATACTAAAACTTTGTGTTGTACTAGTAGACTGTATTGTAAATCTCTTTTGTATATATTTCATTTAGACTGTGACTATAAATTAAGGTTTTATAATAGTACTAGCCATACCCGTGCGCTCCGTTGCACCCGTTAGAAATAAATATAAAGTAATTACATAATTAAAATAGGACATTTGATCCAGGGAACATTCGTGTTTGATAGAAGGATAAATCGTTTAATATGTTACTTAATTTAAATTGTATTTAAAATATTAAAATGCGATCATTTTGATCCAGAGACCACTCATTTGGTGCAATGACAATTCCTTTAACATGTTTCTTAATTCTTATTACCAATTATTTTTGGAAAAGCGAAAATTAACAGAAAAATTTTGGCTACAGATTTATTATGTTTATATTATATTATATTATGAAAAAGTGTGTTGATGACGGATGTACTCGAATTAGATAGTTTTTAATTTGTTGTGGCAGCTCTTGAATCTCAGGAGGAACAACTTTTACAACAGCGCAACATAATCTGCTTCTCTCATTACCCAATTTTTTTGCATTGCATTTATTGCATATATATTTTATGTATTTTAACACGATTCAATTGAGCACAGTTAAAGTTTGAATTATAAAATAATGGATTGCTAAGCTAACGTACTATTACTGCATACTAAATCAATACACTCTCGTTGTTCGTTAATTCTCTGAGATAAAAATGAATATGTTCATAAACATTATTATAAGAAATACAGGAAATGAATATACAGAATAACCTATCAAGTTTTCTGTGCATAAGAAGCTATTTTAATCTTACCTGTCCACGATTCACTCACAAGTTACTGTAATAACATTATAGCATTATGTCCATCCAGAGAAACTACACTTTCCAATGATGAAATAATAATTATTTATACAAATCGGTTAATTTAGCTTCATACAAACACAGAAACATTGTCTGTAGGCTATGTTTCATAGCTTTCGATTGTTGTGTCCAAGGCCCCTTATAGAAGAAGTCATTTGTTTTTTAGTTCAATACACCGCCTTAGATGGCAGTTAATTTTAAAACTCATTTATCTCATTAAATATCAGTCCTATCAAAATGTTTCAGAGAATGAAACTTATCAGAAATCATTTTTAAAGAAACTTTTGTTATGTAACATATTTCACAAAAATCAATAATAAGCGAGATATTTCGATTTATTTAATTCAGGCCCCCTTATAACCCCCCTTTTAAATAATGTATTTTGAATGTCATATAGCATATAATTTAAGTTACAACGAACTTAATTTATATTCCAATTTTCATCGAAATCGGTTCAGCCATTATCGCGTGAAAAGGTAACAAACATACAGACAGACAGACAGACATACAAACAAAAATTTCAAAAAAGCGATTTTCGGTTTCAGGGTGGTTAATTATATATGTTAGGACCAATTATTTTTGGAAAATCGAAAATTACCAGAAAAATTTCGGCTACAGATTTATTATTAGTATAGATTAAGTTTTTTGACTTGTTCCATATTCTAGCTGTAAGCAATGTATGAATACCATGAAATGTTAATAAATACAATATAATAGAACGAATACATAGATTTACGTGACTGTGTGAAAACGACTTCTGACAGCACCATCTTGCTTTCTCTTTATGATAGAGAAACAGTAAATTATAAACCTTAGTACAGTTACCCAACTGCGTGAAATGAATCGTATCTTGGAGTATGTAGTAATTCCGTGTTTGCGGTTTAGTTTGGCACTGCACCCAGGATCCGTTACCCGAAGCGTCTCTGACCCCCGCCGTGCCCCATTGCACTCGCTGCACCTGCCAACGACTTGTGCTACATACTGTGCCAGCAACGGCCTCCCTGATCACACCTACGCCTCTGAGATCGTTAGCCGTTC